>SJYW01045140.1:10489-20765 GCA_006410735.1 Raphicerus campestris
CCAGCATCACTTGTTAAAGAGATTGTCTTTATACCATTGTATATTCTTGCCTCCTTTGTAGAAGATAAGGTGTCCATAGGTGTGTGGATTTATCTCTGGGCTTTCTATAAAAGTAGCTTTTTTTTAATTTAATAATTTTTGTATAGTCTCAGTGTTACATTTTAGAACTTTATTAAATAAAGTCAATATAGCACATATAGCATATGGGTAAATATTAGGGTGAAAATGTAAAAATGTGAGATTTTTATATCACATGAGCACTGTTAGAGCAAAGGAGACACTTATTTTACAATACATTTCTTATTAAATGACAATATACCTATTTTGTTATGTAATTTAATAATTCATAGAACAAATTTGTCAGGTGTTGTGGCTGCTGGAAATATCACATTGAGCAACAATTTTGGTTGAGGTCTGCAGAGATCTATGTCTAGTGGTCTGTGTATAGTTGCAGTGGAGACCATAATCAATTTCACAATATCTCCAGTTTCCCACATATAAAATATTTTTTTTAAGACTAAGGAAATGAAAGTATATAGGAAGCAGGATATATACAAAATAAAATATGCACTTCATCTAAACTGGTTCAAATAAAACTGATCTAAACCTCAACTGTTTATAAGACTGTGAAACCAAGTCATAGGTAGCTAGACAAACTTTCTACTTTGTATCATCGTAATTTTGTATGAATACATATGAGTAAAATGACAAAGAATAATTCATAATAGATAAAATCTAATGCTGCCACATACAGGTGTAAAAACCTGATATCAGTATCTTATTTTAAGAAAAGTCACAACTCTTGACTCCTGCATTTTAGTAATTCGATGACTGCACAGCAGTTATCATCTGGCCATGAGGCTAATTTAATCCTTTGGATCTGAAAATCCTCATGATAGTGCTATTTCAATATTGGCACATTTTAGTTCTCTGTTCATAATTAATCTTATGAAAACCATTTTTACATAATTTAAACCTACTTTTTATGTCTAGTAATTGCATATCTAATTTACTGTGAAAAGAAGAAGCCAATATTGCATCTGCTAAAGTAACTAAAAAGCACAACTGAAAACATCATCCACCAATGATTTTTATCACTTTCGCTTTACTCTGTTAACTTTTGGAACTTTGCAAACTGCAGTTGCTTTTGGCCAGAACTTTGAATTGCCACTTCAGTTTGGAAGAGAAATTATGTCTTGGTAAGAAAGAATACTTTATTTTACACACCACAAGTTTCTTGTTGATAGTTATGTAAAGAAAGCAATCTAATAACCACTGCTGATAGAAAACATTATGCTTTTAAGAAAGCTGATTTTCTTTCTTTCTTTCTTATTTTAGCTGAAGCCCAAGGGACAAATATTTAGCAGTGGAAAATATTTGAACAGCAGTGCAGTTGTAAAATATGTTTGAAGAAGTGCTTACTTCACTATAGTTGTGCTTTCCTATAGATGTAAACCATCCTGCTCCACAGAAAAGTATCTTGAGCAGAAGGATGATTTCTGGTCATGCCAGCATAAGACTCAGTCAGATTGTTCTGTAAAATTACGGGCCACTGGCAAAGTCATAGGGATTCAACTAAGCTGTATTAATAAACTTTTGGATAATACTTTTCTATTTTTCAGAGTACTTTTATATCAACTATTTCATCTGGCTTTCTTAACTATGATATTTCATCACACAGTAGAATCAAAATAACATAGTTCCCTAAAAAAAATCTATCCTTCCTGAAACATTAAATAATTTAATGTATATTAAATTCTGTTAATGAGTATAATTTGTTTGTATTATTATTACCAATCACAACTTTCAGTTCAGTTTAGTTGCTCAGTCATGTCTGACTCTTTGCAACCTTATGGACTGGAGCATGCCAGACTTCCCTGTCCATTACCAACTCCTGCAGTTTAGTCAAACTCATGTCCATTGAGTCGGTGATGCCATCCAACCATCTCATCCTCTGTCTCATCACAACTTTAGGGTAAAATAAATATCCATTTACTCCACAGATTTTGAGAAATGCAAAATTATAGTTTTTTTTCCTCTGAAGAATCAGTAATCAAAGTGAGTTTTTAATTTTTTTTTTTTTCCCTCCCTGGCTATAACACGTCTGGTTCAATTTATCGTCTGTGTTGGTTTTTGATGTGGCTACTTGCTTTTCAGTTCTTACTATCTCTCTTTGAGGACATTTTTCAAAGCATTACTGTGAATAGATGACATCTCATCAAACAAAAGAGAACTTTCCTTGGTAAGTGATATTCTGCAATTCTTGATGGAACACCTCATCAAACTCTCGAGGTCCGTGTGGACTCTTAATTGCCTTGATATCTAATTCAATAAACATTTGATACCCACTTACATGTGGAACCTAGAAAAACAAAGCATATGAATTTTTTTTGCAAAGCAGAAACAGAGATGCAGATGCAAAGAATGGACATATGGGGATGAGGGATAGAGGGGTGGGATGAATTGGGAGCATGAGATTGACATATACACACTATTAATTATAAAATAGATAACTAATGAGAACCTACTGTATAGCACAGGGAACTCTACTCAATGCTTGTAGTGGCATAAATAGAAAAGGAAATCCAAAGAAAGAGAGGATATAGTTGATTTACTCTGCTGTACAGCAGAACCTAACTCAACATTGTAAAACAACTATATTTCAATAAAAATTAATTTTTAAAAAATAAAAGAAAGAGAGAAATAGGGCTTCCTAGGTGGCCCTAGTGTCTCCACCTGTCAATACAAGAGATATTAGTGATGTGAGTTTGATCCCCAGGTAGGGAACATCTCCTGTAGAAGGGCATGACAACCCAATTCATTATTCTTGACAGAAGAATCCCATCGACAGGGGAGCCTGGTGGGCTACAGTCCATGGAGTTGCACAGAGTCAGACACCACTTAATGCTTAGTATGCAGCATTCCAGTTTTACTACTCATGCTTTCCTCACCCCAAGCAGCAAACTACTTCAGTTTGAGTAAAAACTTTATTTCCTCATTTTTCTCTTGATCTGAATAAATAGTGGTGATTTTGGGATGCTAGGCAATCAACAAGGTATTTATTTTAACCTTTTGCTTCATAAGATATTATATGATATAGAATGTGTGTGTTCAGTCACTGAGTTATGTCCAACTCTTTGTGGCCCCATGGACTATAGTCCGACAGGCTCCTCTGCCCATGGAATTTTCCAGGCAAGAATACTGGAGTAGGGTGCCATTTCCTACTCCAGGGTATCTTCCCAACTAAGGCTCAAACCTGTGTCTCTTGTGTCTCCTGCTTTGCTAGGCAGATTCTTTACCACTAGTGTCACCTGAGACGGCCTCATTTACTATATCTCCTATCAATTGTACTACTAGGTATATATCCCAGAGGAATTAAAATCAGGTTTCTATGAAAATATGTACACAAATGCTTTAGCAGCTTTTTTTAATATATAATCGCAAAAACTAGAAAGAATCTAGATGTCATTCAATGAGTCTACGATTAAGCAAAGTGTAACATAGCTATACCCTGAAATACTGCTCAGCAATTAAAAGAAGAAATTATTCATACATACAACTCAGATGTATCTCCAGAGAATTATGCTGAGTGAAAAGAAGTCCAATCCCCAAAGGGGACATTCTGTATGATTCCATGTATGTAATATTTTTGAAATGACAGTATCATAAAAATGGAAAACAGATTAGTAATTTCTAGGGCTAATGAAGGATAGTGTTTTAGGAAAGTTAGTAGGTCTTTATAAGGTCATTCAGAGGATTCTAACAGTTATGAAAACTTTTTTATCTTGTCTGTATCAACATCAACATCCTGGTTGTGATATTATACTATGGTATTTCAAGATGTTATTATTAGGGGAAATTAATGGCTATTACAAGGCATCTCTGTATTCTTTCCTACAACTGCATGTGAATCTATAATCACCTCAAAACAAAGCTTAATTAAAAATGAACAACAACAACAAAAAAAAATTGGGCAGAACACCTAAATAGACATTTCTGATAAGAAGATATACAGATGGCCAAGAAGTAAACTTATCAGAACCACAATAAAAACATTCCATTGATCATAATTTCCAACTATTGCCCAAATTTGAGTCCCTACATCTATCTTAAAAAATTCTGTAATTTTTCTGGACTTCACTTATGAGGAATGGGTTTTATGAAAATTTGAATTTCATGGAAGGTGTGAAGTTCCAAATGAACTCAAGTTTGAGATGGGATGTCAGATCTATGTGTCATTAATCTGATTTTTTCAAGGCTAAAATAAAGCTAATAGGTCATCTTGATTTCTGCTTCCATGTGAGGGATTTGGTAATGCTACATGCCTTCTATTATTATGTGAAGTGTTTCTGAGTAAAGTAAAGGCTTCCCTGGTGGCTCAGTTGGTAAAGAATCTGCCTGCAATGCAGGAGACTCGGGTTTGATCCCTGGGTTGGGAAGATCCCCTGAAGAGGAAATGGCAACCCACTCTAGTATTATTGCCTAGAGAATCCCATAGACAGAGGTGCCTGGGGTGGCGGGAGTCCATGGGGTAACATGGACTCAGGAGTGGGACATGCCTGAGCATAAGCCTGTTATCACATTATAATTATAAGAAAAGTATTTAAATTATTTGCTCTTATCTTCACTTCTGCACTTCAAGTATGAGCATAATGTGCTTTTATTAATTCAGATGAACTTGCACGTATATCATCCTTATTGAGCAAATTCATAGCAAAACTTAGAGTAAAATTTCCTAGTTACTTATTAGATTATTTTAAGTATCATTTCAGTAGCTCAGTCATGTCTGACTCTCTGCAACTCCATGAACTGCATAATGCCAGGCCTCCTTGTCCATCAACAACTCCCAGAGTTCACCCAAACCCATGTCCATTGAATCAGTGATGCCATCCAACCATCTCGTCCTCTGTTGTCACCTTCTCCTCCTGCCCTCAGTGTTTCCCAGCATCAGGGTCTTTTCCAATGAGTCAGCTCTTTGCATCAGGTGGCCAAAGGATTGGAGTTTCAGCTTCAACATCAGTCCTTCCAATGAACACTCAGGACTGATTTCCTTTATGATGAACTGCTTAGATCTCCTTGCAGTCCAAGGGACTCTCAAGAGTCTTTGGCAACACCACAGTTCAAAAGCATCAGTTCTTTGGTGCTCAGCTTTCTTTATAGTCCAACTCTCACATCCATACGTGACTACTGGAAAAATCATAGCCTTGACTAGATGGACATTTGTTGACAAAAAATGTCTTTGCATTTTAATATGCTGTCTAGGTTGGTCATAACTTTCCTTCCTAGGAGTAAGCATCTTTTAATTTCATGTCTGCAATTAACATGTGCAGTGATTTTGGAGTCCCAAAAAATAAAGTCTGCCACAGTTTTCACTGTTTCCTATCTATTTTCCATGAAGTGATGTGACCTGATGCTATGATCTTAGATTTCTGAATGTTGAGCATTAAGCCAACTTTTTCAGTCTCCTCTTTCACTTTCATCAAGAGACTTTTTAGTTCCTCTTCACTTTCTGCCATAAGGGTGGTGTCATCTGCATGTCTGAGGTTATTAATATTTCTCCTGGCAATCTTGATTCCATCTTGTGCTTCTTTCAGCCCAGCGTTTCTCATGATGTATTCTGCATAGAAGTTAAATAAGTAGGGTGAAAATATACAGCCTTTTTCTATTTGAAACAAGTCTGTTGTTCCATGTCCAGTTCTAACTGTTGCTTCCTGACTTGCATGCAGGTTTCTCAAGAGTCAGGTCAGGTGGTCTGGTATTCCCATCTCTTTCAGAATTTTCCACAGTTTATTGTGATCCACATAGTCAAAGGCTTTGGCATAGTCAGTAAAGTAGAAATAGATGTTTTTCTGGAACTCTCTTGCTTTTTCAGTGATCCAGTGAATGTTGGCAATTTGATCTGGTTCCTCTGCCTTTTCTAAAACCAGCTTGAACATCTGGATATTCACGGTCCACATATTGCTAAAGCCTGGCTTGGAGAATTTTGAACATTACATTACCAGCGTGTCCATTAAAAAAAACCTAAAGCTATACAAATATCAGATATCTCTATTTACCGCCTTAAATACATATATACTAATGTTATGGTTTCAGAGTTATATATTTGCTTTATCTCTTTCACTAGAACAAAAAAAAAGTCCTTTGGTTTATTACAATAATTAGTGACTTCATAAAAGAACGTGGTATATATTTGTAAGCATTTGGATATTATTTTCATTTTACATTTCTCAATACAGAACAATAATTTTGCAATATTTTTACATAATTTCACTGCTGCTGCTGCTGCTGCTAAGTCACATCAGTCATGTTTGACTCTTCGCGACCCCATGGACTGCAGCCTACCAGGCTCCTCTGTCCATGGGATTTTCCAGGCAAGAGTACTGGAGTGGGTTGCCATTGCCTTCTCCAATAATTTCACTAGAGCATAGCATATAAAGTAAATATATGCATTAATATGTCTCTATAAAAGTACAAGTTGAGGCATAATTAAAGTTTTTATATCAAAACATTCACAGTAGTTAGAGTTTAAGATTTTAATCTATGTTTTCCAAATTATATTTAATATTTATTAATGTTATAAATAGTAAACATTTTACAAACTATATGAACCAAATTTTATCTTCTAATGTATCTTATAATTTATTAATTTAGAAAAATTTTTATAGATCTTTATTTTTCTTTATTATATTCACATGGTAAATTTAAATAGTCTTGTCACTATGAAATGCTACAACATGCTGTTCAATTTAACCTACATATTGAAAAAATTTTAACCCTAAATGAAAAAAATTTACCTACTTAATATAATTAGGCTTATATCGGAAGAAAGTCAGGCCACTTGTAATGTTTCTTCTATAGCAAATCTTGAATTATTTGTTTTTTGCTAATAAATATCTCAAATAATTTTTTCATCTATCATACAAATGGCATTCATAAAAATGCTAAGGTATCTTTCTCTGGTTTATAATATTTGTTCACAATTTGCACAAGAACTTTAAATTAACCTTGGAATTCAAATATAAGACTATATGATGTTGGCCCCATACTTCTGCTTAATAGAAATAATGTACAACTAAATGCTCATTTTTTCCATTAGTTGCTTTTCAGTTCAGTCACTCAATCATGTCTGACTCTTTGTGATCCCGTGGACTGCAGCATGCCAGGCCTCCGTGTCCATCATCAACTCCTGGAGTTTACCCAAACTCATGTCCATTGAGTTGGTGACGCCATTCAACCTTCTCATCCTCTGTTGTCCCCTTCTTCTCCTGCCTTCAACTGTTTAATAGTTTTTTTGTTCCTCTTTTATTCCACTTCCTTCTTTATCTTAATATTTGCTTTCTGTGTCTGCACTAGAAGTGATCTCTCCATTGATCATTTGGTTAAATTCCAATTATAAAACTCCATATTAATAATACCAATTTCAAGTTCAGTTAGCCAATTTCCTTTTTCAATGGCCAACTACAATCTGTGATATGTTGTTTATTTAATCTACCTGTCAACATGGAATGCTCAGTGAAAATTCACTGGTCCATTTCTACTTTATATACTGTCATATCATGTTCTGAGCCAAATCTGCCTCTGAGTGTTTGAGTGTCTCCTGTGGAGGTATGGGTCAGCAGCTTGCTGTAGATGCAGGGGCTCTGGGTGAAGCAGTCCTGGATGTGGCAAAAGCCCTCTTGGAGGAGGTTGCAATTAACCCCACCAAAGAGCTGCTGAGCAAATGACCCACAAACTTCAGAACAATTATACCAAATAAATTATCACACTGTTAAGAAAGTCCTAGGATTACAAGAGATTTTCCAACCTGGGGATCTGACCAAGGGATTGAGAACCCCTAGGGAATCTGACTTTGAAGGCTAGTGGGATTTGATCAGCACTTACAAAGGACTGGGAAACAGGCTCTTGGAGGGCACAAACAAAACCTTGTGTGCACCAGGACCCAGGAGAAAGGAGCAGTAACCCCATAAAAGACTTACTCAAACTTTCCTGTGAAGGTCCAAGAGTCTCTGGCAGAGGCATCAGTCAGCAGAGGCATGTGTCCACAATGGCCTGCTAAAGGGTCAGTGGCACTGAGTGCAGCATTGTGTGCACAGGATCTTTTAAAGGAGATAACCATTATCTTCATTACCTCAACCATAGTTTTATCTCAGATCAAACAACAGGGAGGGAACACAACCCCTCCCAACAACAGAAAACTGGACTAAAGATTTACTGAGCATGGCACTGTCCATCAGAACAAGACACAGTTTCCCCCACAGACACTCTCTCTAATCAGGAAGCTTGCATAAGCCTCTTATCCTTATCCCTCAAAGGGCAGAGAGATGGAAAATCACAGTCACAGAAAACTAATCAAACTGATCATATGAACCACAGCCTTGTCGAACTCAATAAACTATGAGCTATGCTGTGTAGGGCCACTTGAGACAAATGAGTCATGGTGGAGAGTTCTGACAAAACACAGTCCACTGGAGAAGGGAATGGCAAACCATTTCAGTATTCTTGCCTTGAGAAACTGATGAATAGTATGAAAAGACAAAAAGAAATGACACTGAAAGATGAATTCCATAGGTCAGATCAGATCAGTTCAGTCACACAGTCATGTCTGACTCTTAGCAACCAAATGGACTGCAGCCTGCCAGGTCTTCCTGTCCATCACCAACTCCCTGAGTTTACTCACTCATGTCCACTGAATCGGTGATGCCATCTGACCATCTCATCCTCTGTCATTCCTATCTCTCCCCGCATTCAATCTTTCCCAGCGTCAAGGTCTTTTCAATAAGGCAGCTCTTCACATCAAGTGGCGAAGGGTTGGAGTTTCAGCTTCAACATCAGTCCTTCCAATGAACACTCAGGACTGATTTCCTTTATGATGAACTGCTTGGATCTCCTTGCAGTCCAAGGGACTCTCAAGAGTCTTCTGCAACACCACAGTTTAAAAGCTTCAGTTCTTTGGTGCTGAGCTTTCTTTATAGTCCAGCTCTCACATCCATACATGACTACCGGAAAAAACATAGCTTTGACTAGATGGACATTTGTTGACAAAGTAATGTCTTTGCATTTTAATATGCTGTCTAGGTTGGTCATAACTTTCCTTCCTAGGAGTAAGCATCTTTTAATTTCATGGCTGCAATTAACATGTGCAGTGATTTTGGAGTCCCAAAAAATAAAGTCTGCCACAGTTTCCACTGTTTTCTATCTGTTTTCCATGAAGTAATGGGACCCGATTTCATGATCTTAGTTTTCTAAATGTTGAGTGTTAAGCCAACTTTGTCACTCTCCTCTTTCACTTTCATCAAGATGCATTTTGTTTCTTCTTCACTTTCTGCCCTAAGGGTGGTGTCATCTGCAAATCTGAGGTTCTTATTTCACCTGGCAATCTTGATTACAGCTTGTGCTTCATCTAGGCCAGTATTTCTCATTATGTACTCCACATGTAAGTTAAAAAATCATGTCAGGAGGTGCCTAATAAGCTACTGAAAAAGGAGGAGAAATAACACCAGAAAGAATGAAGAGACAGAGCCAANAAAGAGGAGAGTGACAAAGTTGGCTTAACACTCAACATTTAGAAAACTAAGATCATGAAATTGGGTCCCATTACTTCATGGAAAACAGATAGAAAACAGTGGAAACTGTGGCAGACTTTATTTTTTGGGACTCCAAAATCACTGCACATGTTAATTGCAGCCATGAAATTAAAAGATGCTTACTCCTAGGAAGGAAAGTTATGATCAACCTAGAAAGCATATTAAAATGCAAAGACATTACTTTGTCAACAAATGTCCATCTAGTCAAAGCTATGTTTTTTCCGGTAGTCATGTATGGATGTGAGAGCTGGACTATAAAGAAAGCTCAGCACCAAAGAACTGAAGCTTTTAAACTGTGGTGTTGCAGAAGACTCTTGAGAGTCCCTTGGACTGCAAGGGGATCCAAGCAGTTCATCATAAAGGAAATCAGTCCTGAGTGTTCATTGGAAGGACTGATGTTGAAGCTGAAACTCCAACCCTTCGCCACTTGATGTGAAGAGCTGCCTTATTGAAAAGACCTTGATGCTGGGAAAGATTGAATGCGGGAAGAGATAGGAATGACAGAGGATGAGATGGTCAGATGGCATCACCGATTCAGTGGACATGAGTTTGAGTAAACTCAGGGAGTTGGTGATGGACAGGAAGACCTGGCAGGCTGCAGTCCATTTGGTTGCTAAGAGTCAGACATGACTGTGTGACTGAACTGATCTGATCTGACCTATGGAATTCATCTTTCAGTGTCATTTCTTTTT
>SJYW01045142.1:12133-22231 GCA_006410735.1 Raphicerus campestris
GGGGCGGGTGGCCGGCATTGTGACAGAATGCCACCCTGAGTGGGGCGGGGGGGGTGTCCAGCCGGGCGAGGGAGTGATATTGTGAGGTTGGGTGCTGGGCAGCTGAGGGAGTGACACCCTGAGGGGTGGGTGGCCGGGCGGGCGAGGGAGTGCCACGCACAAATGCGGGTGGCCAGCAGGGCGAGGGAGTGCCACCCTGAGTGTGGGTGGCCAGGAACACGAGGCAGTGCCACCCTGAGGCACGGGTGGCCAGGCAGGCGAGGGAGTGACAACCTGAGGGGCAGGTGCACGGGCGGGAGAGCTAGTGACACCATAAAGGGTGGGTGCCCGGGCAGTTAAGTGCCACCCTGAGTGCAGGTGGCTGGCCGGGCAGGGAAGTGCCATCCTGAGGGGCGTCTGGCCGGGCAGGTGAAGGAGTGACACGCTCAGGGGCGAGTGGCTGAGGGGGTGACGGAGTTCCAGCCTGAATGGCGGGTGGCCAAGCAGGCATGGGAGTGACATGCTGAGGGGCAGGTGGAAGGGCGGGTGCAAGAGTTACACCTTGAGGGTCCGTTTGCCGGGCGGGCGAGTGTCTGACATCCTGAGGTGCAGGTGGTCAGGAGAGTGAGGGAGTGATATCCTGAGGGGCAGGTGGCCAGGTGGGCGAGCGTGTGACACCCTGAGGGGTAGGTGGCCGGGCAGGCGAGGGAGTGACACCCTGAGGTGCGGGTGGGAGGGCAGATGAGGGAGTGACACCTTGAGTGGCGTGTGGCAGGGCGAGTGATGGAGTGTCAACCTGATGGGCCTGTGGCAGGTTGGGTGAGGGAGTGACACACTGAAGGGCGTGTGGCCGGCCGGGCAAGAAAGTGAAAGTCTGATCGGCGTGTGGGCGTGCGGGCGAGGGAGTGACACACTGAGGGATGGGTGGCCCGGAGGGCTAGTGAGTGACCACCTGAGGTGCGGATGGGAGGGTGGGTGAGGTAGCGACACCATGAGGGGCGTGTGGTAGGTCGGGTGGTGGACTGACACCCTGAAGGGCGTGTGGCCAGTTGGATGAGGTAGTGACACCCTGAGGGTTGGGTGACCGTCAGAGCGAGCGAGTGACATCTTGCAGGGCGGGTGGCTGAGCGGGCGAGAATGTGACACCCTGAGGCGTAGGTGACTGGGCAGGTGAGGGAGTGACACCCTGAGGTGCGCGTGGGAGGGCGGGTGAGGGAGTGACACCTTGAGGGGCGTGTGGCAGGGCGGGCGAGAGAGAGACCCCTGAGCGGCGGCTGGCTGGGCAGGTGACGGAGTGACACCCTGAGGGGCGGGTGGAAGGGCAAGCATGGGAGTGACACCTTGAGAGTTGGTTGGCCGGGCAGGCGAGGGTGTGACATCCTGAGAGGTGGTTGGCTGGGAGAGCGAGAGAATGACACCCTGAGGTGCGGGTGGCCAGGCAGGCTATGGAGTGACACCCTGAAGGATGGGTGCCTGGGCGGGAGAGGGAGTGACACCCTGAGAGGCGGGTGGCCGGGTGAGCGAGGGAGTGACACCCTGAGGGGTACGGGGCCCGGCGGGCTGGAGAGTGACCACCTGAGGTGTGGGTGGGAGGACAGGTGAGGGAGTGACACCTTGAGGGGCATGTGGCAGGGCGGGCAATGGAGTGACAACCTGAGGGGTCTGTGGCCAGTCTGGTGAGGGAGTGACACCCTCAGGTGCGTGTGGTTTGCCGGGCAAGGGAGTGACACCCTGAGGGGCGGGAGGCTGGCCCACGAGGAAGTTACATCCTGAGGGGCAGGTGGCCAGACTTTCAAGTGAATGACACCTTGTGAGGCGGCTGGCCGTGCGGGCGAGGGAATGACACCCTGAGTGGCGAGTGGGTGGCAGGCGAGGGATTGACACCCTGAGGGTAGCGTCGCTGGTCTTCGAAAGAGTGCCAAACTGAGGGCAGGTGGCCTGCGGGGGGAGGGATTGACACCCTGAGAGACGGGTGGCTGGCAGGGCAAGGGAGTGACACCCTGAGTGATAGGTGGCCAAGCAGTGACAGAGTGTCACCCTGAGGGGTGGGGGTCGGGCGGGCGAGTTAGTGACACCCTGAGGGGCGGGTGGCCAGTGGAAGTAGAAATTGCCACCCTCAGGGGCGGGTGGCCAGCCGAGAGAGGGAGTGCCATCATCAGGGTCTTGTGCCCGGCCAGGCATGGGAGTGCCACTCTCAGGGGCGGCTGGCCGGGCAGGCAAAGGAGTGCCACCTGAAGAGCAGGAGGCCAGCCGAGCGAGAGAGTGCCACCCTCAGGGGCATTTGGCTGGCTCTGCGAGGGAGTGCCAAACTCAGGTGCGGGTGGCCACCCGGGCTAGAGAGTGCCACCCGCTGGGGCGGTTAGCCGTTGTGGTGAGGGAGTGCCATCCTGAGTGGAGGGTGGCCGGCAGGATGACGAGTGACACCCTGAGGGGCAGAAATCCGGAATGGAGAGGGAGTGACCCCGTGAGGGGTGGGTGGCTGGCATGGAGAGGGAGAGACACCCTGAGGGGTGGGTGACAGGATGGGCGAGGGAGTGCCACACTGAGAGGCGGGTGGCTGGCATTGTGACAGAACGCCACCCTGAGGGTGGGGTGTCTGGCCGGGTGAGGGAGTGATATTGTGAGGTTGGGTGCCAGGCAGCAGAGGGAGTGACACCCTGAGGGGTGGGTGGCTGGGCAGTGAGGGAGTGACAACCTGAAGGGCGGGTGCATGGGCAGGCGAGGGAATGAAGATGTGTATAAGAGACAGGTGACACCTTGAGTGGCGTGTGGCAGGGCGGGTGATGGAGTGTCAACCTGATGGGCCTGTGGCAGGTTGGGTGAGGGAGTGACACACTGAAGGGCGTGTGGCCGGCCGGGCAAGAAAGTGAAAGTCTGATCGGCGTGTGGGCGTGCGGGCGAGGGAGTGACACACTGAGGGATGGGTGGCCCGGAGGGCTAGTGAGTGACCACCTGAGGTGCGGATGGGAGGGTGGGTGAGGTAGCGACACCATGAGGGGCGTGTGGTAGGTCGGGTGGTGGACTGACACCCTGAAGGGCGTGTGGCCAGTTGGATGAGGTAGTGACACCCTGAGGGTTGGGTGACCGTCAGAGCGAGCGAGTGACATCTTGCAGGGCGGGTGGCTGAGCGGGCGAGAATGTGACACCCTGAGGCGTAGGTGACTGGGCAGGTGAGGGAGTGACACCCTGAGGTGCGCGTGGGAGGGCGGGTGAGGGAGTGACACCTTGAGGGGCGTGTGGCAGGGCGGGCGAGAGAGAGACCCCTGAGCGGCGGCTGGCTGGGCAGGTGACGGAGTGACACCCTGAGGGGCGGGTGGAAGGGCAAGCATGGGAGTGACACCTTGAGAGTTGGTTGGCCGGGCAGGCGAGGGTGTGACATCCTGAGAGGTGGTTGGCTGGGAGAGCGAGAGAATGACACCCTGAGGTGCGGGTGGCCAGGCAGGCTATGGAGTGACACCCTGAAGGATGGGTGCCTGGGCGGGAGAGGGAGTGACACCCTGAGAGGCGGGTGGCCGGGTGAGCGAGGGAGTGACACCCTGAGGGGTACGGGGCCCGGCGGGCTGGAGAGTGACCACCTGAGGTGTGGGTGGGAGGACAGGTGAGGGAGTGACACCTTGAGGGGCATGTGGCAGGGCGGGCAATGGAGTGACAACCTGAGGGGTCTGTGGCCAGTCTGGTGAGGGAGTGACACCCTCAGGTGCGTGTGGTTTGCCGGGCAAGGGAGTGACACCCTGAGGGGCGGGAGGCTGGCCCACGAGGAAGTTACATCCTGAGGGGCAGGTGGCCAGACTTTCAAGTGAATGACACCTTGTGAGGCGGCTGGCCGTGCGGGCGAGGGAATGACACCCTGAGTGGCGAGTGGGTGGCAGGCGAGGGATTGACACCCTGAGGGTAGCGTCGCTGGTCTTCGAAAGAGTGCCAAACTGAGGGCAGGTGGCCTGCGGGGGGAGGGATTGACACCCTGAGAGACGGGTGGCTGGCAGGGCAAGGGAGTGACACCCTGAGTGATAGGTGGCCAAGCAGTGACAGAGTGTCACCCTGAGGGGTGGGGGTCGGGCGGGCGAGTTAGTGACACCCTGAGGGGCGGGTGGCCAGTGGAAGTAGAAATTGCCACCCTCAGGGGCGGGTGGCCAGCCGAGAGAGGGAGTGCCATCATCAGGGTCTTGTGCCCGGCCAGGCATGGGAGTGCCACTCTCAGGGGCGGCTGGCCGGGCAGGCAAAGGAGTGCCACCTGAAGAGCAGGAGGCCAGCCGAGCGAGAGAGTGCCACCCTCAGGGGCATTTGGCTGGCTCTGCGAGGGAGTGCCAAACTCAGGTGCGGGTGGCCACCCGGGCTAGAGAGTGCCACCCGCTGGGGCGGTTAGCCGTTGTGGTGAGGGAGTGCCATCCTGAGTGGAGGGTGGCCGGCAGGATGACGAGTGACACCCTGAGGGGCAGAAATCCGGAATGGAGAGGGAGTGACCCCGTGAGGGGTGGGTGGCTGGCATGGAGAGGGAGAGACACCCTGAGGGGTGGGTGACAGGATGGGCGAGGGAGTGCCACACTGAGAGGCGGGTGGCTGGCATTGTGACAGAACGCCACCCTGAGGGTGGGGTGTCTGGCCGGGTGAGGGAGTGATATTGTGAGGTTGGGTGCCAGGCAGCCGAGGGAGTGACACCCTGAGGGGTGGGTGGCTGGGCAGTGAGGGAGTGACAACCTGAAGGGCGGGTGCATGGGCAGGCGAGGGAATGACACCATGAAGTGTGGGTGGCCGGGCGGATACGTGCCACCCTGAGTGCGGATGGCCGGCTGGATGAGGAAGTGCCACCCTGAGGGGCGTCTCGCCGGGCAGGTGAAGGAGTGACACACTGAGGGGCGAGTGGCTGACGGGGTGACTGAGATCCAGCCTGAAAGGCGAGTGGCCAGGCGGGAGTGGGAGTGACACGCTGAGGGGCAGATGGAAGGGCGGGCATGAGACTTACACCCTGAGGGTCCGTTTGCCGGGCGGGTGAGTGTTTGACACCCTGAGGGGCGGGGGGCCAGGAGAGCGAGGGAGTGATATCCGGAGGGGCACGTGGCCAGGTGGGCGAGGGTGTGACACCCTGAGGGGTAGGTGGCCGGGCAGGCGAGGGAGTGACACCCTGAGGTGCGGGCAGGAGGGCGGATGAGGGAGTGACATCCTGAGGGACGTGTGGCCGGCCGGGCAAGAAAGTGAAAGCCTGATTGGCGTGTGGGCATGCGGGCGAGGGAGTGACACACTGAGGGGCAGGTGGCCGGTGGGCTGGAGAGTGACCACCTGAGGTGCGGGTGGGAGGATACGTGAGGGAGTGACACCTTGAGGGGCGTGTGGCAGGGTGTTTGATGGAGTGACATCCTAAAGGGCGTGTGGCCTGTTGGGTGAGGTAGTGACACCCTGAGGGGCGGGTGACCGTCAGAGCGAGCGAGTGACATCCTGCAGGCTGGGTGGCTGGGCAGGCGAGGGAGTGACACCCTGAGGTGTGCGTGGGAGGGCGGGTGAGGGAGTGACACCTTGAGGGACGTGTGGCAGGGCGGGTGATGGAGTGACAACCTGAGGGGCCTGTGGCCAGTCTGGTGAGGGAGTGACATCCTCAGTTGCCTGTGGTCGGCAGGACGAGGGAGTGGCACGCTGAGGGGCAGGAGGCTGACCCACGAGGAGGTGTCATCCTGAGGGGTAGAAGGCTGGACGTTCGAGTGAATGACACCTTGTGAGGCGGTTGGCCAGGCGGGCAAGGGAATGACACCCTGAGGGGCGAGTGGGTGGCGGGCAAGGGACTGACACCCTGAGGGTAGCGTGGCTGGTTGTCGAAAGAGTGCCACCCTGAGGGGCGGGTGGCTGGCTGGGCGAGGGCGTGCCTTCCTCAGGGGCTTGTGCCCGGCCAGGCATGGGAGTGCCACTCTTAGGGGCAGCTGGCTGGGTGGGCGAGGGAGTGCCACCTGAAGGGTGGGTGGCCGGCCAAGTGAGAGAGTGCCACCCTCAGGGGCATTAGGCTGGCCCTGCGAGGGAGTGCCAAACTCAGGTGCAGGTGACCACCCGGGAGAGAGAGTGACACCCGCTGGGGAGGTTAGCGGGTGTGGTGAGGGAGTGCCATCCTGAGTGGAGGGTGTCCGGGAGGACGAGGGAGTGCTACACTGACGGCAAGTGGCCGGGCGAGCTATGGAGTGCCACCTTGAGGGACGGGTGGCTGGCAGGACGATGGAGTGACAACCTGAGGGGCGGAAATCCGGCATGGAGAGGGAGTGACCCCATGAGGGGTGGGTGGCTGGCATGGAGACGGAGAGACTCCCTGAGGGGCGGGTTTCCGGCTGGCCCACGGAGTGTCACCCTGAGGGGCGTGTGTTTGGTCAGGCGAGGGAGTGCCACACTGAGGTTACGAATGGCCAGTCAGGTGATAGAGTGCCACCCTGAGTGGCAGCTGGCCAGGCAGGTGAGGGAGTGACACCCTGAAGGGCAGGTGGAAGGGCGAACATGGCAGTGACACCTTGAGAGTTGGTTGGCCGGGCAGGCGAGTGTGTGACACCCTGAGAGGTGGTTGGCCGGGAGAACAAGTGAATGACACCCTGAGAAGCGGGTGGCCAGGTAGGCGAGGGAGTGACACCCTGAGAGGCAGGTGGCCAGGTGAGCGAGGGAGTGACACCCTGAGTGGCGGGAGGCCCGGCGGGCTGGAGAGTGACCACCTGAAGTGTGGGTGGGAGGACGGGTGAGGGTGTGACACCTTGAGGGGCGTGTGGCAGGGCGGGCAATGGAGTGACAACCTGAGGGGCCTGTGGCCAGTCTGGTGAGGGAGTGACACCCTCAGGTGCATGTGGTCAGCCGGGCAAGGGAGTGACACCCTGAGGGGCCTGAGGCTGGCCCACGAGGAAGTGACAACCTGAGGGGCAGGTGGCCAGACGTTTGAGTGAATGATACCTTGTGAGGCGGTTGGCTGGTTGGGTGAGGGAATGACACCCTGAGTGGCGAGTGGGTGGCGGGCGAGGGATTGATACCCTGAGGATAGCGTGGCTGGTCGTCAAAAGAGTGCCACCCTGAGGGGCGGGTGGCCGGTGGGGCAAGGGAGTGACACCCTGAGAGACAGGTGGCTGGCAGAGCAAGGGAGTGAAAACCTGAGTGACGGGTGGCCAAGCAGTGACAGAGTGCCACCCTGAGGGGCAGGGGGTCGGGCAGGCGAGTTAGTGACACCCTGAGGGGCAGGCGGCCAGCCGAGGTAGAAAGTGCCACCCTCAGGGACGGCTGGCCGAGCGGGCGAGGGAGTGCCACCTAAAGGATGGGTGGCTGGCCGAGCGAGAGAGTGCCACCCTCAGGGGCATTTGGCTGGCCCTGCGAGGGAGTGCCAAACTCAGGTGCAGCTGGCCACCCGGGCGAGAGAGTGCCACCACTGGGGCGTTTAGCCGTGTGGTGAGGGAGTGCCATCCTGAATGTAGGGTGTCTGGGAGGACGAGCAAGTGCCACACTGAGGGCGGGTGGCCAGGCGTGCCATGGAGTTCCACCTTGAGGGACGGGTGGCCAGCAGAACGATGGAGTGACACACAGAGGGGTGGAAATCCAGTATGGAGAGGGAGTGATCCCGTGAGGGGTGGGTGGCCAGCATTGAGAGGGAGAGACCCCCTGAGGGGCGGGTGACAGGACGGGCATGTGAATGGCACACTGAGAGCTGGATGGCCGGCATTGTGACAGAATGCCACCCTGAAGGGTGGGGTGTCCGGCCGGACGAGAGAGTTACATTTTGATGTTGGGTGCCGGGCACCGAGGGAGTGACACACTGAGGGGTGTGTGGCTGGGAAGGCGAGGGAGTGACAACTTGAGGGGCAGGTGCATGGGCAGGCGAGGGAGTGACACCATGAAGGGTGGGTGGCCAGGCGGGTAAGTGCCACCCTGAGTGCGGGTGGCCAGCAGGACGAGGAAGTGCCACCCTGATGGGTGTCTGGCCGGGCAGGTGAGGGAGTGACACCCTGAGGGGCGAGTGGCTGAGAGGGTGACGGAGTTCCAGCCTGAAAGGCGGGTGGCCAGGCGGGCGTGGGAGTGACATGCTGAGGGGCAGGTGGAAGGGTGGGGGCGAGAGTTACACCCTGAGGGTCCGTTTGCTGCGCTGGCGAGTGTGTGACACCCTGAGGGTAGCGTGGCTGGTCGTTGAAAGAGTGCCACTCTCAGGGGCGGGTGGCGTGCCAGACGAGGGATTGCCACCATCAGTAGCGGGTGTCTGCCCGGGCAAATGAGTGCCACGCACAGGGGTGGGTGGCCGGCGGGGTGAGGGAGTGCCACCCTGAGGGGCAGGTGGCCGGGCGGGCAAGGGAGTGACACCCTCAAGGGCGGGTTTCTGGTGATCCGGGGAGTGACACCCTGAGGGGTGGGTGGTCAGGTGGGCAAATTAGTGACACCCTGAGGGGCGGGTGGCCGGCAGGTCGAGGGAGTGACACCGTGAAGAGTGGGTGGCTGGGCAGGTGAGGTAGTGACATCCTGAGTGCTGGGTGGCTGGGCCAGAAAGGGAGTGCCACCCTGAGGGTATGGGTGGCCACCCGGGAGAATTGCCACCCTGAGGGGCGGGTGCCCAGCTGGGCAAAAGAGTGCCACCATGGGGGGCGTGTGGCCGGCCAGTTGAGGGATTGCCTGCCCGAGGGGTGGGTGGCCGGCCAAGGAGGCAGTGCCACCCTCAGGAGTAGGTGGCCAGATGGTGAGGCAGTGCCACCTGAAGGGGTGGGTGATTGGCCAGGCGAGGGAGTGCAATACTCTGGGGCAAGTGGCCGGCGAGCGAGGGAGTGACACCCTGAGGGTCGGTTGGCCGGCCAGGTGAGAGAGTGACACCATGAGAGACGGGTGGTTGGCAGGGCAAGGGAGTGACCCCCTGAGTGACGTGTGGCCAGGCGGTGACAGAGTGCCACCCTGAGGGGCGGGGGTTTGGGCAGGCGAGTTAGTGACACCCTGCCGGGCAGGTGGTCAGCTGAGGGAGAAAGTGCCACCATTAGGGGCGGGTGGCCAGCCGGGCGAGGGGGTGCCATCCTCAGCGGCTTGTGCCGGGCCAGGCATGGGAGTGCCATTCTCAGGGGCGGCTGGCCATGTGGGCGAGGGTGTGCCACCTGAAGGGCGGGTGGCCAGCCGAGCAACAGAGTGCCACCTTCAGGGGCATTTGGCTGGCCCTTCGAGGGAGTGCCAAACTCAGGTGCGGGTGGCCACCCAGGTGAGAGAGTGCCACCCGCTGGGGCGGTTAGCCGGTGTGGTGAGGGAGTGCCATCCTGAGTGAAGGGTGTCTGGGAGGACGAGGGAGTGCCACACTGAGGGCCGGTGGCCGGGCGTGCTATGGAGTGCCACCTTGAGGGACGGGTGGCCGGCAGGACGACGGAGTGACACCCTGAGGGGCAAGTGTCTGGCCGTCCGAGGGAGTGACACACTGAGGGGCGGGTGGACAGGCAGATGAGGGTGTCCCACCCTGAGGGGCAGGTGGCTGGGCGGGCGAGGAGTGACACCCTGCAGGGTGAGTGTCCTCGAGTGAGAGAGTGCCACCCTCAGGGGCGGGTGGCATGCCAGACGAGGGAGTGCCACCATCAGGAGCTGGTGTCTGCCCAGGCAAATGAGTGCCACGCACAGGGGTGGGTGGCTGGCGGGGGGAGGGAGTGTCACCGGTAGTGGTGGGTGGCCGGGAGGATGAGGGAGTGCCACCCTGAGGGGCGGGTGGCTGGGTGGNTGAGGGGCGGGGGTTTGGGCAGGCGAGTTAGTGACACCCTGCCGGGCAGGTGGTCAGCTGAGGGAGAAAGTGCCACCATTAGGGGCGGGTGGCCAGCCGGGCGAGGGGGTGCCATCCTCAGCGGCTTGTGCCGGGCCAGGCATGGGAGTGCCATTCTCAGGGGCGGCTGGCCATGTGGGCGAGGGTGTGCCACCTGAAGGGCGGGTGGCCAGCCGAGCAACAGAGTGCCACCTTCAGGGGCATTTGGCTGGCCCTTCGAGGGAGTGCCAAACTCAGGTGCGGGTGGCCACCCAGGTGAGAGAGTGCCACCCGCTGGGGCGGTTAGCCGGTGTGGTGAGGGAGTGCCATCCTGAGTGAAGGGTGTCTGGGAGGACGAGGGAGTGCCACACTGAGGGCCGGTGGCCGGGCGTGCTATGGAGTGCCACCTTGAGGGACGGAGATGTGTA
>SJYW01045146.1:12285-25002 GCA_006410735.1 Raphicerus campestris
AGAAGTAGAAATGTTGGCTTATGTGATAATTATATTTTTTTCTCCATACTGTTTTCCATAGTGGCTGCACCAATTTACATTCCTACCAGTAGCACAAGAGGGTTCACTTTTGTGCACATTACACTTGTTAATTGTTGTCTTTTTGATAATAGTCATTCTGACAGGTGTGAGATGACATCTCTTTGTGGTTTTGATTTGCATTTCCATCATGATTAGTAGTGTTATCTTTTCATCTTTCTATTGGCTATATTTACATCTTCATTAGAAAAATGTCTGTTCAGTTCCTCTCCAATTTTTAAATGGAATTGTTTGGGTTTTTTGATATTGAGTTACGTGAGTTCTTTATATTTTTTGATATTAACCTCTTATTGTATATGTCATTTGCCAATATCTTCTCTCATTCAAGTAGATTGTCTTCAGGGCTCTCTTTGCTTCCACTCAGCAACTCAGTGGTATTGATAACACCACACCCTAAACCCTGAGCGTGAAGCACCTCTACTCAGAGCAAATGAGACTCAACTTAAAGAAAGTGAAGTCACTCAGTCGTGTCCGACTCTTTGCGACCCCACGGACTGTAGCCTACCAGGCTTCTCTGTCCATGGGATTCTCTAGGCAAGAATACTAGAGTGGGTTACCATTTCCTTCTCTAGGGGATCTTCCTGATCCAAGGATCGAACCCAGGTCTCCTGCATTGGAGGCAGACGCTTTAACCTCTGAGCCACCAGGGAAGCCCCAACTTATGACCAAGAAAAACTATTCAGTATGTGTTCAGTTTGAGAGATTAAATGCAGATGTGACTTTAACAGTTAAATTTAGAGTGTTTAGTAACTAGGATTTGCTTTTCTTTTAATCATCCTGCTTGAGGTTATTGGTAAGTTATAATTGCTCATGGCACAGGATCACAAAGAGTCAGACATGACTGAGTGACTGAACTGAACTGAATTGAAGTGTCCATGATTAGATTTACTAAATTTCTGTGTCTTATTTTAGGAAAAGAGGTTCCATCTATATAAATTAGATTCACTTAGACTTCTTTCAATTGTCCAACCATTAGGAAAGATTCATGCAGACTCATTTTCAGGAACCATCATCTGCCAGTTGGGAGGTGCATGTGTTGTAGCCTCTCATACTAGGGAAAAGTCATTAACCTAGATCTGGAGAAGCGGTGTGAGTCTAGACCTTCAGGTGAGGCAGGCATCACATAGGATGGAAACATAGCGAACTTGAGGCTGGACAAGGCACAGAATCACATTAGTTGCTTTTGCCCTTCTTGGGAGGTCCATGGGCAGAAAGGAACTCTCAAGTGAGGCTGAGTGGGGCTTTGCATAGGAAGTTCATTACAGGAGTATCAGTACCGTGGCGATTCAGAGCATGTTAGCCATCAGCAGTAGATGAGTGTAACTTAAATGATCATATAACCATATCACGGAGAACAGCCATTGAAAACCCTGTTTTTGATACTTTATGATTTAAGGGAAAATATCAGCTGTTTTAACAAGTAGCATAGAGACTTTATGTCACACAACACTAATTTGTAGTGTACAATACATGGTAGCTCTCTAGAGATTTCATACATATGTGTTGTGTATACATATAAATATACAGTACATAGTATCTTCCAGTACATAGCACGCATACAACATACACACATCATATATACATGGTGTGTGTGTGTGTGTGTGTATATATATATATATTTAGTGGTCCTACTGTGTGCCCTGTCATTCACAGTACTAAGTGCTTGACAAACATTATCTCACTTATTCCTTGTGTTGACTATTGTGGACTCCTAAGGAAACTCCTGGAGGAAATCCTCCAACCAAAGGATGCTGACATGAGAAGCATGGCGAGGGCGTGGAAGGGCCTACAGGCATGCAAGGACAGTGTGATGGATCTGAGTCACGTGGACAGTGAAGGTGGTAATGTGGCTGAGTGTGGACAGGCAGGTATTGTGGATGATTTAAAACAAAGAGACATATGATATTTTAAAACTGAATGATGACCTAGAACTAAAAGTTCCAAATTCTTCTTTGGGGGGGTGGGCATAAGGGTGAAGTGAAGAGGGATATGAAGTAAGGAGAAACTTATTTATTGTTTTTACAGTTATTAATAAGATTTAATTATGCATGTTGAAAATGTTTACTGTTAGTATAATCCCAATGTGAGTCAAATAAAACTGAATATGCTATTATCGCCTACTTTTGTACACATATTATTTCAGATTGGGGCATTCAGTGATCTTCAAATACTACTGAGGAGTTTTCCCTGGAAAATAATGACATCAGAAAGGCTGGCAACCTGCAGGACACCATCCTTAAAATTCTCCAAACAACAAAAAAATTGGAAAAGAATGTCAGTCCTAAATGCATGGCTGGCTGAGGGGGAACACCTTTCTCAATCAGAGAGTTATATAACCAGAATCTTACCATAACTGTAAGTCTCCTTCAACGGTTCGAGGGTCAGACATTTCTTCTTAACTGCTCCTGCAAGCAATGGGTCATGAACCTTCCTCTACTGCTTTTAATGCCTGGGGGTACCCCTTTGGACTTCCCCAGTGGCTCAGTGGTAAAGAATTCATCCACAATGCAGGAGACGCAGGAGATGTGGGTTTGATCCCTGGATCTGAAAGATCCCCTGGAGGAGGGCATGGCTACCCACTCCAGTATTCTTGCCTGGAGAATCCCATGGACAGAGGAGACTGGTGGGCTACAGTTTGTGGGGTCACAAGGAGTTGGACATGACTGAAGCGACTGAGCACACATCCCCTTTTGGAGGAGGTTGCAGGCAGTAATAGGCCCTTTTCACTTTTTCCTTCTTTATGTAGCAGCAAAACCAAAATGGAAGAAAGGCAGGAGGGAAGTGGGACATTGGCAGAGGTGTGAACACAGGGTCAGGGAGGACTTCTCATTCACCTGTCTAATTATTCATGGGATGACACATCCAGGAGCAAGGAGTCAGGAGAGAAGATGAGGTGAAGGATGACTGATTTGAAACATCAAATGGAAACAGGCTTTGAGCCTGGAGGGAAAAGGGGGATGTAAAGTCAAAGGTGGGTGCAGCATCCCTTGAGTAAGGGATCCAGAGAAAGGAGACAAGGATGTACCAACGCAGGTCATGCAGGGGCAGTGCAATGTCTCCCCCTCCTGAGAGGGGCACAGGTGGGACATCTGGTGGAGGAGAGGTGATGCTGAAACAGCATGAGTGAGGGCTGAGACAGGAGATGAACACACAGCCATCAGCTCTGAAAGCCAGGCTGCAGTGAGAGGCTGGAAAGTTGCGGTAATACCCATCTGCAGGATGAAGGCTCAGGGAGTGAGAAGGCAGGTGGCTGGCGGGACTCAAAGTGGGTACTGGCAGCTGCAGCAGATGGACAAGAAGGCAAAGAATTTGAGATAGAAAAGAGGTAAAATAGTGTACAAGAAGAGTGGGGTTGTGAGGGAAGATAGTAAAACCATGGGCAGGGAGTCAGAGGACTCAAAAACTCCAGAAAGTCAGAGCATCCCAAACAGATGGAGAAAGGAGAGGGCTGCGGTTATACTCAGAAAGCTGGAAGTGGAAGCCTTTAATCACAAGATGACTATATGGCATGGGTACAAAGCGAGGTATGTAAAGGTTGTTGGAACACCGGCACGGTAGTGATCCAAGTTGCTGGCAGGAGTGTCCCTGACTGGTGGGAGAATTTTTTTTTTTACCATGGAGCTTATTGTCTAAATGTTACTGAATCACACCAGGATCTGCTGGGCTGCACACAGTAAGGCCAATCTATTAACACCAGGGGGTGGTAAAGCAGGACACGACTGAGCTACTTCACTTTCACTTTTCACTTTCATGCATTGGAGAAGGAAATGGCAACCCACTCCAGTGTTCTTGACTGGAGAATCCCAGGGACAGGGGAGCCTGGTGGGCTGCCTTCTATGGGGTCGCACAGAGTCAGACACGACTGAAGCAACTTAGCAGCAGCAGCAGCAGCAATGGTAAAGCAAAATGCAATATATATTGCAGGACACTAAGCAAGGAGTCCAGGTAGCTATTGCTTAAAAGACCCAGACTCCTTGAAGGCTTTCATGGGAAGGTTTTTAAGTACAGGGTTAGGGAGGAGAGTTGTGGGGTGTGTGGTCATTTTGTGAACATTCTTTTGATCGGTTTGTGGTAAGGTAATTAGGAATCAACATTATCAATCTGGTTCCAACCAGTCTGGGGTATATGAGATTGTGGGAAACATATGGTTAACTTCTCTCACCTGGTGGGGGTTTCAGTATCTGCAAAACAGTGCAAAGAATATATCTCAGAATAATATCTTAGCCTTTGAGGATGAACTAAAAGTCTTTAACTTTTTTTAATGGCTAAGCTATTATTATTTTATTTTACTTGACTGTTTTCCTTTCTTTCTTCATTTTCTCACTGCTCTGATTAAGTTTACTCCTTGGAACTAGGGAAAGGCCTAGGAAGCTAATGTTTTTCTACAGACAAGAGGCTGGGAGAAGATTTGGTGGGTGGGTCTGTTCTAGGTAGGTCCCATAGAGTCCTTCTCAGTTACATAAAGAGCTACACAAAAACAAGATGAAGACCATCAGTCTTGTTTTGTTTTATCCCCATAGCTTTATAAAATATTATCAAGAATCAGATTTAAAAGAAATCCCACATCCTATGTTCAGGTTTTTTGGTGTCATCACAGAGCTTCTAGATCAGTCCCTACCTGAACCCCACCCATACTGTTTCAGGCCTGTGAGTCCTTTGTTATTTGCAGCTGAAAGCATTCCAACAAATGCAGTTTGTGTAAGAGTTATTTCTTTGTTTCTAATTATTTTCCCCTCCCTTATACTAACTCAGCTAGATTAATTCCTCTGGCAGAAATTAACAGTAAATTTCTCCTCAAAAAATGCATGCAGATCAGCTGCATTTTAAACTAGTGAAGCAACAGTAGTTTACTTATGAAGATGATATGCTAAGAGAATGTGAAATATCAGCATAAGAACATAAACTTAAAAACATTTCCACAAAATTCAGATGTATAGGAGGCCAAAATATGAGTATTAAAATAATAATCATGAAAATGAAACTTTCTCTATTATCCATACCAAATCTACAGGTCACCAAAACATGTGGAAGGTTGGCCTTGCAGGGGGAAAAATGCGAACACATGGATATTCACTGTCAGCCTTTGGTAATATAAGAGAAACTGCCTAAGAGTGAATCCAGACAAATCTAGATACACTAGCAAAATCTGCAACAGAGAGCTTACAGAAATCCAGAGGTTCAACATCATTTGCCATTTTCTTCCCTACCTGTATTTCTCACTGTCCTAACCTGTGAAGGCAGCCAGGCTCTTTCCGGGGGGCAGTTTATGTACAGCCCAAAGCAGAGGTTGCCAGCAAGACTCTTCCTTCACTGGCCTGAGTTTATGAAAAAGACTATTCTAAGAGCCTCTGTGGTCANTGGTAAAGCAAAATGCAATATATATTGCAGGACACTAAGCAAGGAGTCCAGGTAGCTATTGCTTAAAAGACCCAGACTCCTTGAAGGCTTTCATGGGAAGGTTTTTAAGTACAGGGTTAGGGAGGAGAGTTGTGGGGTGTGTGGTCATTTTGTGAACATTCTTTTGATCGGTTTGTGGTAAGGTAATTAGGAATCAACATTATCAATCTGGTTCCAACCAGTCTGGGGTATATGAGATTGTGGGAAACATATGGTTAACTTCTCTCACCTGGTGGGGGTTTCAGTATCTGCAAAACAGTGCAAAGAATATATCTCAGAATAATATCTTAGCCTTTGAGGATGAACTAAAAGTCTTTAACTTTTTTTAATGGCTAAGCTATTATTATTTTATTTTACTTGACTGTTTTCCTTTCTTTCTTCATTTTCTCACTGCTCTGATTAAGTTTACTCCTTGGAACTAGGGGAAGGCCTAGGAAGCTAATGTTTTTCTACAGACAAGAGGCTGGGAGAAGATTTGGTGGGTGGGTCTGTTCTAGGTAGGTCCCATAGAGTCCTTCTCAGTTACATAAAGAGCTACACAAACACAAGATGAAGACCATCAGTCTTGTTTTGTTTTATCCCCATAGCTTTATAAAATATTATCAAGAATAAGATTTAAAAGAAATCCCACATCCTATGTTCAGGTTTTTTGGTGTCATCACAGAGCTTCTAGATCAGTCCCTACCTGAACCCCACCCATACTGTTTCAGGCCTGTGAGTCCTCTGTTATTTGCAGCTGAAAGCATTCCAACAAATGCAGTTTGTGTAAGAGTTATTTCTTTGTTTCTAATTATTTTCCCCTCCCTTATACTAACTCAGCTAGATTAATTCCTCTGGCAGAAATTAACAGTAAATTTCTCCTCAAAAAATGCATGCAGATCAGCTGCATTTTAAACTAGTGAAGCAACAGTAGTTTACTTATGAAGATGATATGCTAAGAGAATGTGAAATATCAGCATAAGAACATAAACTTAAAAACATTTCCACAAAATTCAGATGTATAGGAGGCCAAAATATGAGTATTAAAATAATAATCATGAAAATGAAACTTTCTCTATTATCCATACCAAATCTACAGGTCACCAAAACATGTGGAAGGTTGGACTTGCAGGGGGAAAAATGCGAACACATGGATATTCACTGTCAGCCTTTGGTAATATAAGAGAAACTGCCTAAGAGTGAATCCAGACAAATCTAGATACACTAGCAAAATCTGCAACAGAGAGCTTACAGAAATCCAGAGGTTCAACATCATTTGCCATTTTCTTCCCTACCTGTATTTCTCACTGTCCTAACCTGTGAAGGCAGCCAGGCTCTTTCCGGGGGGCAGTTTATGTACAGCCCAAAGCAGAGGTTGCCAGCAAGACTCTTCCTTCACTGGCCTGAGTTTATGAAAAAGACTATTCTAAGAGCCTCTGTGGTCAACCAGGTAGATATGATAGATGTGAGGGTTGGGAGTAGAAATAAGGGAGCCAGAGGAGGAGGAAGGCCAGAGAGGGACAGCCTCCAGGCACTCTCAGCTGAGCTAAAGTTCCTGTTTCCTGCTTGACATATGGGCACAGAGAGCTCCCGAGTTGTCCAGGCCATGCCCCACCTAGTGAGGGTTGGGTGCTCTAAGCTGCCATGATGGAGTTCACCTTAGCAGCCCCTCCCATCACATGAACCTCCCAGGACAAGTGCCATCTGGGAGCAAAGGAAATTCCAAGACTGCCTGAGGTTCAATTCTCTACCAGCCAGAAGCATAAAGACTCTGAGTCAGATTTCAAGGAAATGAAGACGTAACTGTGTTTTGTTGACCTGAGATAGAGATCTGAACTCAGAATCACTGCTTATCAACACATTCAACACATGCATAAGGTTTTGAGGTGAGTTAGCCTTTTCTTCAGAAAACCAAGTCTGGAACAAAAGAGTTGATGAGAAACATCATTCATACAAACCAAAAAAGCTGAAAATGGAACTACCATGTGATCCAGCAATTCCACTCAGGGGCACATATCTGAAAAAAAAAAAGAAAGACACCAATTCAAAAAGATGCAAACTCCCCAGTGCTCATAGTTGCACTATTTACAACAGCCAAGATGTGGAAGCAAACTAGGTGTCCATCAACTGATGAATGAATAAAGATGTGATGTGTGTGCATGTGTGTGCGTGTGTGCAAACACGCACATACATGTTTAGTCATGTCTGACTCTTTGTGACCCCACGGACTATAGCGCGCCAGGCTCCTATATATATAGACACACACACTAGAATATTACTTAGTTGTAAAGAATGAAATTTTGCAATTTGCAACAATATGGATGGACTTAGAGGGACTTAAACTAAATGAAATAATTCAAACAGAAAGACAAATACTATATGATATCACCTACATGTGGAATCTAAAAAATACAACTAGTGAATAAAACAGAAAGAAGCATACTTACGGATATAGAGAACAAACTAGAAGTTACCAGTGGGGAGGGTTGAGCAGCAGCATAAAGGTAGGGGATTAACAGGTACAAACCATTAGGTATAAACACACTGCAAGGATCTATTGTACAGCACAGGGAATACAGCTGATATTTTATAATAACTATAAATGGAGGGTAAGCTTTCAAAATTGTGAAATCACTATACTATATACTTGTAACTTATTCAGCAACTATGCTTCAAATTAAAAAATAAAATTTAAAAAAAAGTTTTAAAATTAAAAAAAAATTTTTTTAAATTTTCTGCTCTAAAGCTAACTAAAAAAGTCAATAGGCTGATGAGGGAATAAAGCTGAAGACATTGGTAAGAATTCATTTTTGTTTTCATATAGATAAGGACAGCTAGATACCAAAATAAATGTCAATCAGTGTGCCAGTGTGCATTAAAGGTTAGCCTGCGCCAATCTCTAAGCTAAAAAGATTAGAGTCCCTCACTAGCCTCAGGGGTCTTGGAGCAGTAATATTCCAGGAGCAACAAGCAGATCCAGGTCACAGATCTTAGGCTCTAAATACCAATTCCGACAAATGGAACCACAACTCCCTGGAGAAATGGCTGATTCTAGGACAGGGGCAAAGAAAATACCAGTTGAGCTCGGAACATTTTGTTGCTCCAGAAATTAAGTGCTCAAGAAAAGAACAAAAGGATAACATTTAGGACATTTTAACTGAGCACAGGAGCCAACCTGGAAAAATTCCCAGTGGCCAAGCTGGAACAAGTTGAGCAACAAAGTAAATAAGGGGAATATTAGACTGTAACTCAGAGAAGAAAATAAATATCTATGAGTACATGCTGATATAAACAAATGATTGAAAAATAAATAAATGGAGAAGTGGGACAAAACTGCCTTCACAGATTCCAAACAATAAGTGTAGAAGGACTGAGGAAAAGAGAAAATCCCCATGAAAACACCTAGGTAATTGTTGCTGCAAGCAAGGCCCACAGATGATGCTAAAATTAGTGGATATTGGCATCACTTCACAGTACCTACTGCAAAACGTTTATTAATTACTGTGGTGGTTTTATCATAGTCCACAGATTCTTTGATCCACCTCCAGGAGAAGGATCTTACTTCCCCTCCCCTTGAATGTGAGCTGGACTGAGTGCCTGGTCTCCAACTTACTGAAAGAGAGAAACAGAGCCTTCACAGAGACCCCACTTCAACCAATGCTTGTGCCTGTGTGCTTACTCACCCAGTCATGTCTGACTCTTTGCGATCCTTTGGACTGTAGCCTGCCAGACTCTTCTGTCTATGGGATTTTTGCCGGCAAGAATACTGAAGTGGGTTGCCATTTTCCTCCTCCAGGGCATCTTCCCAACCCAGGGATCGAACCCGCGTTTCCTGCATTGCAGGCAGATTCCTTATCTGATGAGTCATCAGCTAGCACCAGGGAGGTGCTTTGGGCATGTTCCTCCTGATATGAGTGTATGAGTAAACACTCACCTCTGTGATACTCTTCCCAGAATAATCACAAAAAGCATCAGACAAACTCACACTAAGGGACAGTCTGACAAATACCTGAGCCATGCTCTTCAAAACCATTAAAGTCATGAAAACAAAGAAACATCGTACCTGTCCCAGGCCCCAGGAGGATTTGTACATCTAATCACAACATGGAATCCTGGATTGAATTCCAGGGTAGAAATAGGACATTAGTGGGGACATGGATGACACCTGAATGCTCTGGACTTCAGTAAACTGCATAATGAAAGTGCAAATGTTAGTCACTCAATCATGTCCGACTCTTTGTGACCCCGTGGACTATAGCCCCCAGGCTCCTCTGTCCATGGGATTTCCCAGGCAAGGATACTGGAGTGGGTAGCCATTCCCTTCTCCAGGGGAATCTTCCCTCTCAGGGATTGAACTCAGGTCTCCAGGACTGCAAGCAGATTCTTTACTGTCTGAACTACCAGGGAAGCCCAGTGTATTACCAATGCTAAATACTTAGTTTTGACAAATGTACCATGGTTACATAAGATTTTGGCATCAGAGAAATGGTGAAGATGAGAGTTCTCTGTACTATTTTTTGACTCTTTGTAAATATAAATTATCTCAAATTAAAAAAATAAATTGTTTTAAAATAAGAAGTTGGGCCATCAAATGGAGGATGAGAGACTATTGAGGCAATAACAAGAAAAAGCCTGATCCATCTGATATATTTTAAAAATGTTGGTCCCCTTCTTTTCCCATCCGAAGTCCTTCCTCTTGCAGAAGAAACAGAATAGGCCTCCTAAATCAGCTCAGAGTGGTAACCATTAGCTTCATTTTTCCTTAAGAAGGCCTATAACTCACCAGAGAGCTGTTTGAATAGGATAAATTTTTAAAGACAGAATTTCAGGCAACAGAGACCAGCCAGGGAACCCCTCTCATTCACCAAAGTGAAAGGCTAGTACCTCATGTAGCTACTTACAGTGAGTCCTCCATCATTTTAATCAGCAATTTCATTTCCATTTAGGATTTTATCCTAAGGAAACAATCAGGTATATGTGCACATCTTTAGCTAGGAAGATATCCACTGTTGTGTTGCTTATAATAATTTTAAAAAGTGGAAATAAACATTTGAGAACAAAGAATTATTTAAATAAGCTATGATATATTTGCAAAAGAAATACTATGTAGTCATTTAAGAAGATGTTGGAATACAATGCAATATTATTCAGTCTTTAAAAGGAAGCAAATTTTGCACATGCTACAACATGGATAAACCTGAGGACATTATGTTAAGTGAAAAAACTAGTCACAAAAGGACAAATACTATATGATTCCACCTATATGACATCCCTAGAGGAGTCAAATTCATAGAGACAGAAAGCAGGATTCAGGTTGCCAGGGGCTGGGGTGGTAATGGGGGAGGAAACACAGGGAAGCAGTGCTTAACAGGGATGGAGTTTCAGTTTGGGAAGATGAAAAACTCGAGATGGATGGTGGTGATGGCTACACAACAATGTGAATGTACTTAAAGTCACAAAAGTGAAAGTCACTCAGTCATGTCCAACTCTTCAGACCCCATGGACTGTATAGTCCATGGAATTCTCCAGGCCAGAATACTGGAGTAGGTAGCCTTTCCCTTCTCTAGGCTATCTTCCCAACCCAGGGATTGAACTCAGGTCTCCTGCATTATGGGTGGATTCTTTACCAGCTGAGCCATAAGGGAAGCCCAAAAATACCCTATCCCTTCTCCAGGGTATCTTCCAGACCCAGAAATCAAACTGGGGTCTTTGCATTGCAGGCAGATTCTTTACCAACTGATCTCTCTATCAGGAAAGTCCTAAAGTCACAGAAAGGTATATTTTTAAATGACTAAAATGAACAAATAGGACCTAATTAAATTTAATGCTTTTGCACAGTGAAGGAAACTATAAACAAGGTGAAAAGACAACCCTCAGCATGGGAGTAAATAATAGAAAATGAAACAACTGACAAAGAATTAATCTCCAAAATATACAAGCAGCTCATTCAGCTCAAAACCAGAAAAACAGACACTGGAATCAAAAAGTGGGCAAAGAAGCTAAACAGATATTTCTCCAAAGAATACATACAGATGGCCAATAAACACATGAAAAATGCTCAACATTGCTCATTATTAGAGAAATGCAAATCAAAACTACAATGAGGTATCACCTCACACCAGTCAGAGTGGCCATCATCAAAAAATCTACAAACTATAAATGCTGGAGAAGGTGTGGAGAAAAGGGAATTCTCTTGCACTATTGGTGGGAATGCAAATTGATACAGCCACTACAGAGAACAGTATGGAGATTCCTTAAAAAAAACTAGGGCCAGAACTACCATATGACCCAGCGATCCCACTACTGGTCATATACCTTGAGGAAACCATAACTGAAAAAGATACAGGTACCCCCAATGTTCATTGCAGCACTATTTACAATAGCCAGGATGTGGAAGCAATCTAAATGGCCATTGACAGATGAACGGATAAAGAAGCTATGGTACGTATATACAATGAAATATTACTCATCCATAAAAAAGAATGCATTTGAGTCAGTTCTAATGAGGTGGATGAACTAGAGCCTATTAAACAGAGTGAAGTAAGTCAGAAAAAGAAAGGCAAATATCATATATTAACACATATATATGGAATCTAGAAGGATGATACTAATGAACCTATCTGCAGTGCAGCAATGGAGATGCAGACACAGAGAAAAGACTTGTGGACAGTGTAGGAAGAGTGGGATGAATTGAGTGACTAGTGTTGAAACATATACATTACCATATGTAAAATTAGATAACCAGTGGAAATTTGCTGTATGGTGCAGGGAGTTCAAATCTGGTGCTCTGTGACAACTTGGAGGGTTGGGAGGTGGAAAGGAAGTTAAGAGGGAGGGAACATATGTATACCTAAAGTGAAAGTGAAGTTGCTCAGTCGTTTCCAACTCTTTGGACCCCATGGACTATAGCCTACCAGGCTCTTCCATCCGTGGGATTCTCCAGGCAAGAATACTGGAGTGGGTTGCCATGTATACCTAAGGCTGATGCATCTTGATATATGGCAGAAACCAACATAATACTGTAAAGCAATTATCCTCCAATTAAAAATTAATTTAAAAATTTAAAAAGAAGCTATCAGTTCAGTTCAGTTCAGTTCAGTTGCTAGTCGTGTCCGACTCCTCACGACCCCATGAATTGCAGCACGCCAGGCCTCCCTGTCCATCAGCATCTCCCGGAGTTTACTCAGACTCACATTCATTGAGTCAGTGATGCCATCCAGCCATCTCACCCTCTGTCATCCCCTTCTCCTCCTGCCCCCAATC
>SJYW01045147.1:0-25640 GCA_006410735.1 Raphicerus campestris
CTCTCTCTTACCAGATGCTGCCAGTTACATTTGACTTTAGAACTCACTCAGACTAGAATGAGAAAATAGCTATTTCTTCTCTATTTTCCAATAGAGCCATATTTACATTATAATAGTAATAGGATACAAGAGATCACATGTGAGTTGTTAAATTCTGGGTCATGAAACAGGAGAAGAGAAGTCTAAGACAACTCTAATTTCACATGGGAAGCTGTTTATCAAGTTTTCTTTTGGCTCTTCCATCTTTTACTGTAACTGTGAGCTAGAAGGAAAACTTAGTAATATGAGTTTCATATCTCATTTTCTCCTTCCTTGCCTGTAATTGCAGTATGGCAGAAAGTGAAGAGGAACTAAAAAGCTTCTTGATGAAAGTGAAAGAGGAGAGTGAAAAAATTGGCTTAAAGCTCAACATTCGGAAAATGAAGATCATGGCATCCGGTCCCATCACTTCATGGGAAATAGAAGGGGAAAGAGTGAAAACAGTGTCAGACTTCATTTTTTTGGGCTCCAGAATCATTGCAGATGTTGATTGCAGCTATGAAAATAGAAGACGTTTACTCCTTGGAAGAAAAGTTATGACCAACCTAGATAGTATATTCAAAAGCAGAGACATTACTTTGCCGACTAAGGTCCGTCTAGTCAAGGCTATGGTTTTTCCAGTGGTCACGTATGGTTGTGAGAGTTGGACTGTGAAGAAGGCTGAGTGCCAAAGAATTGATGCTTTTGAACTGTGGTGTTGGAGAAGACTCTTGAGAGTCCCTTGGACTGCAAGGAGATGCAACCAGTCCATTCTGAAGGAGATCAGCCCTGGGATTTCTTTGGAGAGAATGATGCTAAAGCTGAAACTCCAGTACTTTGGCCCCCTCATGCGAAGACTTGACTCATCTGAAATGATTCTGATGCTGGGAGGGACTGGGGGCAGGAGGAGAAGGGGACCACAGAGGATGAGCTGGCTGGATAGCATCACTGACTAGATGGACATGAGTCTCAGTGAACTCCGGGAGTTGGCGATGGACAGGGAGGCCTGGCGTGCTGCTATTCATTGGGTCACAAAGAATCAGACACAACTGAGTGACTGAACTGAACTGAACTGAATGACCAGGAGGCAGGAGGTGAGAAGTCTTATGGCCACATAGACAATGAATAGCTAATTTTATGTTACACCAGAATAAACACTTATTCTTTACTTTACTTTCATATGCTGAGACATAGAGATTGATTTCATTATTTATCTATATAGGTAATACATGAATAACAACTGAATATTTATATTGTATTTTCTAAAAATTAAACAAAAAATCCGGGATGTTTTGATCTTCCAAACTGGCCTGATATGCAACATTTCCTCAAAACTATAGTCACTGACCTACTTGCAAAGCACTAATTTTTCCTACTTTGAATATTTCTGGTGATGCAACAAATTCTATGTAATTTGCAAAAGATGACTCTGAAATATAAGAACACTGCAGGTTTTTAAGGTTTTATTTTGTTAAGGAAAATGTAGAAACCAATCAGATGTCTACAGATGGCTTCTTTATTATATAAAGAAATCATGCCAGAAACAATGCAAAATCTTAGATTCAAAGGATTTCCCTTTTATATTTATTCTTACAAAACATTTTACTCCCTTTACTGTCACAAACATACTTTGTAATATAATCTTTTTTGTTCACATTAATGACATAAAAACACAGCTTGAGGAAATACAGTAAACTTTATATGTCAATGAGTTCAAATAGCACAGAAAATTTAATTGTACTTAACTGCTCTATTTTTTTAAATTGCATTGTTTACTAGTTGTAGGATTACTACATTTACTGATATACATATATGTACATTTTCAAGTTTAGTAAATACTTTTCCTGCAAAGAAAGTACTTCTTTGACTGGTCAGTAAAATAAATTATTACTGAATTTAACCAAGTCTACAGAATTTTGTGAAGTGCAAAGTTAAATATTTAACTGGAATATCTGATTAGCGCACATCTTTCAGGTTCCTAAGTATCTTGTTACTATCTATCCTTTTATCCTAATTTCCTTTTTTAAATCCTTTTACCCTAATTGCTGCCTTACATTAACTTAGTCAGTAATCCACTTGTTTGGGTTCCTTATTTCAGTTTTGGGCCATGGACTTCCAGAATTGACTTCAGCTCCATCAGAAAGAAAGAAACTCCAATATAAACATTGTTAAGACTATATGCCGATTTCCTCAGTCTGTTTGCTGAGTTAGGACTCAGTGTTTTTCATTATCTTTTTGCTTCTTGACAACCCTCTCCAAATTTTTCTTGACTTCTGACTTCTGTGTGTACCCAAACTCTTCCTAAGAACTGGTTGATTGCTAAGCCAGTCCCAGACACTCTCAGTTTTCCCTTTTTTATTCTCTGGGAAGAAACCCTACCTGTACCGTCTCTGTGATTCAGTTTTCCCATGACTTTCCTTCTTTCACTCAGTGGCCGTTTCCCTCAATTATCATAATATGTTTGACTCTGGAACTTCTACTTCAGGCTTGTCTCTGTGATGTGCATTCTAGACTGGTATATCCAACACCCACTGGACATTTTTGTTTGAAATTCTATTAAGAATCTCAAATGTGACACTGGAAAACTCCACTCCTGATTTCATTTTCTTCACATAATTCTCCTCTCCTTCAGTCTCTACCATCTTAATGCCTATCCTGCTGCTGAAACCAAAAATTTAGAAGTCATCTTTATTCCCTTCTTTCTCTCAGTTTCTGTATGACATTCCTTATTAAGTCCTGTCAGGTCAAACTACAAAGTATATTCTGTATCCACCCACCTCATCTCATGCATGCACCCTTCAACCCAGTCAAAACCACCTAATTCCTGGACAAAACTTTAATTCAAAAAGATACATGCAACCCTATATTTACAGCAGCAATACTGACAATAGCCAAAACATGGAAAAAACCTAAATGTCCACTGACAAATGAATGGATAAAGATGATGTGGTACATATATACAATGGAATATTAGCTATAAAAAAGAATGAAATAATGCCATTTGCAGTAACATGGATAGAAATAGAGATTATCACACTAAGTGAGTCAGAGAGAAAGACAAATATCAGATGATATCACTTATCATTGGAATCCAAACTAGGGCACAAATGAACCTATCTGCAAAAGAGATACAGAATCACAGAGAACAAGCCTGTGGTTGCTGAAGGGGAGGGGTTTGGAGGAGAGGGAAACACTGGGATTAGCAGATGCAAACTGTTATATACAGGATGGATAAACAGCAAGGTCCTACTGTATAGTGCAGGAAATTATATTCAAGAGCCTATGATAAATCATAATGGAAAATAATATCTATATGTGTATAATCAAGTCACTATGCTGTACAACAGAGACTGGTACAACATTGTAAATCAACCATACTCCAATAAAAAAAATGAAAAAAACTCATCCATTATATGAGAACCTATTCTCACTTAGTATCTTCAATTTATTTTCACATTATACCTAGGATGGCCCCAATTTTTTTAGTGTAAATCAGACTATATACTTCCCTGAGTTAAAAGTTCTGAATGAAAACCAAACTCACTAGTTTCAACTACAAAACCTGCTGTAAGGTGACCTCTACATACTATTTATTGCGCCATCTCTTCTTGCTACAAGCCCATTGCAGCCTTTTCTTTCCTGTTCCTTACAAGTGAAGTGAAAGCTTTAGTTGCTTAGTCATGTCCAACTCTTTGTGACCTCATGGACTGTAGCCCACTAGGCTCCTCTGTCCATGGGATTCTCTCGGCAAGAGTACTGGAGTGGGTTGCTATTCCCTTCTCCAGGGAATCTTTCTGACCTAGGGTCTCCTTCATTGCAGGAAGATTCTTCACCATCTGAGCCATCAAGGAATCCCCCTTCCCATTCCTTAAATGTAAGTTAATAACTCCCAGAGAGGACTCTCCTGATCGTCCGCCTACAATTTCTACTCCTTCATCCAAATAAGTGCAGTTATCAATAACTGACCTTTCTTTGTTAGTCCTCCTTTAGCACAACCCAAAAAATATACTCCATAAAACCAGGAAGCTAGACAATGTTCACTGCTTTGTTCTGAATGTCTTGAATTATAATAATAGAAAGTGTTCAGTAACAGTATTAGTGAAATATGAAAATCATATTTCAGCCCCATACATTACTGTGAATGTATCATAGTCCACCAATGAAAAAATAATACTTCAAACCCTCATATTTTGTCTTGAGAACAATCACCAATCCATATAAATCAGTAGTTCTCAGACTTGGCTTTATTTTAATATCATTTGGAGCTTCTACAAAACACAGATGGTAAGCCTCAACTCCTAAGTTGCTCATTTAATTGATTTGGACTGTGTGCATCAATATTTGTATAAAGTATCCATAGGTAATCCTACTGTCATCTGTGGATAAGAACCTTTGATATCCAGTTTTCATTTTAAAGAATTTTAAATGTTTATAAATCGTATTTTTTAGAGAATACCTATAATTCCTAAAATATATGGGTTATGCCACTTCCCTGGCAGTCCAGTGGTTAAAACTTCGCTCTTTAATTCAGGGGGGTATAGGTTCAGTCCCTGTTTGGGGAGGTAAGGTCCCACATGCCTCTGGACCAAAAAACCAAAATATAGTACAGGAGCAATATTGTAACATATTCAATAAAGACTTTATAAAAATGGTTTTTAAAAAAACAAAAAAATATGGGCTGTAAAAAATCATAAAATCTAGCTCCAACTTGCCTCTTCAAGCTGCCTTCCCTCTATGTAGTTGTTTTGGGTGTATGCATACCATTTTGTTTTTTGCTTACACAAATCTTTAAATACTGTAAATGACTGATTTAGGACAAACATTTCTAGTTGGCACTGAGAATAGTGTCTCACAACTTAACTGATCTCATTTGCCCTCTGAAACTGTGATTCACAATGGAATATTTTCTTGACAGAAAATCCATTTAATTAATCTCCTTGTTAATTTTTTCCCCATCAATCCAACAAAAACACATTTAACAAATTCAACAAAAGTAGGACATCCTAATTCTCTCCTAACCATTAAGGAAATTAAATCCTTAATAAAAACAAAGAAACCAATCAATCCAACAAACAAAAAAATTCTCCACAAAGAAAACTTCAAAGCAGATAATTTTACAAAAAAGTTTTATGAAATGTTTTTGAATAAATATCAATCTTACATAAACTCTTTCAAGAGAATAGAAAGAAAAATCAACTACTTGTCTTACAACTTGCTTATCCTGCTTACAAAATAGGACAAAGAGATTATGGAAAAGGATAATTACAGGTCATTTTCAGTCAAAAGCATAGATGAAAAATTGCATATAAAAGCATTATTCAAGGTTTGGAAAGGTGAGGGACTTTACTTTTGCACCCCAAAACTGAAACACCAANATCCAGTTTTCATTTTAAAGAATTTTAAATGTTTATAAATCTTATTTTTTAGAGAATACCTATAATTCCTAAAATATATGGGTTATGCCACTTCCCTGGCAGTCCAGTGGTTAAAACTTCGCTCTTTAATTCAGGGGGGTATAGGTTCAGTCCCTGTTTGGGGAGGTAAGGTCCCACATGCCTCTGGACCAAAAAACCAAAATATAGTACAGGAGCAATATTGTAACATATTCAATAAAGACTTTATAAAAATGGTTTTTAAAAAAACAAAAAAATATGGGCTGTAAAAAATCATAAAATCTAGCTCCAACTTGCCTCTTCAAGCTGCCTTCCCTCTATGTAGTTGTTTTGGGTGTATGCATACCATTTTGTTTTTTGCTTACACAAATCTTTAAATACTGTAAATGACTGATTTAGGACAAACATTTCTAGTTGGCACTAAGAATAGTGTCTCACAACTGAACTGATCTCATTTGCCCTCTGAAACTGTGATTCACAATGGAATATTTTCTTGACAGAAAATCCATTTAATTAATCTCCTTGTTAATTTTTTCCCCATCAATCCAACAAAAACACATTTAACAAATTCAACAAAAGTAGGACATCCTAATTCTCTCCTAACCATTAAGGAAATTAAATCCTTAATAAAAACAAAGAAACCAATCAATCCAACAAACAAAAAAATTCTCCACAAAGAAAACTTCAAAGCAGATAATTTTACAAAAAAGTTTTATGAAATGTTTTTGAATAAATATCAATCTTACATAAACTCTTTCAAGAGAATAGAAAGAAAAATCAACTACTTGTCTTACAGCTTGCTTATCCTGCTTACAAAATAGGACAAAGAGATTATGGAAAAGGATAATTACAGGTCATTTTCAGTCAAAAGCATAGATGAAAAATTGCATATAAAAGCATTATTCAAGGTTTGGAAAGGTGAGGGACTTTACTTTTGCACCCCAAAACTGAAACACCAATGTACTTTTCTTCTACTTTCTATCAGTACCTCTGTAGACCCAGTGATGTGTTTGGTGAGAAATTTCAGAAGTCTGTTTAGGTCAGGTGCTATACTGATATTTGAATGCCAATTCTACAGAACTAAAGAAAAAAAAAGAATGAAAAGGGAGAAAGAAAGTGAGGAGATACTCCAGAGACTGAGAGTCCAAGGGCAGAGATTATATCTAATGAATGAGAGGCAGTGATCAAATAGCAGATGTTATCCAAGTCAAATTAAATATATTGCAGGCTGTATAATATCAGAGGGGCTGAAAATCAGATATAGACCGGTATAGGAAAATCAGAGGCAGCAAAAGTGTGGGTCCAAAAAGACCCAGGTCAACACTAAGTGTTAGGAGTTTTGTTTGGCTGAATTTTCTTTCATTCCTGCCATATAAACTTTCAACCCAAAGATTTTAAAAGGTATTAAGTTGGTGTCTACAGGGATTACTGCTGCTGCTGTTGTTCAGTTGCTTAGTTATGTCTGACTATTTGTGGCCCCATGGACAGCAGCACACCAGGCTTCCCTGTCCGTCACCACCTCCCAGAGATTGCTTAAACTTATGTCCATTGAGCTGGCGATGACGTCCAACCATCTCACCCTCTGTCNAACAGGGAGGCCTGGCATGCTGCGATTCATGGGGTCGCAAAGAGTTGGACATGACTGAGCGACTGAACTGAACTGAACTCATAATGAAGATGAGAGTCAAGAAGTTGGGAATATTCAGTAAAAATTTCTCGAACTTTGGCTATAGCAGATTACCTCATATGCAGAGAACAACTGTGCCTCATTTATGGAGAATCCTGTCCCATTGTACTCTGCTCTCTGCCAACAACACTAAGACCAGCTTAAGGCAAAGTTCTCTCTCTCCTGGTTTGAAGACGATCCAAAGTCTTGAGGACTATTGTACTATGAGATTAGCTCTTATTTTTCTTACCCTCCTAAAGATGTACTAGCCTCTGCTAGAGAAGGAGACTGTGCAATCTGCATTCATCTAAGAGCAATGCTCTTCCCACCCATCACTGACTCTCCTTCATGAACCAAAGGATGAAGGAACAAGGAGAATAAAAGGTAAGCTTGTGGACTTCCCTGGTGGTACAGTGTTTGGGAGTCCGCCTGCCAATGCAGGGGACACTGGTTCAATTCCTGGTCCAGGAACATTCTCTATGCCATGGAGCATCTCAGCATGTGTGCTGCAACTGCTGAACCTGTGTGATGCAACTAGTGAAGCCTGAGTACCCAGAGCCTGTGCTCCACAACAAGAGATGACACCACAATGAGAAGTCTGTGCACTGTAAGGAAGAGTAGTCCTTGCTTGCCATAACTAGAGAAAATCCATGCCGCAATGAAGATCCAGTGCAATAAAAAAAAAATAAAATGCAAAAAAAGTTAAAAAGTATGCTTGCTTTTCTGAATGTGCATATATGAGTCTTTTATCCATAGGCACCAATTAAATGTAAAAGAATCTAAGAACAATCAAGAAATAGATAACTGAGTTTTCAGAACCAACTGTATAATCAGATTTTCATCTTTACAAGATGACTCAGGCAGCAGGGAGTCAGAAAGATCACAAAGATTTGGACAAGACTGAGCATGCATGCTTTTTCATGCCCAGATGGAGAGGCTCTAAACAGTCAACAAAAACAAGACTGGGAACTGACTGTGGCTCAGATCATGAACTCCTTATTGCCAAACTCAGACTTAAAGTGAAGAAAGTAGGGAAAACCTCTAGACCACTCAAGTATGACCTAAATCTAATCCCTTATGATTATATAGTGGAAATGACAAATAGATACAAATTGCACTGAGCAATTCAGCGTTCCCATGTAGTTCCTGCTCTTTTGGGCTTCCCAGGTAAAGAATCTGCCAGCCATTGCAGGAGAAGCAAGAGACACAGGTTCAATCCCTGTGTAGGAAAGTTCCCTTGGAGAAGGAAATGGCAACCCACTCCAGTAGTCTTGCCTGGAAAATCCCATGGACAGAGCAGCCTGGTGGGCTACAGTCCATTTGGTTACAAAGAGTCAGACACAATTGATCACACATGCATGCAAACAGCAGGGAGTAGAAGAACTGGAAGACAGCGTGAGTATATGCTGAAGGAATACTTAAGAGGTCATGATAGTTATCGGGCAGCTTTGATTAGAGAAAGAATGAGGTGGACAAGGAGAATGCGTGTTTTATTTTGGATAGGTTGAGTTTCAAATGAGTTTAAGTGTCAAGGTGGAAATGTTGAATAGATGGTTGCTTTTTTGAAATTTATAGAACAGTTTCAGAACAAATACAAATTTGCAAGTTATTAGCATCCAGATGACCTCATTTTCGATACCATTTGTTTCAATAGATTTATTCTCAATGCTATGAAAGTATTCATATGAAGCAGTTTTCTACTTTTAAATGAAAAACTATGAGCATAAAAACATACACACAAGCAAAGCCAAAAATGGGCTCAGACACCAAAGCTGGTCTCAAAACCTCATTGAAACAGATCTTCATTTGCCTTAATCTACAAGCCTTGGTTATTAAACTAAGGAGAAAAAGTGTTTATTTTCATAGCATTCAAAATATTAATACTAAAGTATGCTTATAAGTATTGAGATATTAATAAAAAATTGTGACTTTTAATTTAGAAGTACTAACATATTTTGGTCATTATTTAAAGCAAAGAGAGTCTGGAAAATGCAGGCTTATTTGTATTTTTCTTTAAAAAGGCATCCATTTTACCTTTAGCCAAATGCTTATCCATGTCATTATCAGTTAATCGATTGGAGAGGAATTTTCAGGCCAATGAGCCTGAAATATTTTGAAAATAATTTCTGTGTCACTTTCTGGTTTCCATTTTTCTTTCCAAATGAGTGACCTACTCTTCAACACTAATTTTAGATGTCATGGTAAATAAAATAAATAAAATACCTGATACTTGATATTACTACTTTGGCTTTAGATGAGCTAATTTAGGATAATTGTAGTTGTATGGTATGCAGAACTTCATCTTTCAAAGTCTTTTAAAGACTGGAGGAAACTGTGATTAGTCTCTCTTCTCTTTAATCAATCATTCTGCTCTCGAAAAATTACTGTCTGCAAGCTATGCTGCAAAAATCACCAAATGTGCCTCTGTGGATCAATCTTTGAATGCCATGATACATGGACTTATTTGCAAACATGGCTAGAGGCTTCTAGCATTAGCTTTTCTCAGAAATCATTATTGCTGCCTGTGACTGAAGGTTATTGCTGCTGAAATGATGAGTGAATTAATGAAATAAGTCACTGCTAGAATCTTTGCATCTAACACACAAATAGGTCATTAACTGAAACACAAATGCTATCTGCTCAGTTCAACCTAGGAAATCTGCAGATCTTCAGGAAAAGAAAATGGTAGAATTATAATCCCAAGTATTTTATCAATTAGCTATTAGATTAAATAGATATTAAGACACAGGCTTGTAAAGAGTCAACAATGACCCAATCTAAAATATAAAAATGTCATTTCTACCTAAATAAAATTAAATATCAATTTATATTGAAGTTTCTAATATGAAACGGATGATTTGTCTGGCTTCCTATTTGACAGACATGCAGGGTAACTGGGATGGTTCGGTTTCCTATGGCAGTGGCTTTGAATGTGCCATATACCAAGGTAACTGGTAACAGACATGAATCCAGGTGTTCCAGGGTGGGAAGCTAAAGTGATTTGTGAAAAGTTCACAGCAACACTGCTAGGTAACTCAGCTTGGGATGTGTATATGTAGTTCTGCTTCTAAGATATTTTCTTTTAAAATGTGGATTGGCATAAGGGGGAGTCCTTTAAATGTATTCTTGAATCACATGATTAGAACTAAGGAAATCTATCAAAAGAAGAGTGGTAGGTAGAGAAAAACAGGAAATAGACAAAGTTTGTCAGCACGCATTCAGGACAGTCTGGAACAGGGCAGCGTGGAACCTGGGGGCTAAGACTATTAACAGCCAGAGTCTGGAAAATATTCTTCAAGACTGTCTGATTTCTTTTTGTATAAACTGTGCTTATGACGACACTTTCCTTTTACTTTAAAAGTATTAATTTTTACTTGCTTGGATCTTAGGATAACTAGAGTATGGTAATTTAGATATGTATTTGGCTGAGGTATATCAAGTAACTACTATAAACCAGGAATTACAATGACTAAAAAGAAAATTTCTACCTTCAAGATGTCTCCACCAAGACTGAAGATAAACAAATAATAATTCTAATATAACAGAGATAAATGTGTACACAGAAGGGCTAGGGAATGCAGGAGAGGTTGGGAGCCCCTCCGAGAGCCTTCCTAGGGGGTTACTGAGAGCTTAATAATGTAGTTCAGTTACTTTTGTATGCATAAGAGAAAATTCTCCTTTTAGACCAAAATGATTTGCCAGTGGGTCTCAGGCCATTTAATTATCTATGGCCAATTCATTGATCCTGCTTCACTGTGAAAGGTGTGAAATTTGGGGCCTTGTTTTTCTTTTGTGAGTTGTATTCCTTACATATTGCTCTATAACAAATGACCCCAAACACAGCCACTTTAAAAAGTGTATCATCGCACGTATTTTTCTGAAGGTCAGGAATCTAGGAATGGCTCAAGTCAGTGCTTCTGGCTCAAAAGCTCTCATGAAGTAATAGACAACTAACAGCTAGTGCTGTAGTTGGTTAGGGCTACAGGATTTGTGTCTAAATCTACTTACGAGGACTTTGTCAAGAGAGTTTAGCTACACCACATGGGCCTTTTCTAAGGATCGCTTATGGTCTGGTAATTCACTTTCTCCAGAATGAGGGATCCAAGAGAGAAAATCAGGGAGCTTCCCCAAGCTAGAAGCCACCATGCTTCAATAATTTAGCCTCAGAAGTGATGTGGCATCATGTCTGCCGTACTCTGTTGGTCATAGAGACCAAAGTTGATACAAGGTGGATACACAAAGATGTGGCTTCCAAGACGTGCAAATCACTGGGGCCCATTTTGGAAGCTGGTTAACGCGTAAGTCAAATTAGATCTTTAATACCACCAAGCCCCATAGTCTAACGAAAATAGTTTGTGATGCAAGCTGCTTTTAACTGTGATGTTTTTTATTTTAAAATTGAAAGGGACTTTGAATATGATCATTTTTCATGAGATTCAGAGGGGAAGTAAGAACAAGTAAATAAAGACTCATATTTAGTTTAAAATAACACCTGTGTATTTTTGTTATTTACTTTCATCTATGCTTTAGTTCGGAGAAGGCACTGGCGACCCACTCCAGTACTCTTGCCTGGAAACTCCCATGGATGGAGGAGCCTGGCAGGCTGCAGTCCATGGGGTCGTGAAGAGTCAGACATGACTGAGCGACTTCCCTTTCACTTTCCACTTTCATGCATTGGAGAAGGAAATGGCAACCCACTCCACTGTTCTTGCCTGGAGAATCCCAGGGACGAGGGAGCCTGGTGGGCTGCCGTCTATGGGGTCACACAGAGTCAGACACGACTGAAGTGACTTAGCAGCAGCATGCTTTAGCTGGGCTTCCTAGGTGACGCTAGTGGTAAATAATCCACCTGTCATTGCAGGAGGTGGAAGAGACTCAGGTTTGATCCTTGGATTGGGAATATCTGCTGGAGGTGGAAGTGGCAACCCATTCCACTATTCTTGCCTGAGAACCCCATGGACAGAGAAGACTGGCAGGCTATGATCCATGTCATCACACAAAGTTGGACACGAAGTAACTTAGCATGCAAGCATGCTTTAGTTATTTTTACTTTGCCTGCTCCAAAAAGAATTCCAGACACAGTATTTATCTCAAAAAGCAAACTTTGTATTATTATACTTGATGATATCTTATTCCTCTGTTTAAGTGAATATTCTGGTGAGAATTTGTTTTGTAAAAAATGGTATATTAAATAAAAATATATATAAAGGTAAGGTTTGGTCATTAAAATTAAAAATAAATGTTTGCAATAAACGAAAGTCCAATTGCAAACCTGGAAACCGTCTTTCTGAAAGATTCAGAATAAGTCAATTCAGTTTAGTTTGTTGCACTTTATGAAATTTTTAGAGATCTTTCTGTGTTTTATTGTTATGATTCATAAGAATATTTCTGTAGACTGACAAAAAGTATTGTTAAGAAAGCATTTAAGAGAGATGTAGATTTAGATACATAATACAGCCTCATGATTTCATTATGTTAATTAATCTCCCTCTCTCTGTGTCTCTTTAGTTGCTAAGTCGTGTTCCACTCTTGAGACCCCATGACTGTAGCCTGCCAGGCTCCCCTGTCCATAGGATTCTCCAGGCAAGAACAGTGGAGTGGGTTGCCATTTCCTTCTCCAATGCATGAAAGTGGAAAGTGATCTTCTCACTTCTCTCTGGGGATCTTCCCAACCCAGGGATCAGATCTGGATCTCTTGCATTGCAGGCAGATTCTTTACCAACTGAGCTATGAGGGAAGTCCTTGTTAATAGATAACATAATTCATTATATTATTTCTGAACATTTTAATTTAAGTAAAATCAAGAAAATTAAGTTGGATTAAAAAATCATAAGCTCCATTAGAATAAGATATATTTATATTTCAAAAGACTTTATAAAAAAACAGTGCACTGAATTATTTCAAAATTGGCTATTAATTAGAAGTTTAGTTCTACTTGTTATTCTAAATGGTGGGCAATTTTAGCAGTAGTTTTTGAAAAAAAGAAATTTACTGAAATCCCTGCTTCACTGTCATTTAAAAAATTACATTTTGGAGCCTGTTTCCTCCTACAGCTTTTGAGATTTGTGGTAAATGTCCAATCTTGCATACTATTTTATAACTGCAATCTATGAAACCAGCAATAACATGAGATTTCAAATATGGATAGCAAATGTCAGTAGGACACTATATAAAATCATGGACTAAAACATAAAAAGTTATTTAAGTTGCATATAAAACACCACTTCAGTGTTATACTGCAAATTGCTTAAACATCATGCAGTCTTTGAGAACAGAAAAAAGCAGTGCTTTATAGAGGAGTGATTTTTAAAAATATTAATAGTAACATGTAAGGACAGTTTTATTATTGTGTTAAATTTCTTTCCAAAACATCAGGCATGTTAAACAAATGTTATTTTTCAAGGAAGAAAAGCCATTGCATTCAACTATGTAAAAACACAGTGAGATAATGTTCCCCGCCTCAGAACTATGGGAAAAGGCAGTTGTAGATGTTATAACTATAATAACAGAGCATACGGTGAAGAGAGGACCAGTTCTCTCCAGCTGTAAACATAGATCCTGACTCTCTGAGTCAAGAATACCTCGCAGGAGTAGGTATTTAAGGCTAGATGTAATCATCTTTAATTTTTTCAAAATGTGAGTTTGGAGCTCACTATTTCGGTCTTAAAACCAAAGTTATGAAAACAGATCTGACCTTTACATGCATCAGTTTGCACTGGTTAAAAAAATAATATATTCACAAATTAATACATATCATATAGTTTAAAAAGTTCATTAATTAACCCATCAATTTACTGACACTTTAAAACAATTCATCCTAGTAATGAATATTTATATTTGCAGTTTATGAAATATTTACATGTATGTTAACTTATTTATTTCAATAGTAATTTAACCTATATTGAGTAATTGCTGCTAGCTAGGTATTGCTCTCAGTGCTTTGTATGAGTTGGCCCTCTTAATCCCCATCTGAACTCTGAATCAAAGAGGAAGCAGAAACACTGGGATTGTGGATAGGAATGTAGCTAGGTCACAATGCTAGTGATGGTGGTGGAGATAAGTTCAAACTCAGAAGGTGCTCTTAGCATTTCACTACATAACAATGTGAGGCTACAAACAGGAATTAGGCTTACATTGTTATTAGCACTTGCAAATAAGGAAAATGGTACTTGCAGGAGTAAATAAAATACAAAGGCTGTTAAATGAAGGAGTATGGAGTTTAGTCTCGATTTCCTGCTACCAAGTCTACTATAATGATTTCCCTTGGATCTTAAGGAGCTCATCTTCAGAGGAAACACACAGAAGCAACTGATAATACAATGCAAGGAGATATAAAGAAATGCTGCTGTACTGGATTTTAGAGGAGGGAGATTACCTTCTCTGGGAATCAAGGATGTGAAACAAACCTTTAGCAACAGGGCCAATCACAAGTTCTAGGAAAGCATATTTCTAATAAAGCATTGGATAATTTGAGGGACTTAAAAATGTCCATGACACAACTTTCACTGTGGCCCAGTTTGGTGCTTCAAACTGTTTTTAAGTACTCATTCTTAAGATTCCACCTGCCAATGCAGGCAGTGCAAGAAATGTAGGTTTGATCTCTAGGTCACGAAAATACCCTGGAGAAGGAAATGGCAACCCACTCCAGTATTCTTGCCTAGAAAATTCCATGGACAGAGGAGCCTGGTGAGCTACAGTCCATGAGGTGGAAAAGAATCAGACATGACTGAGCATGCGCACACACATTTCAGCTTAAAAAAAAAAATCTTTTTATAGCTAACAGCAAAGACTTCGTGAAATACAAATGTGAAATATTTCCTGAGGAGAGCAAGGGTTATAAAGTTGTACTTTAATAATGACTAATATCATCAAGCTCTTATTATGAACCAGATACTATTCTATGTACTTCATAGGTATTATGATTTTCTTATTCCTCAAAGCAATTTGTTTGACAGTTAAAATAACTGCCTCATTTTACTTTCGAAGAAACCAAAGGACAGCTTTCCAAGGGTTTCCCAGGAGAATGGCTCTGGGCTCCGTGGAGGAAGGCTATGGAGAAATTCACTATATGCATTTGTATGCATCTCTCTATTGAGATCTATCTTCTAAAATAGATTGTTAAGGCTCATACAAGCCTCGGTTGATGAACTGCCTCAGATCTAACAATGGTTGAGGGTCCATAATTCTTGGGTTTGCTATATCAGGTCTATTCTTTCGTTGGCCACATCTGGAGTGTTTTGGGTATGTAAATTAAGTAAGATCTTAGAGATATAATGATTTCATTCTTAGGAACCCCATGAACCATTAACCTGGGCAGAGATTTTTATTGGTTCAACAGAGTTCTACTATCCCTCTTGTCCTGTTGCTTATTCTTGTAGTCACATCCACTATTTTCACTTCTTAAGATCAGCCACCTGGGGTCCTCCCACCTCCACTGAGATTTCAACTCCCTCCAGTATATTTTTAGTGTAAAGATAGCAACCAATGAAATGCCATTAAAAAAATCATTTTACCCTACTTTTTAAATAATCCTGTGCTTTTACTAATTAACCTGCCCCTAAAGCCTTTATACTTTGCCAACAAAGGTCTGTCTAGTCAAGTCTATGGTTTTTCCAGTAGTTATGTATGGATGTGAGAGTTGGACTGTGAAGAAAGCTGAGTGCTGAAGAATTGAAGCTTTTGACTGTGGTGTTGGAAAAGACTCTTGAGAGTCCCTTGGACTGCAAGGAGATCCAACCAGTCCATTCTAAAGAAGATCAGTCCTGGGTGTCCTTTGGAAGGACTGATGCTAAAGCTGAAACTCCAGTACTTTGGCCACTTCATGCAAAGAGTTGATTCATTGGAAAAGACTCTGATGCTGGGAGGGATTGGGGACAGGAGAAAAAGGGGACGACAGTGATGAGATGGCTGGATGGCATCACTGACTCGATGGACATGGGTTTGGGTGAACTCTGGGAGTTGGTTATGGACAGGAAGGCCTGGTGTGCTACAATTCATGGGGTCGCAAAGAGTCGGACACGACTGAGCGACTGAACTGAACTGAACTGAACTGAAAGCCTTTATAAGGGAAAAAATGAGATCTCTTGGGGGAATGTGGTGAGGGCATAATTGGGACAGATTCACATGACAAAATATAGAACATGTTGATCTTGGAATCTAATTACTAATTTAGTAGTGAGTTAGGGGTAAGAGAGAACACATCAACTTTCTCCTGAAAATTTGAAATAATCCAAATGCATGCATCTTCCCAGAACCCTCAGTCTGAGTGCTAGAATTTGCTTCTTTGCTGATTGGTACATTAGCTTTCTTTAGGGCTTCCCCAGCAGTACAGCAGTAAAGAATCTGCTTGCTAATGCAGGAGACCTGGGCTTGATCCCTTGGTTGGGAAGACCCCTGGAGGAAGGCATGGCAACACACTCCAGTGTCCTTACCTGGAGAATCTCGTGGAGAGAGGAGCCTGGTGGATACAGTCCATAGTGTTGCAAAGAGTTGGACTTGAGAGAAGAAATTTAGCATGCATATATACTAGCTTTCATGTTGCCATTTTTGTTGTTCAGTCAGTCATGTCTGACTCTTTGTGACCCCATGGATTGTAGCACTCCAACTTCCCTGTCCTTCACCATCTCCTGGGATTGCTCAAACTCATGTCCATTGAGTTGGTGATGCCATCCAACCATCCTTTCCTCTGTTATCCCCTTCTCTTCCTGCTTTCAATCTTTCTTAGCATCAGGGTCTTTTCTAGTGAGTCAGCTATTTGCATCAGGTGGCCAAAGTATTGGAGCTTCAGCATTAACTTTCCAATGAATATTCAGTACTGATTTTCTTTAGGATTGAATGGTTTGATCTCCTTGTAGTCAAAGGGTGTCTCAAGAACCTTCTGCAACACCACAGGTCAAAAGCATCAATTCTTTGGCATTCAGCCTTTTTCATGGTTCAACTGTCATGTCCATACATAACTAATGGAAAAAATCACAGCTTTGACTATACGGACCTTTGTTAGCTAACTAATGTCTCTACCTTTTAATATGTTGTCTAGGTTTGTCATAGCTTTTCTTCCAAGTAGTGAGCATATTTCAGTTTCATGGCTGCAGTTACCATCTGCAGTGATTTCGGAGCCCAAGAAAATGAAGTCTGTCACTGTTTCCATTATTTCCCCATCTGTTTGCCACGAAGTGATGGGACCGGATGCCATGATCTTAGTTTTCTGAATGTTGAGCCTTAAGCCAGTTTTTTTCAGTTTCCTCTTTCACTTTTATCAAGAGGCTCTTAGTTCCTCTTCACTTTCTGCCATAAGGGTGGTGTCATTTGCATATTTGAAGTTATTGACATTTCTCCTGGCAATCTTGATTCCAGCTTGTGCTTTATCCAATCCAGCATTTCATATGATGTACTCTGCATAAAAGTTAAATAAACAGGGGGACAATGTACAGCCTTGACATACTTCTTTCCAGATTTGGAAACAGTCCATTGTTCCATGTCCAGTTCTAAATGTTGCTTCTTGACCTGCATACGGGTTTTCAGGAGGCAGGTAAGGTGGTCTGGAATTCTCATCTCTTGAAGAATTTTCCAATTTGTTGTAATCCACACAGTCAAGGTTTTAGTGTAGTCAGAAGCAGAAGTAGATGTTTTTCTGGAATTCTCTTGCTTTTTCGATGATCCAATGGATGTTGGCAATTTGATCTCTGGTTCCTCTGCTTTTCCTAAATACAGCTTGCACATCTGGGAGTTCTTGGTTCATGTACTGATGAAGCCTAACTTTGAGAATTTTGAGGATTACTTTGTTAGCATGTGGAGAAGGCAATGGCACCCCACTCCAGTACTCTTGCCTGGAAACTCCCATGGACAGAGGAGACTGGTGGGCTGCAGTCCATGGGGTCGCTAAGAGTTGGACACGACTGATCGTTCACTTTTCACTTTTATGCATTGGAGAAGGAAATGGCAACCCACTCCAGTGTTCTTGCCTGGAGAATCCCAGGGATGGGGGAGCCTGGTGGGCTGCTGTCTATGGGATCACACCGAGTCAGACATGACTGAAGTGACTTAGCAGCAGCAGCAGCAGCAGTTGTTAGCATGTGAAATAAGTGCAGTTGTGTGGTAGTTTAAGCATTGTTTGGCAGACCTTCTTTGGGATTGTAATGCAAACTGTTTCCAGTCTTGTGGCCACAGCTATGTTTTCTAGATTAGATTTCGTGTTAACTCTATAAACTCAAATGATTTTCAACTCTGCATCTCAAAAACTAATTCTCTGAAAGTTTTATTTGTTATTTTGTTTCTTTTGTTGTCATTGTTTCCTTATCTTAGCCAAAGGTTAGAAAACCCAAGTAATTCTTTCAGTATTTTCAAATTAACCCTCAAAATGCACATGAATTTCATTATAGATCTTGACAAAAGGATTTATATGATTTTAGTTTACTGTTCTTTCATTCCATCTCATTGTTCTACACCATTGCAAACTTAAAGCTTANTTTGTCATGTGAATCTGTCCCAATTATGCCCTCACCACATTCCCCCAAGAGATCTCATTTTTTCCCTTATAAAGGCTTTCAGTTCAGTTCAGTTCAGTTCAGTCGCTCAGTCGTGTCCGACTCTTTGCGACCCCATGAATTGTAGCACACCAGGCCTTCCTGTCCATAACCAACTCCCAGAGTTCACCCAAACCCATGTCCATCGAGTCAGTGATGCCATCCAGCCATCTCATCACTGTCGTCCCCTTTTTCTCCTGTCCCCAATCCCTCCCAGCATCAGAGTCTTTTCCAATGAATCAACTCTTTGCATGAAGTGGCCAAAGTACTGGAGTTTCAGCTTTAGCATCAGTCCTTCCAAAGGACACCCAGGACTGATCTTCTTTAGAATGGACTGGTTGGATCTCCTTGCAGTCCAAGGGACTCTCAAGAGTCTTTTCCAACACCACAGTCAAAAGCTTCAATTCTTCAGCACTCAGCTTTCTTCACAGTCCAACTCTCACATCCATACATAACTACTGGAAAAACCATAGACTTGACTAGACAGACCTTTGTTGGCAAAGTATAAAGGCTTTAGGGGCAGGTTAATTAGTAAAAGCACAGGATTATTTAAAAAGTAGGGTAAAATGATTTTTTTAATGGCATTTCATTGGTTGCTATCTTTACACTAAAAATATACTGGAGGGAGTTGAAATCTCAGTGGAGGTGGGAGGACCCCAGGTGGCTGATCTTAAGAAGTGAAAATAGTGGATGTGACTACAAGAATAAGCAACAGGACAAGAGGGATAGTAGAACTCTGTTGAACCAATAAAAATCTCTGCCCAGGTTAATGGTTCATGGGGTTCCTAAAAATGAAATCATTATATCTCTAAGATCTTACTTAATTTACATACCCAAAACACTCCAGATGTGGCCAACGAAAGAATAGACCTGATATAGCAAACCCAAGAATTATGGACCCTCAACCATTGTTAGATCTGAGGCAGTTCATCAACCGAGGCTTGTATGAGCCTTAACAATCTATTTTAGAAGATAGATCTCAATAGAGAGATGCATACAAATGCATATAGTGAATTTCTCCATAGCCTTCCTCCAAGGAGCCCAGAGCCATTCTCCTGGGAAACCCTTGGAAAGCTGTCCTTTGGTTTCTTCAAAAGTAAAATGAGGCAGTTATTTTAACTGTCAAACAAATTGCTTTGAGGAATAAGAAAATCATAATACCTATGAAGTATAGAATAGTATCTGGTTCATAATAAGAGCTTGATGATATTAGTCATTATTAAAGTACAACTTTATAACCCTTGCTCTCCTCAGGAAATATTTCACATTTGTATTTCACGAAGTCTTTGCTGTTAGCTATAAAAAGAATTTTTTTTTTTTAAGCTGAAATGTGTGTGTGCATGCTCAGTCATGTCTGATTCTTTTCCACCTCATGGACTGTAGCTCACCAGGCTCCTCTGTCCATGGAATTTTCTAGGCAAGAATACTGGAGTGGGTTGCCATTCCCTCCTCCAGAGTATTTTCGTGACCTAGGGATCAAACCTACATTTCTTGCACTGCCTGCATTGGCAGGTGGAATCTTAAGAATGAGATTAAAAACAGTTTGAAGCACCAAACTGGGCCACAGTGAAAGTTGTGTCATGGACATTTTTTAAGTCCCTCAAATTATCCAGTGCTTTATTAGAAATATGCTTTCCTAGAACTTGTGATTGGCCCTGTTGCTAAAGGTTTGTTTCACATCCTTGATTCCCAGAGAAGGTAATCTCCCTCCTCTAAAATCCAGTACAGCAGCATTTCTTTATATCTCCTTGCATTGTATTATCAGTTGCTTCTGTGTGTTTCCTCTGAAGATGAGCTCCTTAAGATCCNCTGAAACTCCAGTACTTTGGCCACTTCATGCAAAGAGTTGATTCATTGGAAAAGACTCTGATGCTGGGAGGGATTGGGGACAGGAGAAAAAGGGGACGACAGTGATGAGATGGCTGGATGGCATCACTGACTCGATGGACATGGGTTTGAGTGAACTCTGGGAGTTGGTTATGGACAGGAAGGCCTGGTGTGCTACAATTCATGGGGTCGCAAAGAGTCGGACACGACTGAGCGACTGAACTGAACTGAACTGAACTGAAAGCCTTTATAAGGGAAAAAATGAGATCTCTTGGGGGAATGTGGTGAGGGCATAATTGGGACAGATTCACATGACAAAATATAGAACATGTTGATCTTGGAATCTAATTACTAATTTAGTAGTGAGTTAGGGGTAAGAGAGAACACATCAACTTTCTCCTGAAAATTTGAAATAATCCAAATGCATGCATCTTCCCAGAACCCTCAGTCTGAGTGCTAGAATTTGCTTCTTTGCTGATTGGTACATTAGCTTTCTTTAGGGCTTCCCCAGCAGTACAGCAGTAAAGAATCTGCTTGCTAATGCAGGAGACCTGGGCTTGATCCCTTGGTTGGGAAGACCCCTGGAGGAAGGCATGGCAACACACTCCAGTGTCCTTACCTGGAGAATCTCGTGGAGAGAGGAGCCTGGTGGATACAGTCCATAGTGTTGCAAAGAGTTGGACTTGAGAGAAGAAATTTAGCATGCATATATACTAGCTTTCATGTTGCCATTTTTGTTGTTCAGTCAGTCATGTCTGACTCTTTGTGACCCCATGGATTGTAGCACTCCAACTTCCCTGTCCTTCACCATCTCCTGGGATTGCTCAAACTCATGTCCATTGAGTTAGTGATGCCATCCAACCATCCTTTCCTCTGTTATCCCCTTCTCTTCCTGCTTTCAATCTTTCTTAGCATCAGGGTCTTTTCTAGTGAGTCAGCTATTTGCATCAGGTGGCCAAAGTATTGGAGCTTCNCATTGAGTTGGTGATGCCATCCAACCATCCTTTCCTCTGTTATCCCCTTCTCTTCCTGCTTTCAATCTTTCTTAGCATCAGGGTCTTTTCTAGTGAGTCAGCTATTTGCATCAGGTGGCCAAAGTATTGGAGCTTCAGCATTAACTTTCCAATGAATATTCAGTACTGATTTTCTTTAGGATTGAATGGTTTGATCTCCTTGTAGTCAAAGGGTGTCTCAAGAACCTTCTGCAACACCACAGGTCAAAAGCATCAATTCTTTGGCATTCAGCCTTTTTCATGGTTCAACTGTCATGTCCATACATAACTAATGGAAAAAATCACAGCTTTGACTATACGGACCTTTGTTAGCTAACTAATGTCTCTACCTTTTAATATGTTGTCTAGGTTTGTGATAGCTTTTCTTCCAAGTAGTGAGCATATTTCAGTTTCATGGCTGCAGTTACCATCTGCAGTGATTTCGGAGCCCAAGAAAATGAAGTCTGTCACTGTTTCCATTATTTCCCCATCTGTTTGCCATGAAGTGATGGGACCGGATGCCATGATCTTAGTTTTCTGAATGTTGAGCCTTAAGCCAGTTTTTTTCAGTTTCCTCTTTCACTTTTATCAAGAGGCTCTTAGTTCCTCTTCACTTTCTGCCATAAGGGTGGTGTCATTTGCATATTTGAAGTTATTGACATTTCTCCTGGCAATCTTGATTCCAGCTTGTGCTTTATCCAATCCAGCATTTCATATGATGTACTCTGCATAAAAGTTAAATAAACAGGGGGACAATGTACAGCCTTGACATACTTCTTTCCAGATTTGGAAACAGTCCATTGTTCCATGTCCAGTTCTAAATGTTGCTTCTTGACCTGCATACAGGTTTTCAGGAGGCAGGTAAGGTGGTCTGGAATTCTCATCTCTTGAAGAATTTTCCAATTTGTTGTAATCCACACAGTCAAGGTTTTAGTGTAGTCAGAAGCAGAAGTAGATGTTTTTCTGGAATTCTCTTGCTTTTTCGATGATCCAATGGATGTTGGCAATTTGATCTCTGGTTCCTCTGCTTTTCCTAAATACAGCTTGCACATCTGGGAGTTCTTGGTTCATGTACTGATGAAGCCTAACTTTGAGAATTTTGAGGATTACTTTGTTAGCATGTGGAGAAGGCAATGGCACCCCACTCCAGTACTCTTGCCTGGAAACTCCCATGGACAGAGGAGACTGGTGGGCTGCAGTCCATGGGGTCGCTAAGAGTTGGACACGACTGATCGTTCACTTTTCACTTTTATGCATTGGAGAAGGAAATGGCAACCCACTCCAGTGTTCTTGCCTGGAGAATCCCAGGGATGGGGGAGCCTGGTGGGCTGCTGTCTATGGGATCACACCGAGTCAGACATGACTGAAGTGACTTAGCAGCAGCAGCAGCAGCAGTTGTTAGCATGTGAAATAAGTGCAGTTGTGTGGTAGTTTAAGCATTGTTTGGCAGACCTTCTTTGGGATTGTAATGCAAACTGTTTCCAGTCTTGTGGCCACAGCTATGTTTTCTAGATTAGATTTCGTGTTAACTCTATAAACTCAAATGATTTTCAACTCTGCATCTCAAAAACTAATTCTCTGAAAGTTTTATTTGTTATTTTGTTTCTTTTGTTGTCATTGTTTCCTTATCTTAGCCAAAGGTTAGAAAACCCAAGTAATTCTTTCAGTATTTTCAAATTAACCCTCAAAATGCACATGAATTTCATTATAGATCTTGACAAAAGGATTTATATGATTTTAGTTTACTGTTCTTTCATTCCATCTCATTGTTCTACACCATTGCAAACTTAAAGCTTACTTATTATCTTCCTTACTATCCAACCTTACTATCTTTCTTACAGTTTACAATTCAAAATGGTGCCTTTTATCACATCTCAGGCCAGGAATCAATTCAACATTTTTTTGAAGACCTCTGGCCCACTATAAGACCAATTTTTGTATTATCTAGGATTCTTCATTTATAAGATACAGACAATGACAACTGGGTCAAAATAAGCCAGAAATTATTTTTAAAAATTAGCAGTTAACAAAAAAATCAAGGGAAAACATTGACTTTGCAACATACATCAAAAGGGAGCAACTCCAGGATCCAGGTGGCAGGACCAATAATCAGTAGCCTATAGTCTGAAATTGGATAAATTTACGCCAAACATTTTCTGTATTTATCACCTCCCAAGAGAATAAGGCTTAGTGATGAAAGTCAGACCACAAGCTTACTCCTTGATCATGGGAATACAACACTAGTTAAGTGACAATTTCATTAAGATATCAGATAATCACCAAAACAAGAACTGAGATACTGTTGGTAGAAATGAAGGAATGTAAGATGTACAGGCAAAAGTAATGGGTGACTTCTACTTTAAGTCAATAAGACTGCACTGAACATTGGACAGTAAGCAGTAAGAAGCAATCTCTATGACTAAATGCCTTAAGGACCCAGACAGTTTAAAATATTTTTTAGAGAAAAGAAGGAAGAAGGAAAAACCTTTGGATACCAAAACATTAACTACTGTTTTCTACATACTGTTTCTATAAATCTTTTAAATCAGAGACTTAACAATTTTTTATATTTTCTAATGATTCTACAATAAATTTTATTTCATTCAAAATGAGTAAAACATATTAAAAAAAAAAATCAGGGAACTTCCCATTTCTGCCCAGGACAGATAAACTGCTACTGTATTATCTTTATGCCATAAACCACCATAAAATATATAAGGCAAATATTTTCAGGAATTGTTCAACAGCTAGTACAGGATTGCTATTCTTAAGAGGAACATGTGAATTGAATCCCACATTTCCTCTGGAATTCTGCTTTGGAATATTTTATAAACTGGAACATGGGACATTCAGCCCAAGTAGAGCAGGATGAACTCACTAAGCTAAAGAAGCAGAGATTGGATTTGGGAGCTGCTGCTGCTGCTGCTAAGTCACTGTGTCAGTTGTGTCCGACTCTGTGCGACACCATAGACGGCAGCCCACCAGGCTCCTCCATCCCTTGGATTCTCCAGGCAAGAACACTGGAGTGGGTTGCCATTTCCTTCGCCAATGCATGAAAGTGAAAAGTGAAAGTGAAGTCGCTCATTCGTGTCCAACTCTTCGAGACCCCATGGACTGCAGCCTACCAGGCTCCTCCATCCATGGAATTTTCCAGGCAAGAGTACTGGAGTGGGGTGCGATTGCCTTCTCTGGAGCGACTGGAATTTGCACATCCCTGTACTAGCTAATACAAAATCTGTGTAGGGGTTCTTTGAGGTCTTCCTGGAAGGCTGGGCTACGCAACAGGCTTTGTAAGGAGAAAGAGACATGCTGTGAGAGATAAAGAAGATACTAGAAATGATGTAGTTATTTGAGAATTTGGAGTTCTGGCCTCTTTAGACTGGAGAAATATTACTAAACACTTTAAACAACTGATTGAAATTCCAGAAAAAGCACCCTGTAGCATTAAGTATAATGCTCTAGGTTAAGTGCCATGCTCTAAAACTATGGAAAAAACTAAAATACACCATCTCCTAAAACCAAGCCTTTCAAGACCAATCAGAATCACCATAAATTTAACTGTCTGTCAGAATAAAATCTCAGCACCATTTAAAGGAAGACAGTGCAGCCTATATTCCTACAATGTAGCACCCCAAAATGCCAAACATACAATAGAAAGTACTAGACATATGAGAAATGATAAAAATGTAACCCATATTTTAAAAAATAACAGAAATAGAAAAGACCTCAAGATGACTGAGATATTGGAATTATAGACAGTGATTAAAACCTAGGTAATTATATTCAAAGATGTGAAGGAAAAGATGGACATAATGGTGAGATGGAAAATGTCAGCAGAGGACTAAAAATGACAAAAAGAAGAAAGCAAAAGTAAATTTATTTAAAGGGCTTAATAGCAGCTAGAGACAGACAGATATAGAATGTCAATTTCTTGCAAAGGCATCAAATTAAATGGGGGGGATATAAATGTAAGTATAAATTTTCATCATGTGTTGGTGAAGAAACTTGACAGATATATGGGGGAAAGTGAACCTCTTCCTTTACATTATAACAGGATTAATTTGAGATGCTCCATAGGTCAAATCTTAAGTGTCACAATTATAAATCTTCTAGAATAACATTTAAGGGACTATATCTGGGACTTTGGGAAGACAAATATTTCTTAGAGAACACAAAATACATTAACCATAAAGGAAAAAAATAAAATGAACTTCAAACTTAA
>SJYW01045153.1:0-17339 GCA_006410735.1 Raphicerus campestris
ATCTAGATATATAGTCATAAAGTTGAAAAGGACCAGGCCAATAATGTGAATGGTAGTGAGAGAAGACTGTCGAGGGATGTATTGGCAACTTCAGTGGCTACAGAGAAGTCCAGCAAGACAAGAGCTTTGATATGCCTACTACATTTGGCAACATAGCTTTACCAAAAACAGGTTCACTGAAGTGTAGCGCAGAAGTCCAATGGCAGAGGGTGAAGGTCAAAGAATGGAAAGGGAAGAAATTAAAACACAGAGAGGCTACTACTCTTAAGAATTTTAAGTGCAAAGGACCAGGAGTCATGTGTTTTTTTCTGGTTGCTATCTGATATTGTTTTTGTTACTTTTAAAGGTGGGAGAGACTTGACCAAAGCAACAGAGAGAAGGAAGTTGACAATGCACAGATAAAATAAAAGGAAAAACCAGTAGAGCAAAATAAAGGACAAAGAAAAAAGGAGAGAATAAGCAGGAAAGTGAGGTGGAGAGAAGGATTTGGAGAAGGGAACTCCATTCCCATTGGGGAGTTCAACTGAAAATGTAAACCACTGACTTGTAGTATCCTCATTTGTTCCCAAGAGGCATGATTTTCCTTCTATGTTGTTCATCTGGGCAGATATAAAGGATAGAGATTGAATGATAATAATCTTTTATGCATTCTCAGTACCAAATATAGGAGATATTCAATAAATGTTTCATAAAAGAAAAATTTGTTAAGAGGGCAGATTTTATGTCAGGTATCCTTTAAAGCAATGGTCCCTTACCTTTTTGCCACCAGAGATTGGTTTCATGGAAGACAATTTTCCATGGATGGGGTAGAAGGCAGGGATGATTTGGGGACATTGAGGAGTGTCTGTAAATACCAACGAAGATTCACTCACCTGTCTGCTGCTCACATCCTGCTGTGCTAACAGGCTATGAGCTGGTGACCTGGGAGTTGGGGACCCCTGCTTTAAATTAAAATATATGAAGTAATGATTAACAGTTCATCTCATTTTCAGAGCAGAGAGGAAAGGGTAACAAGAAGAAGAGGGAGAAAGAGAGAAGAGAAAAACGGAGCGAGGTTTGTGCTAAACAACTCTTTCCAACTCACAGAAGCTGAATGTATGCAGCTCTTCACCCTGCACTCAGTGATGGAATTGTGGTAGATTGAGATTAGCAACTGTGGGTGTATTTACATCACAGAAATGGGCAAACACAAGGCCTGCTTTTCAGAACTGGTGATTTAGTATTACCAGCACACCACTGGAAAATGCTAAGCAGCCATTCATCTAATGTTTACTTATTCTGGACTCCATCAGCAAAGCCAAGAGAAATGTAACTGTCATCTGCACTAGGCACTTATAAACTAGTTCTCAGAAAGTTAAATCATTTCATAGCTCATAGGTAGCATAGGGATTTAAATTCAGATCTATCAACTCTAAAACTCATTCTTACCTTTCCCATGCTTGCCTTATCATTAAAATCATCTGAATCTCTGGTTAAAACACATATATTTCTATGTTCCACTTTAGGCCTACAAAATAAGAATCTCTAAGGGAAGGCCTTGAAACACTGTATGACCTACATGACTGTTATTAGCAGGCACATATGGAAGTTAGTTCATTATATCACTACCTCTGTAGTCACTTCTTTGGTTTACTAGTCTGAATCAGAACCACAGTCCAATCCAGTACTAAAAACTGGGCACTAGATACATGAAATATGTAAAGAATGAGAAGAAAGAACTGGAGAAGGAAATGGCAACCCACTCCAGTATTCTTGCCTAAAGAATCCTGTGGACAAAGGAGCCTGATGGGCTGCTGTCCATGGGGTTGCACAGAGTCGGACATGACTGAAGTGACTTAGCATGCATGCGTGCATTGGAGAAGTTAATAGCAACGCACTCTCATATTCTTGCTGGGAGAATTCCGGGGACAGAGGAGCCTGATGGTGTGCCATCTATGGGGTTGGACAGAGTTGGACACAACTGAAGCGACTTAGCTGCAGCAGCAGAGAAGGAAGAACAGCCTCTAATGGTCAGAATAAAGTTGCCTAGACTTGGGATCATTCTCAATATGACCCTTTAAGGGTCAGAGATGATTAGGCTTTGCAAATCTTCTGAACAATGCCCATGAAAAAATTTGCATTTTGCAGTAGAGGAAAAGAACCCTCATGGGGAAGTAGATGAGGCAAGAAAGCTGCTATAGTTGCACCAAAGGTAAGTAGTAAAGACAGACTTTAAACAAGGATGGTTCCTTGTTCCAACCACTTCACTGAGTTACCTTTATATCCCTTGATGAATTAAAGTTTTAGGAAACAAACTGTAATAATCAAACAATTGCAATTGGCAATGATTATATCAAAGCATTATCTTTGGCACAGATAATCAAACTGATGAGTTCTTTTTTTCTCTCTTTAAATTACACTCTCAAGAAGCAGACAATAGCAAAGAAAAATACCCTGTCAGTCTTATTAGTTATTTGCAACCTAAAATAAGTGAACCACTAAATTTGAACATCCATAGTCATGGAAATATCACAGAAAAATCAAGAAATCTGTAAACTACTTCATAAACTATAATAGCAATGTACATGTAACATGATAGAGCTCCCAGAACTCTGTCAACATCTGGCAGTAATTTTCCTCAAGCCTCAATATTGGNATCACAGAAAAATCAAGAAATCTGTAAACTACTTCATAAACTATAACAGCAATGTACATGTAACATGATAGAGCTCCCAGAACTCTGTCAACATCTGGCAGTAATTTTCCTCAAGCCTCAATATTGGTCTCAGTTATTCCTCACCCATCATAACTCTTCAGGGTGCTGACATGCTGCACATGATGGGTGACTTAACTAGAGATCTGTCTTCCATTATCCCAGAAAGGTGAGGGGCAAGAATAAAATTCCATGAACTAGACAATGAAATGCTCCAAGATAGGCCTGTATCAAGGATTGCTGACTCATGAGTTTGAATGGATAAACCACAGCCTGAGGTTAAAGTCTCCAGCTTACTTCTTAAAATAAAAATCCAGCATTTCTTACTAGACAAAAATTAGCTTCCTCCTTCTTTCAGGAAACCAGCTGGTAAGAGTGTAGCTCTAGAACCAGACTGTGTGGGTTTGAATTCCTGCTCTGTCACTTAATAGCTGTGTAATTTTAAGCAAGTATATAAAAAAAATTCTTTGTGCCGCTTCCCCATCAGCAAAATAAGGGCATTGATAGCAATTCCTTCCTCAAAAGCAAAGGTTGTATTAATTCAAAATTCTCAAAATATTATGAATAGTGTCTGACATGTTCTAACCACAAAGAAAAAGTTTGCCAATAATGATTCTATCACTCTTTGAAACAAACTGTTCCTAAGTCTAACTATACCATATATGAATAAGAGTTTATGATGATAACTTATTTAGCAATTTGCCATCAAAATAATCCATTAGGAAGATTAATGAGAAGAAGTCTTTATAATATAACAAGCTATCATACAAAATCTAAGGAAGAGGTATGATATTGATATTGTCCTACAGAGGAGTTTGAAAATCTTTATTACAGTGAGTCTGAGTTCTTATCTTGTGAATCTACTATCTAATTGTCCAACTTGGTTAGTTGGAGATAGAGGACTGAAAAATCTCTCTCTCTCTCTCTCAATTCTAGCTCTCTGTCACACACACAACTCACACACAGACACACACACACACAGCAAGTAGAGTCAGACTTGAGCACATTAAATTAAAATCTTTTACTAAACAAATTTATCCTTGCAAAAAAAAAAAAAAAAGAACAGACCATAATATATCTCACAGGGAAATTTTAGACTCAATTTTCAGGGTTTATGAAAACTATTGTTTTAAAGGGCACTATTATCCAGATATGAAAATAATGGAAAAAAAGAAAATTTGCCGGAAGCAAAGATCTCTGTTAGTCAGGAGCCAAGTTAGAAAACTGTGCAGCTCTGCAATGCTTTCTTTGTATGTTGCACTTTCAAACATTCTCTCTAGATGAGATCAAGTAAATGTATGCACTTTAAATTGACTAATCACCCAAAGATGAGAAAGTCTCTAAGAGAACTTCTTTGATATCAGAATTATATAGATCATTCCTGAGCACTGGCCCCAGTCCTTGCCCAACTACTGATTCTAATTAATTTCTCAGGTATTGCTCCCTCAGGATGGCCTAAAAATATAGCCTATCACTTTTCTTTAAAACAGAAATACTCCACTCTAAAATAAAAATTCCATTAGTCTGTAAAACATCTTATAAAACTCTAGGCCAGCTTTCTTCCTAATAAACTGCTGAATAACATGTTTCAATCAAGCAACTTCCATAATGAAGATTTGGACATGACTCATGATTATACCTATTTCATGCTGAAATCTCATTTAAAAAAACAACTCACACAGGAATATCTCTTTCCTTAAGAGCATTATTAAAGCAGAAGTGAAATACTTATAAATATTTTAGCTGAGAGAATAAGAATTTTGATAATTGTTGAAAAGTACACAGACAAGTCTGATGAGGTATTTTGGCCAAGAGAAGCAAAACAGAAATGAAAACAACAGAAAGCAAAAATTCAAAATATCAAAACTCAGAAATCAACCAACCAGCTAAACAAATAAAAAACTAGAAAGGTAATCTTTGAAAATGTCTGTATATTCTGTGCCAATGTTTTATTCTTACATGAGAATTTGAAACTCCTGTCTATTAAAGACTGAACTTTCTGCAAGACAAGGAAAAAAGTACAAAATGTGTCATTTTACAGCAAATCCTGAGATGGTAACCAAAAGTCTCCAAAGGTCTTTAAGTGTGCAAGTTGAACTTTGCACTTCTGTCTTATCCCATTTAGCTGATCCAAGTATCTTATGCCATCCTTCTGATCCCTGTCAGAAGAAAGAAATGAAGTTTCTATTTCCATGCTCCATCCATCCGGTATGCCACCAACTTCAAGTGACAAGTTGTCCTTCATATGAGATCATCAAGATGTCCTCTGAACTCATTATGGTTTGACAGAGAGTTATACTGAATTCTCATTCTAACACTACTACAGAACCATGAGTTGAGAAATATTTTGTAATCTGTTGTGATTTTATCTGTCATGGACTATAGTTTTCTATTTGTGTAGCTAATCCAAACACAATTCCTAATTCACCATTCTCCCTCTTAAAGGGACCTAGGAAATACATACAAAGAGCCAGGATGAGAAAGAATATAGTCTGTGATGTTTTGCTCAGAAGACCACTGGCAGGCTCAAAGTGTCTTGTCTATCTCAAGATTAACAACAACAATTATCATTCAGTGTCTTTTAGTTTGTCATTCTCCAGAGTATGAGCCAATATCCTTCTTAGTCCATAAATATTCCTCTCAGTGTCAGATAATGAATAACGTCTGTTGAACCAGAGGGCACCCTCTTGAAGAGATGTCAGTTCCGCTTTGCCCTCACTCACTGCTTTTGTTGCTGTGGTTGTACTACCAGAAAGGGGAAATCTGTTCACCTCTGTAAATTCCACACCAGCAGCAACTGTGGAGAAAGGAAATATGTGATACTAACGGAAACCTGTTTTTAATGTTATACTTGCATTTCACTGAAGTAGTCATAGCTAGCACTTGTTGAATACTTACTTCCAGTCAAATAGAGCTAAAGGTTTCCATGCATTGTCTAAATTCATTCTCATCATACCACCACCACACATAATAACAACAAAACCACAGAACTTTGAGAAGAGCAGTGTTACTGTGTCCATTTTACTGTTAATGACATAAAAGTTTAGAGATGTTATAAAGCTTATCCAAGGCAAGAGTGGTATTGGAATTTGAACTCAGAAGACTAAATTCATAACTTCAGTTCAGTTCAGTCACTCAATCGTGTCCAACTCTTTGTGACCCCATGAACCACAACACGCCAGGCCTCCCTGTCCATCACCAACTGCCAGAGTTCACCTANTCTGAACTCATTATGGTTTGACAGAGAGTTATACTGAATTCTCATTCTAACACTACTACAGAACCATGAGTTGAGAAATATTTTGTAATCTGTTGTGATTTTATCTGTCATGGACTATAGTTTTCTATTTGTGTAGCTAATCCAAACACAATTCCTAATTCACCATTCTCCCTCTTAAAGGGACCTAGGAAATACATACAAAGAGCCAGGATGAGAAAGAATATAGTCTGTGATGTTTTGCTCAGAAGACCACTGGCAGGCTCAAAGTGTCTTGTCTATCTCAAGATTAACAACAACAATTATCATTCAGTGTCTTTTAGTTTGTCATTCTCCAGAGTATGAGCCAATATCCTTCTTAGTCCATAAATATTCCTCTCAGTGTCAGATAATGAATAACGTCTGTTGAACCAGAGGGCACCCTCTTGAAGAGATGTCAGTTCCGCTTTGCCCTCACTCACTGCTTTTGTTGCTGTGGTTGTACTACCAGAAAGGGGAAATCTGTTCACCTCTGTAAATTCCACACCAGCAGCAACTGTGGAGAAAGGAAATATGTGATACTAACGGAAACCTGTTTTTAATGTTATACTTGCATTTCACTGAAGTAGTCATAGCTAGCACTTGTTGAATACTTACTTCCAGTCAAATAGAGCTAAAGGTTTCCATGCATTGTCTAAATTCATTCTCATCATACCACCACCACACATAATAACAACAAAACCACAGAACTTTGAGAAGAGCAGTGTTACTGTGTCCATTTTACTGTTAATGACATAAAAGTTTAGAGATGTTATAAAGCTTATCCAAGGCAAGAGTGGTATTGGAATTTGAACTCAGAAGACTAAATTCATAACTTCAGTTCAGTTCAGTCACTCAATCGTGTCCAACTCTTTGTGACCCCATGAACCACAACACGCCAGGCCTCCCTGTCCATCACCAACTGCCAGAGTTCACCTAAACCCATGTCTATTGAGTCGGTGATGCCATCCAACCGTCTCATCCTCTGTTGTCCCCTTCTCCTGCCCTCAATTTTTCCCAGCATCAGGTCTTTCAAATGAGTCAGCTCTTCGCATCGTGGCCAAAGTATTGGAATTTCAGCTTCAGCATCAGTCCTTCCAATGAATATTCAGGACTGATCTCCTTTAGGATGGAATGGTTGGATCTTCTTGCAGTCCAAGGGACTCTCAAGAGTCTTCTCCAACACCACAGTTCAAAAGCATCAATTCTTTGGCGCTCAGCCCTCTTTATAGTCCAACTCTCACATCCATACATGACCATTGGGAAAACCATAGCCTTGACTAGACAGGACTTTGCTGACAAAGTAAAGTCTCTGCATTCATTACAAACTAATGAAATTCACAACTTCATAACTTAACAATTATGTTATTCTACTGAAAGAATTTAGTCACTGCTTTGTTCACTTATTTAACTGTGCATTTTGTTTTGCTGGCATTTAATAAGCCTCAATTTTGTTTACAAATACTCATGAGATGAATATAATGAATAAAATATAAAATTTAATTTTAAAGACAACTTTTAAAATATTTGGATAATTTGTATTTACACCCAATTTTCAATTTTATTCCATTGTTTAAAAATCCAAGAAAGAAAAGTTTTATACAATATCTTTTAAAATCTTATCTATCAAATAGATGATAAATATTGTTACTTTTGATACCAGATTAAAAGGTGAAGTAACTATAACTTGGAGTAAACAAGAATGAATTCCCTTGTCTTATCATATTCAACATAAGATAAGAAGGATCAATCAGGATCAATTATCAAGACAGATTTTTAAAATATTTGCATATAACCATGGTGGGGAAACTATGGCTTTGGTTAATCAGTTGGCAAGGACTACAAAAGGGGGAGGCAGATAGGAACACTCCTGTAGAAAACAGGGAGATTTAGAAAATAAGCCACCCCCCTCCCCCCCAAAAAATCTGCCTTACCTCGTCATGCTTTCCTAAACACTGTTCTCTGTTCTCTGGGCATAGTGGGAATGTCTATCACCAACACAAAACAACACGATGTTTTGACCCTTGACACAAATAATGTCAAAACCTCTAACTGAAAGAAATAACAGGATTTTTCATCTGTGGTGTTTTCAAATCTGTAGATGACCGCTTACCAAAAAAACTCTAACAGGCAATATCAAGAAGAGTTTAAAATAACATCTTGGGTCCTCATATTTATAATCTTGCATTCTGCTTGCTCTAAGTTGATCAAAATGATTAACTCAGGATCAAAACTTTTCTAAATTGTTTTGATTTGTTGACTGCATTTCACTGGCTCTTTCTACCTTTCTAATTTCACATCTTGCTTTGAAAAACTAAAGTCATCCTTCTGAAAGGATATGCCTCAGTCAAATATATTTATTCAAGGTCTGTATCTTCAATCCTCAGTCATTTATGGTATGAGAATAAATGGAGAAGTCTCCCTGAGTCCCAATTTGTCAGTAAATAATAAAAGCCTTTGAAATCTGCATGCTCTTTGACCTAGACATTTCCAGAAATACATAATGTAAATGTGCACATGATTAGCCACAAGGACTGTGGTTTGGTTTATAATATTTTTAAAAATTGATAAAACTTCTAATGTCTACTGCTAGTTCAGTTCAGTTAAGTCACTCAGTCGTGTCCGAATCTTAGTGACCCCATGAACTGCAGCACACCAGGCCTCCCTGTCCATCACCAAATCCCACAGTTTATCCAAACTCTTGTCCATTGAGTCAGTGATGCCATCTATCCATCTCATCCTCTGTCGTCCCCTTCTCCTCCTGCTTTCAATCTTTCCCAGCATTAAGGCTATTTCAAATGAGTCAACTCTTCACATGAGGTGGCCAAAGTACTGGAGTTTCAGCTTCAGCATCATTCCTTCCAAAGAAATCCCAGGACTGATCTCCTTTAGAATGGACTAGTTGGATCTCCTTGCAGTCCAAGGGACTTTCAAGAGTCTTCTCCAATACCACATTTCAAAAGCATCAATTCTTCGGCTCTCAGCTTTTTTTATAGTCCAACTCTCACATCCATACATGACTACTGGGAAAAAAAAATAGCCTTGACTAGATGGACATTTGTTGGCAAAGTAATGTCTCTGCTTTTTAATATGCTGTCTAGGTTAGTCATAACTTTCCTTCCAAGGAGTAAACGTCTTTTAATTTCATGGTTGCAATCACCATCTGCAGTAATTTTGGAACCCCCAAAAATAAAGTCAGCCACTGTTTCTCCATCTATTTGCCATGAAGTGATGGGACCAGATGCCATGATCTTCGTTTTCTGAATGTTGAGCTTTAAGCCAACTTTTTCACTCTCCCNTTATCTATCAAATAGATGATAAATATTGTTACTTTTGATACCAGATTAAAAGGTGAAGTAACTATAACTTGGAGTAAACAAGAATGAATTCCCTTGTCTTATCATATTCAACATAAGATAAGAAGGATCAATCAGGATCAATTATCAAGACAGATTTTTAAAATATTTGCATATAACCATGGTGGGGAAACTATGGCTTTGGTTAATCAGTTGGCAAGGACTACAAAAGGGGGAGGCAGATAGGAACACTCCTGTAGAAAACAGGGAGATTTAGAAAATAAGCCACCCCCCTCCCCCCCAAAAAATCTGCCTTACCTCGTCATGCTTTCCTAAACACTGTTCTCTGTTCTCTGGGCATAGTGGGAATGTCTATCACCAACACAAAACAACACGATGTTTTGACCCTTGACACAAATAATGTCAAAACCTCTAACTGAAAGAAATAACAGGATTTTTCATCTGTGGTGTTTTCAAATCTGTAGATGACCGCTTACCAAAAAAACTCTAACAGGCAATATCAAGAAGAGTTTAAAATAACATCTTGGGTCCTCATATTTATAATCTTGCATTCTGCTTGCTCTAAGTTGATCAAAATGATTAACTCAGGATCAAAACTTTTCTAAATTGTTTTGATTTGTTGACTGCATTTCACTGGCTCTTTCTACCTTTCTAATTTCACATCTTGCTTTGAAAAACTAAAGTCATCCTTCTGAAAGGATATGCCTCAGTCAAATATATTTATTCAAGGTCTGTACCTTCAATCCTCAGTCATTTATGGTATGAGAATAAATGGAGAAGTCTCCCTGAGTCCCAATTTGTCAGTAAATAATAAAAGCCTTTGAAATCTGCATGCTCTTTGACCTAGACATTTCCAGAAATACATAATGTAAATGTGCACATGATTAGCCACAAGGACTGTGGTTTGGTTTATAATATTTTTAAAAATTGATAAAACTTCTAATGTCTACTGCTAGTTCAGTTCAGTTAAGTCACTCAGTCGTGTCCGAATCTTAGTGACCCCATGAACTGCAGCACACCAGGCCTCCCTGTCCATCACCAAATCCCACAGTTTATCCAAACTCTTGTCCATTGAGTCAGTGATGCCATCTATCCATCTCATCCTCTGTCGTCCCCTTCTCCTCCTGCTTTCAATCTTTCCCAGCATTAAGGCTATTTCAAATGAGTCAACTCTTCACATGAGGTGGCCAAAGTACTGGAGTTTCAGCTTCAGCATCATTCCTTCCAAAGAAATCCCAGGACTGATCTCCTTTAGAATGGACTAGTTGGATCTCCTTGCAGTCCAAGGGACTTTCAAGAGTCTTCTCCAACACCACATTTCAAAAGCATCAATTCTTCGGCTCTCAGCTTTTTTTATAGTCCAACTCTCACATCCATACATGACTACTGGGAAAAAAAAATAGCCTTGACTAGATGGACATTTGTTGGCAAAGTAATGTCTCTGCTTTTTAATATGCTGTCTAGGTTAGTCATAACTTTCCTTCCAAGGAGTAAACGTCTTTTAATTTCATGGTTGCAATCACCATCTGCAGTAATTTTGGAACCCCAAAAAATAAAGTCAGCCACTGTTTCTCCATCTATTTGCCATGAAGTGATGGGTGCAGATGCCATGATCTTCGTTTTCTGAATGTTGAGCTTTAAGCCAACTTTTTCACTCTCTCCTTTCACTTTCCTCTAGAGGCTCTTTAGTTCTTCTTCACTTTCTGCCATAAGGGTGGTGTCATCTGCATTTTTGAGGTTATCGATATTTCTTCTGGCAATCGTGATTTTAGCTGTGCTTCCTCCAGCCCAGCATTTCTCATGATGCACTCTACATATAAGTTAAATAAACAGGGTGACAATATACTAGGTGACGTACTCCTTTTCCTATTTGGAATCATTCTGTTGTTCCATGTCCAGTTCTTCTGTTTTTTTCCTGACCTGCATACAGATTTCTCAAGAGGTTGGTCACATGGTCTGGTATTCCCATCTCTTTCAGAGTTTTCCACAGTTTGTTGTGATTCACACAGTCAAAGGCTTTGGCATAGTCAATAAAGCAGAAATAGATGTTTTTCCAGAATACTCCTGCTTTTTCCATGATCCAGCAGATATTGGCAATTTGATCTCTGGTTCCTCTTAAAACCAGCTTGAACCTCTGAATGTTCACAGTTCATGTATTGCTGAAACCTGGCTTCATTACTAGCGTGTGAGACGAGTGCAATTGTGCGGTAGTTTGAGCATTCTTTGGCATTGCCTTTCTTTGGGATTGGAATAAAAGCTGACCTTTTCCAGTCCTGTGGCCACTGCTGAGCTTTCCAAATTTGCTGGCATATTGAGTGCAGCTCTTTCACAGAATCATCTTTTAGGATTTGAAATAGCTCTACTGGAATTCCATCACCTCCACTAGCTTTGTTTGTAGTGATGAGTCCTAAAGTCCACTTGACTTCACATTCCAGGATGTCTGGCTCTAGGTGAGTGATCACACCATCGTGATTATCTGGATCGTGAAGATCTGTCCTTTACTGAGCCCATTTTTTGCATGAAATGTTCCCTTGGTATCTCTAATTTTCTTGAAGAGATCTCTAGTCTTTTCCATTCTATTGTTTTCCTTTACTTCTTTGCATTGATCACTGAGGAAGGCTTTCTTATCTCTCCTTGCTAATTCTAAATGCTTGATTTAAGAACACTTTTAAAAAGCAACAAATGCAAATACTCAATTTAAGAAAAACTTTTAAATATCAACAGATAAAATTCTGAGGCTGTTTTCTTGAAACTAGAGTGACCCAATGAAAAATTATAACATATCCTCTTTGAACATAGTTTTAAACTTTAAAAGTTCCTGCCATTAAAAAAAAGTAACTAAAAACATAGGATCAACTACTCTTTTAAAATGCAGACTAGTTAACAAATAAATGTGATTTAGAACCCAAACACATTATATATCTACTGGCTGTTACTGATACTAGAAATTCACACACACACACACACACACAAAAGAAATCAGAATATCCTTTTGGGTGAGTGAGGAAATCAGTAAGAGTTAGGCAAGACTGAATTTTCCAGATGTCTAAGCAAAGAAAATAATAGATTCACATTTCTCTTGGCATAACTTTGGTAAATAAAAGATTTAAAATAGCTACAGATGTGACTATCAAACAATATCAAATTCTTAAAAAGAGTATTTTTTATCTTAGACTGTAGGCATCCTGCTGACAGAAATTATGTCTATTATATGATAAAACATAATACCTTATTAAAATATGCTCTTTTTAAAATAATGATAATAAATCAATGAACAAAATAGTGTGAGAGAATAACTGAGTTTAAGCCTACCTAGCTCAGACAGTAAAGCATCTGCCTCCAATGTGGGAGACCCAGGTTCGATCCCTGGGTCGGGAAGATCCCCTGGAGAAGAAAATGGCAACCCACTCCAGTATTCTTGCCTGGAAAATCCCATTGACTGAGGAGCCTGGTATGCTACAGTCCATGGGGTAGCAAAGAGTTGGACACGCCTGAGCGACTTCACTTCACTTCACTTCTTGGGGAATATAAAGCATTTTGCTAATCATTAATTTTGAAGGTGGGACTCAGAAAAAAATGGACGTGGTCTTTGTGATAAAGATGAGTCCCTTGTGTCTGAAGATCTAAAATATATGGAAAACTATTCCCCTTTCTATAATATGCCATTATTTTGTTCATAGTTATGTTCATTTCAACCTTTGAAACCAAGTTCCAAATATTCATAGAAGAAAGGATACAAATCCTTGCTTTTCGAAGTACTGTGTGAATTACAGACAAAAGCTTTAAAAGAGAGGAAAAGGAAAAATATAATAGCATCCAAACTCTTTGTGTACCCAAGAGGCTGAGACATTATCATAATGCCTCTATTATGGCAATTGCTGAAATTAAATGCCTGCAGATTTGACCCTAAGGAGTATAGTGCCGTGTTTGCTGTAATAAAACACTTATTGTAAATGCTTAACCTTGAATAGAGTCTACGTTAGTACAATTCCACAATAGCTATTTTGACAACTGTCACTATATATTTAATAAATAAGCCATATCGAACCATCCCATATTACATTTTTGGTAATCTGAAATATCTTGCTTTCTCTTTACAAGGGTGTATTGCCTGCCAGAATCTGTAGACTCAACATATACTATAAAAATAAGATGATGTGGTACTTTGGTGATTATTCAAGATTTAAAGAACTTAATAGAAAACAATATTCATGGAGCAGCATGTGTAAAACTGCACACAGATTCTGTTTGATAGTTTATATATGATTCAGAATAAAAATCATATAATTGCCATCACTTATCATATTATGGATTTATGCTGGTCTTTGCCATCACTTTGCATTAGTGTTATCTCAGCTGCTTGCTATTTAATAATCTCATATTAAGTCATTATGTTTCCTATACAGGTGTCAATCAATAAGATGTAAATATGGCTTTCTTTGCCTTTGCAGAACAACTACAATGAACAAGGTGTCTATCTTGCAGTTTGAATTACATTTGCATTGTTAGCTAAATGGAACCTAGATGTTGCCTGTTTCAGTCTTTTTTAATATTAAATTTAGCAAACTAGAAATGTTTTGAAAAACAATCAAAAACTGAAGTCTTAGAAATAAATGATGAATGTCTTTATATAAATGCCACATAAATTAAAAATATAATTTGTAAAGGAAAGCAGAAATGGATATAGTTCCTATTAGCCAATGAGAATCTTTCATTTACCAATGTTATTTGTATATTTTAACTATTAAGTGTGAAAGTGGCTCAGTCGTGTCCAACTCTTTGTGACCTCATGGATTGTAGCCTGCCAGGCTCCTCTGTCCATGGAATTCTCCAGGAAAGAATACTGGAGTGGGTTGCTATCCATCCGCCAGGAGTCCCAACCCAGGGATGGCACCCAGGTCTCTCGCATCACAGGTAGATTTTTTAACATCTGAGCCACTAGGGAAACCCAGAGTCTAACCACCCATGGTGGGGCTCGAACCCAAATCCCTGGCTTAGGAGGCTAATGACTTACCCATTAGGCCACTGAGGCTTCCCTGGTAGCTCAGAATCTGTCTGAAATACAGGAGACCTGGGTTCAATTTCTGGGTTAGGAAGATCCCCTGGAGAAGGGAATGACTATCCACTCCAGTTGGTGACTGCAGCCATGAAATTAAAAGATGCTTGCTCCTTGGAAGAAAAGCTATGACCAACCTAGACATCATATTAAAAAGCAGAGACATTACTTTGCCAACCAGGGTCCCTCTCGTCCAAGCTTTGGTTTTTCCAGGAGTCATGTATGGATGTGAGAGTTGGAGTATAAAGAAAGCTGAGCACTAAAGAATTAATGCCTTTGAACTGTGGTGTTGGAGAAGACTCTTGAGAGTCCTGTGGACATCAAGGAGATCCACCCAGTCCATCCTAAAGAAAATCAGTCCTGAATATTCATAGGAAGGACTGATGCTGAAGCTAAAACTCCAATACTTTGGTCACCCGTGAAGAAGTGACTCATTTGAAAAGCCCCTGATGCTGGGAAAGGTTGAAGGCAGGAGGAAAAGGGGACAACAGAGGATGAGATGGCTGGATGGCATCACTGACTTGATGGACATGAGTCTGAGTAAGCTCGCAGAGTTGGCGATGGACAGGGAAGTCTGGCTTGCTGCTGTCCATGGGGTCACAGAGTCCGAAACGACTGAGCAACTGAACTAGCCCATTTCAGTATTCTGGCCCAGAGAATTCCATGGACTATATAGTCCACGGGGTTGCAATGAGTCAGATACCACTGTGTGATTTTCACTTCATTTCAACTATTAAGTGTAGCCATAGTTTTGTTGCTGTTGCTTTACACTACATTAATTTCACTCTCTGGCAATATAGCTTATAAAATTTTCTTAAAAGATAAGCAAATATTTATATTTTGCAGGTCTTGATATTTAATAGTCAGCTTGTCTATTTTTCATTCTATGAATTTCAACACTAGTTATCTACGTTTCTTTATCCCCATTTACTCTATAGTCCATCGAAACTCTTTCCTTCACCATCACACACTAAAATAACTGCAATGAGGGAACCTGGGTTTGATTCCTGTGTTAGGAATATCCCCTGGAGAAAGGAAAGGCTACCCACACTCCAGTATTCTGGCCTAGAGAATTCCATGGATGATATAGTCCATGGAATCGCAAGGAGTCAGACGACTTTCACTTCACGACTGAGCAACTTTCACTTTACTTCCCGTGCTTGGAAGGAGAGCTAGAGTATCTCCAAATATTTGTTGGAGAGTATAATTGCAACACACTATAGCTTCTTATTGATTACAAACTCAAATTTACTATCCTATATGTTAACTCTCTTCTCTCTCTCTGATCCCTTTCTCTCCCAATTATCTTCATACCCATTACCAGGAATTTGGGTTCTAGTGATACCATAATACATGCAATTTTTTAAGAAAATGACATGTTGCATGCATGTATGATTTCTTTCTTTTTTTTAACCTATTATTCCATATGTTTCTCTGGTGCTAGAAAATTTTGTTTTTACAGTTTTATCTCAAAATATACCTTTCCTCTGAAATCGTCCCTGACCCCACCAAAATTTTCCTACTTTGTATATAATTTCTCATTTTTATTTATTTTTTTTCCTTTTAATACTTTATTCTATNCAGGGTCCCTCTCGTCCAAGCTTTGGTTTTTCCAGGAGTCATGTATGGATGTGAGAGTTGGAGTATAAAGAAAGCTGAGCACTAAAGAATTAATGCCTTTGAGCTGTGGTGTTGGAGAAGACTCTTGAGAGTCCTGTGGACATCAAGGAGATCCACCCAGTCCATCCTAAAGAAAATCAGTCCTGAATATTCATAGGAAGGACTGATGCTGAAGCTAAAACTCCAATACTTTGGTCACCCGTGAAGAAGTGACTCATTTGAAAAGCCCCTGATGCTGGGAAAGGTTGAAGGCAGGAGGAAAAGGGGACAACAGAGGATGAGATGGCTGGATGGCATCACTGACTTGATGGACATGAGTCTGAGTAAGCTCGCAGAGTTGGCGATGGACAGGGAAGTCTGGCTTGCTGCTGTCCATGGGGTCACAGAGTCCGAAACGACTGAGCAACTGAACTAGCCCATTTCAGTATTCTGGCCCAGAGAATTCCATGGACTATATAGTCCACGGGGTTGCAATGAGTCAGATACCACTGTGTGATTTTCACTTCATTTCAACTATTAAGTGTAGCCATAGTTTTGTTGCTGTTGCTTTACACTACATTAATTTCACTCTCTGGCAATATAGCTTATAAAATTTTCTTAAAAGATAAGCAAATATTTATATTTTGCAGGTCTTGATATTTAATAGTCAGCTTGTCTATTTTTCATTCTATGAATTTCAACACTAGTTATCTACGTTTCTTTATCCCCATTTACTCTATAGTCCATCGAAACTCTTTCCTTCACCATCACACACTAAAATAACTGCAATGAGGGAACCTGGGTTTGATTCCTGTGTTAGGAATATCCCCTGGAGAAAGGAAAGGCTACCCACACTCCAGTATTCTGGCCTAGAGAATTCCATGGATGATATAGTCCATGGAATCGCAAGGAGTCAGACGACTTTCACTTCACGACTGAGCAACTTTCACTTTACTTCCCGTGCTTGGAAGGAGAGCTAGAGTATCTCCAAATATTTGTTGGAGAGTATAATTGCAACACACTATAGCTTCTTATTGATTACAAACTCAAATTTACTATCCTATATGTTAACTCTCTTCTCTCTCTCTGATTCCTTTCTCTCCCAATTATCTTCATACCCATTACCAGGAATTTGGGTTCTAGTGATACCATAATACATGCAATTTTTTAAGAAAATGACATGTTGCATGCATGTATGATTTCTTTCTTTTTTTTAACCTATTATTCCATATGTTTCTCTGGTGCTAGAAAATTTTGTTTTTACAGTTTTATCTCAAAATATACCTTTCCTCTGAAATCGTCCCTGACCCCACCAAAATTTTCCTACTTTGTATATAATTTCTCATTTTTATTTATTTTTTTTCCTTTTAATACTTTATTCTATTTTACAGTACTGTATTGGTTTTGCCACACATTGACATGAATCATCCACAGGTGTAC
>SJYW01045157.1:0-14464 GCA_006410735.1 Raphicerus campestris
TGCTTCCAGCTTATATAGAATAGATAACAGACCAGACTAGGAAGCAACCTCCTGTCACTCTTATTGAATAACCACATTGCTTATGTTATGACAGTACTGATCTGTATATTGATTTTTATTAATTTATGATTTTTTCTAGATATTATTTCTCAACCTTCTTTATATTTTCTAGTTATTTTATAGTTTTCCTAGGCTACAACTTTCTGATATGTGTAATATTCATACATGCAATTATGCAATGTCATGCCATTTGGGTTCTGTCATTCAGCAAGCAAATTTCCTTAGCCTCTTGACTTCTGATGGAGGAACAAATGGTTTAGAATGAGAAAACACAAACACACACACACACACACAGAGGAATAAAAGAGACAAAATTAGACTAAAATGTAAACTTCATGTTTAAATCCTGGCGCTTTTAGGAAGCCTGCTATCAAGTTTTTGACTGGCTAAATCTTCAGCTTTATGTCATTAGGGCAGAGATCTCAAATTTAAATATTCATAGATGAACATGGAGATATTCAGTTTACATAAGCAATTACTTAAAGTTCTGCTTTTCTTGTTGTCACTTATTCCTGTCATCCTCTCATGCTGTAGTCCTCAATTTTCAAAAGTAAGTCTTAAACGACATTCCTCTAATCCAAAAAACTAGACAAGTTGAAGTTCATGCTAATGAATGAAATTAAAGGGAATTTGAGAAGTCTTCAATTACTTTTGTTTCTATAGACAAGAGGGGCTTGATTAAAAAAAAAAAAAAAAAGATTTAGAGGTACTTCCTTGGTGATCCAATGGGTAAGAATTTGCCTTGAAATGCAGGGAACATGGTTTGATTCTGGTCTGGGAACTAATATCCTACATGCCAGAGAACAGCTAAGTCTGCCTACCACAACTAGAGAGTCNTTCCTTCAATTACTTTTGTCTTCAATTACTTTTGTTTCTATAGACAAGAGGGGCTTGATTAAAAAAAAAAAAGATTTAGAGGTACTTCCTTGGTGATCCAATGGGTAAGAATTTGGCTTGAAATGCAGGGAACATGGTTTGATTCTGGTCTGGGAACTAATATCCTACATGCCAGAGAACAGCTAAGTCTGCCTACCACAACTAGAGAGTCCATACTGAAACAAAAAATCCCACATGATGCAATCAAGATACCATGAGCTGCAACTAAGACTCAATACAGCAAATAAATAAATAATGGGGGGAAAAATAAAAAAAGGTTTTAGTTCAGTCGCTCAGTCATGTCCACCTCTTTGCAATCCCATGAATTGCAGCACACCAGGCCTCCCTGTCCATCACCAACTCCTGGAGTTCACTCAAACTCATGCCCATTGAGTCAGTGATGCCATCCAGCAAATCTCATCCTCCGTCATCCCCTTCTTCTCCTGCCCCCAATCCCTCCCAGCTTCATAGTCTTTTCCAATGAGTCGGTTCTTCACATGAGGTGGCCAAAGTACTGGAGTTTCAGCTTTACTATCATTCCTTCCAAAGAACACCCAGGGCTGATCTCCTTTAGAATGGACTGGTTGGATCACCTTTCAGTCCAAGGGACTCTCAAGAGTCTTCTCCAACACCACAGTTTAAAAGCATAAATTCTTCGGCACTCAGCTTTCTTCACAGTCCAACACTCACATCTATACATGACCACTGGAAAAACCATAGCCTTGACTAGATGGACCTTTGTTGGCAAAGTGATGTCTCTGCTTTTGAAAATGCTATCTAGGTTGGTCATAACTTTCCTTCCAAGGAGTAAGCGTCTTTTAATTTCATGGCTGCAATCACCATCTGCAGTGATTTTGGAGCCCCCAAAAATGAAGTCTGACACTGTTTCCACTGTTTCCCCATCTATTTCCCATGAAGTGATGGGACCAGATGCCATGATAGAGAAATTCAAAAAGTTCTATGTAGGTGTTCCTTATATTAAATAAATAAAATTGATTCTCATGATTTTTAAACTGAAACATTGAAGACATAGCCACATAGCCAGTAATTCTACTTGGTCCATACATTTATTAGAAAATTCTATTGGAGTTAGGGTAAAATAGATTTGGATAAAACATTATAATTTATTATAACTTTACTAGAAAGTGCAGAAACTTAGAAAGAGCTAAAATACGATGAATTTTAAAAAAAATTCACTATATTTTTAAAAGATACTGTTATGCCCGCAGTCCGAATCCTTAAAACTAAGAGAACAAGACATCCACAACAATGCAAAAAGCAAAAAGGGGTTTTTATTTCTAGCTCGAGCTAGGGCCCCACCACTTCCAACACAGTGGAGTGGAACAAGAGCCCCGACCCCTTTGTTACAGCAGTATTTATAGGGTTAAGATAAAGACAGGAGGTTAGCAAGGGCTGATTGGTTACAAAGGTTTCTTAGCATATTCTAATTGGCTAAATTTTCACATGTGCGGGCTTTCTTAGGGGACTTCCATCCTTGTCCTGATAGGCTCAGATCAAGCTACAGGGGTTATGTCGATTGGCCAAGTCAATGGAAGATGATCTCAGTTCCTTCTGGGCACTGATCCAGCTTCTTTGCGAATGAAACTCAGGCCTACGTAGGCCCCTGAGGCCTGACAGGGCGTTCATCAGGTCCCAACAGTACCAAAGTTCCAGAAAATCTCCAAACATAATCTTATTGGGGAGTGTGTTTTTCCTCAGTTCTGTCTCACCACAGCAAAAATTTGACAGTGGACCAGTGTTACAGCTCGATTATAGTTCAGTTTTATTTGTCAAGCAAAGGAAAATACATCCTCGAGGTGTGAGGGTAGACCAACCTAAAAGGACATAGAGGTTCAATGTTTGCTCCTTTTCATATATATATATATATATATATATATATATATTTTTTTTTTTTTCCTTCTTCCCCTGAGCCTGCTCTATGTAAACTGGCTAGTCAGGAGGGCTGTTTGTTTCACCTGAGGTTCTCACTCTGGTCCTCAGACCTTCCTTTGTTCCATTTTCATGGGCTTGTCCATTCTTTGTCTTTTAGCCACCACTATTTTGGATTCCTTTTTCCTATTCCAACTACCTTACAAGACTATGTCAAGTATTGCATATCTAGAAATTTAACACCACTATTAGGATTTTTCTTTTTTATAGTCTGCTGAACCTCAAACTTCAATAAACCCAAATGCTGTGAATTAGTTCAACTTATTTTATTATTGGGAATTCCCTGGTAGTTCAGTTGTTAAGGAATCTGCCTGTGGTGTAGGATACCTGAGTTCAATCCTTGGGTTGGGAAGCTCCCCTGAAGAAAGAAATGACAAATACCCAAATACCATGAATTAGTTCAACTTTTTCAATTATTATTATCGGGATAAAATTGAGAAATATTAGTGGATATTTTTCAATAACACCTTTCAACATGCCCTTTTCAAACTCCTGGTACTTCTCTGAACAGTGATCTTTAAGACTGTAATTTCGCTCAAAATGACTTTTCCACCAAACAAGACAGGTAATGGCATTCTTGGCTTAAACTTAAATCCCATAATCCAGACATAAGACAAAAGGATTTGGATAGAATATCCTACTATGGATACCTATTTCTTCCTCCCAGAGTCTATTTTGCTTAAGTAAACACTTGAACTTTTCTTCAGCCTATATACTGAATTTTTTGCTGAAGAAGAGACAAAGTTAGATGTCGAGATATTTCTCTAAAAGCTTTTCTCTATCTTGTCAATATACCTATACCAAGTTAGATCCAAAGATGTAGAGATATTAAACATCTGGATACAATTAGTAGTTTTAGAGNTGCAGCACACCAGGCCTCCCTGTCCATCACCAACTCCTGGAGTTCACTCAAACTCATGCCCATTGAGTCAGTGATGCCATCCAGCAAATCTCATCCTCTGTCATCCCCTTCTTCTCCTGTCCCCAATCCCTCCCAGCTTCATAGTCTTTTTCAATGAGTCAGTTCTTCACATGAGGTGGCCAAAGTACTGGAGTTTCAGCTTTACTATCATTCCTTCCAAAGAACATCCAGGGCTGATCTCCTTTAGAATGGACTGGTTGGATCACCTTTCAGTCCAAGGGACTCTCAAGAGTCTTCTCCAACACCACAGTTTAAAAGCATAAATTCTTCGGCACTCAGCTTTCTTCACAGTCCAACACTCACATCTATACATGACCACTGGAAAAACCATAGCCTTGACTAGATGGACCTTTGTTGGCAAAGTGATGTCTCTGCTTTTGAAAATGCTATCTAGGTTGGTCATAACTTTCCTTCCAAGGAGTAAGCGTCTTTTAATTTCATGGCTGCAATCACCATCTGCAGTGATTTTGGAGCCCCCCAAAATGAAGTCTGACACTGTTTCCACTGTTTCCCCATCTATTTCCCATGAAGTGATGGGACCAGATGCCATGATAGAGAAATTCAAAAAGTCCTATGTAGGTGTTCCTTATATTAAATAAATAAAATTGATTCTCATGATTTTTAAACTGAAACATTGAAGACATAGCCACATAGCCAGTAATTCTACTTGGTCCATACATTTATTAGAAAATTCTATTGGAGTTAGGGTAAAATAGATTTGGATAAAACATTATAATGTATTATAACTTTACTAGAAAGTGCAGAAACTTAGAAAGAGCTAAAATACGATGAATTTTAAAAAATATTCACTATATTTTTAAAAGATACTGTTATGCCCGCAGTCCAAGTCCTTAAAACTAAGAGAACAAGACATCCACAACAATGCAAAAAGCAAAAAGGGGTTTTTATTTCTAGCTAGAGCTAGGGCCCCGCCACTTCCAACACAGTGGAGTGGAACAAGAGCCCCAAGCCCTTTGTTACAGCAGTATTTATAGGGTTAAGATAAAGACAGGAGGTTAGCAAGGGCTGATTGGTTACAAAGGTTTCTTAGCATATACTAATTGGCTAAATCTTAGAGCACGTGGGCTTTCTTAGGGGACTTCTATCCTTGTCCTGATAGGCTCAGATCAAGCTACAGGGGTTACGCCGATTGGCCAAGTCAGTGGAAGATGACCTCAATTCCTTCTGGGCACTGATCTAGCTTCTTTGTAAATGAAACTCAGGCCTACCTAGGCCCCTGAGGCCTGACAGGGCATTCATCAGGTCCCAGCATTCCCCCCTGTCCTTTTATCATGGAGAGGAATATTCCTCTCCATTCTGAGACACTGCCTGATATTGTTGTCTCAGTGCCCACTCCTGAACTGTACTGATGTGTTCTTTTACAAAAATTATTAATCTGTGTAGAATTCATGAGTCAAAGGCAAGAATGAGTAGGAGTATAATTAGCGGCCCAAGCAGGGTAGAAATTAGTTTTGTTAGCCAAGGAGATTGATGAAACCAGGATTCAAACCATCCTTGTTGGGCCTCTCGTTCTCTCTTCCTCTGTGCCAATCCTTCTCTTACTTTTGCCATGGATTCTCTCACCACCCCAGTGTGGTCTGCATAAAAACAGCATTCTTCTCCCAATGTCGCACATAACCCCCCTTGGTGCAGAAAAACCAAGTCTAGGTCCCTTCTGTTCTGCAACACAACTTCGATAGTGAAATTAGGGATTTTTCCAGGTGGCTGATTGACTGTTCTATACGGGTAATGTCTTCATCTATGGTGGCTTGCAGGGAAGTAAACCCCTGATTTTGCATAGTCAGCGATGCTATCCCTGTCCCTGCCCCAGCAGTCCCAAAACTAAACATGGTTGCTAATGTGATGGCTGTGATGGGCTCTCTCTTAACTCTGTTCCCTCCCAACTGATTTGTAGTTTCTTTAGCCCAATAGTCATACATAAGTTCCTCAGGGTGATATAAGATTTTGGGCATTACGGTTACTAACACACAGAACTCTCTATTCTGATTAAAGACTGATGCATGTAGACACGGAGTAAGCTCGGTATGTGAACAGACCCACCAACCCCTGCCTTGGGCACAATCCATTTTACTTGACCTAGTTTTGCAAGATTGGCTGTCTGGGCGCACAAGGGAGTCTTTTCAGGTGAAACCCTACCTAAGCAAAGTCCCCTTCCCCAGACTTCTCGCATAGTGAGACCGACCTTATGTTCTCCCCAGTGACATTGAGGTGGATCTGAGCTGGTGGACAGGGTGTAAGAAACATCTAAGCCTATTGCTTCATAAAAAGGAGGGTGAAGAATATAGCAGAGCCAACAGGATTGAGTTGCTCTGGGGTTAGAATGGTTTAGGGCTTTAAAGGTTGCTTTAGCTAGATCCAATAACAGGTCTGACGTTTCTAGGTTGGAGGTGGAGGACAAGGGGTCGAGGGCCTCTGTTACATTAAGCTGATCCCCTGGTTGGGAAACGGAGGGTGCAGGGCTCAGAACTGTAGCCCTCTGAGTTGGACCTGCCTTAAACACTCTTCGTGGGCCTGGATTCTCGATCTGGTTGGGGCCCGCACTTTGGGTTTGGATAGGTTCTATAATCTTACTCATAATCAGGATTCCCCCAGATTTTGCACTGAACCACTTATCATGCAGCTGGAAACCCCAGGATAATCCAGACACCCAAGATTTTTCCTGCATAGCCAACTTCTGGTTAAACATTAATTTTACCTAAGCAATCTCATTGTCAGGTAAGTTATCTTCCTGAGCACAGAATTCGGCTTCATCTCTTGGTAAAGGCTGAGTGAAGGAGAACTTGGCTAAATCTCAGTTGCCAGTTTTCCATTTCTGTATCCCATCACTTGAAGTCATACATCTCCATGACCTACAGAAATAATGCTGTATACCCCCACACGTTTCCCCGTTATTTTGTGACCAGGACATGCCCCTAAACCTCTATACTGGATCAGAGACAATGACCAAGGAGTGTCCACTAAGTCCTTGAGGTCAAAGTATAAGTCAGGCCACCAGATGTTCAGAGGATGTATCCCGGTGGTCGTATTGAGTACCTCTCGCGTCAGCCCATTTTGAAGTCTCCAGGTGATCTTGACAAGTCGATGTGGGTCAGTGTTGGCAGTCCCGGGGTCGAGGAAGGTGGCCATCATCAGGAGAGTCAGAGTGATCCGTCCAAGACCTGCTATCGGACGAGCTTCATTTTTAGGGGATTGGANCTGAACTGTACTGATGTGTTCTTTTACAAAAATTATTAATCTGTGTAGAATTCATGAGTCAAAGGTAAGAATGAGTAGGAGTATAATTAGCGGCCCAAGCAGGGTAGAAATTAGTTTTGTTAGCCAAGGAGATTGATGAAACCAGGATTCAAACCATCCTTGTTGGGCCTCTCGTTCTCTCTTCCTCTGTGCCAATCCTTCTCTTACTTTTGCCATGGATTCTCTCACCACCCCAGTGTGGTCTGCATAAAAACAGCATTCTTCTCCCAATGTCGCACATAACCCCCCTTGGTGCAGAAAAACCAAGTCTAGGTCCCTTCTGTTCTGCAACACAACTTCGATAGTGAAATTAGGGATTTTTCCAGGTGGCTGATTGACTGTTCTATACGGGTAATGTCTTCATCTATGGTGGCTTGCAGGGAAGTAAACCCCTGATTTTGCATAGTCAGCGATGCTATCCCTGTCCCTGCCCCAGCAGTCCCAAAACTAAACATGGTTGCTAATGTGATGGCTGTGATGGGCTCTCTCTTAACTCTGTTCCCTCCCAACTGATTTGTAGTTTCTTTAGCCCAATAGTCATACATAAGTTCCTCAGGGTGATATAAGATTTTGGGCATTACGGTTACTAACACACAGAACTCTCTATTCTGATTAAAGACTGATGCATGTAGACACGGAGTAAGCTCGGTATGTGAACAGACCCACCAACCCCTGCCTTGGGCACAATCCATTTTACTTGACCTAGTTTTGCAAGATTGGCTGTCTGGGCGCACAAGGGAGTCTTTTCAGGTGAAACCCTACCTAAGCAAAGTCCCCTTCCCCAGACTTCTCGCATAGTGAGACCGACCTTATGTTCTCCCCAGTGACATTGAGGTGGATCTGAGCTGGTGGACAGGGTGTAAGAAACATCTAAGCCTATTGCTTCATAAAAAGGAGGGTGAAGAATATAGCAGAGCCAACAGGATTGAGTTGCTCTGGGGTTAGAATGGTTTAGGGCTTTAAAGGTTGCTTTAGCTAGATCCAATAACAGGTCTGACGTTTCTAGGTTGGAGGTGGAGGACAAGGGGTCGAGGGCCTCTGTTACATTAAGCTGATCCCCTGGTTGGGAAACGGAGGGTGCAGGGCTCAGAACTGTAGCCCTCTGAGTTGGACCTGCCTTAAACACTCTTCGTGGGCCTGGATTCTCGATCTGGTTGGGGCCCGCACTTTGGGTTTGGATAGGTTCTATAATCTTACTCATAATCAGGATTCCCCCAGATTTTGCACTGAACCACTTATCATGCAGCTGGAAACCCCAGGATAATCCAGACACCCAAGATTTTTCCTGCATAGCCAACTTCTGGTTAAACATTAATTTTACCTAAGCAATCTCATTGTCAGGTAAGTTATCTTCCTGAGCACAGAATTCGGCTTCATCTCTTGGTAAAGGCTGAGTGAAGGAGAACTTGGCTAAATCTCAGTTGCCAGTTTTCCATTTCTGTATCCCATCACTTGAAGTCATACATCTCCATGACCTACAGAAATAATGCTGTATACCCCCACACGTTTCCCCGTTATTTTGTGACCAGGACATGCCCCTAAACCTCTATACTGGATCAGAGACAATGACCAAGGAGTGTCCACTAAGTCCTTGAGGTCAAAGTATAAGTCAGGCCACCAGATGTTCAGAGGATGTATCCCGGTGGTCGTATTGAGTACCTCTCGCGTCAGCCCATTTTGAAGTCTCCAGGTGATCTTGACAAGTCGATGTGGGTCAGTGTTGGCAGTCCCGGGGTCGAGGAAGGTGGCCATCATCAGGAGAGTCAGAGTGATCCGTCCAAGACCTGCTATCGGACGAGCTTCATTTTTAGGGGATTGGAGGGATGCAATGTTGACTTCCATTCTCTTTGAGCCCTCTCTTGTTCTTCTGGAGTGGCCTGTCACACGTGGTTGCAATATACCCAGGTTCCAATTCCGTCTACCTTGAGGGCAGTAGGGGTGGTAAGAAGAACAACATAAGGGCCCTTCCATCTTGGTTCTAAGGTCCTCGACTGGTGCCTTTTAACCCAAACCCAGCCTTCCGGGTCTATATTATGAGACGGGATCCTTCCTTCATTCTGGCCCTCATGAATTTCCCGTATCAATGACCAGATATGTTTATGCACCTTACTCAAAGCTAGCATCTCCTGTTGGAAAGCACATAGCAAGAGAGGTGGTTTAGTCTTTCCCTCAAACGCTGGACAAATGGGGGAGAAGGGGGGTGGACTTCCATATACAATTTCAAAGGGAGTCAGACCTAGTTTATAGGGGATGTTTCATGCCCGAAAAAGCACGAAGGGAAGGAGGGTCACCCAGTCCCCACCAGTCTCTATTACCAGTTTTGTTAAAGTCTCTTTTAGGGTCTGATTCATTTTTTCTATCTGTCATGAGCTCTGGGGACTGTATTCACAATGTAAATTCCGTTTGGTCCCCAGGGCTGAGGCCAGTCCCTGAACAATTTTACTCACAAATGCAGGTCCATTTTCAGAGCTGATAGATGCCAGCAGCCCAGACCTAGATATAATGTCCTCTAGGAGCTTCTTAGCCACTACTATCATCACTGTCTCCTTTTAGTGGGGTAAGCTTCTACCCACCCAGAAAACGTTATCAACCAAAACTAGCAGGTAACGGTACCCATACTTGCCTGGCCTTACCTCTGTAAAATCTATCTCCCAATGATGTCCTGGCCTTTCCCCGCAATGTCTTACACCTGTGTGCTGTCCTTTTCCCGGTCTCATCTGACAGGCCTTGCAGGTGAGGACTATATTCTGTATGCTTTTCTTCTGTTGGGGAAACCGCAGCTGCGCTGTTTGTAGGAGTATCAAAGTCTTTTTCTCTCCCAAATGGGTGGTTTGATGTAAATGGGTACAGAAATGTCTTCCCAGGTCAGCAGGAAGCAACAGGTTGGCATCTTGGTCCCGATACCATCCGTTTTTGCCAGCAGAACAGGTGGTTATGTCTTGCACCCAGTGCAAATCAGAGGGGGAGTAAATGAGGCTTGGGAGAAGTGTTCCCATCCCCGGCGGTGGCAATCCTACAGTCAGTATATGGGTTTTGTAGTCTCCAGCAGCTGCCTCACGGGCTGCTGCATTGGCAGCTCAGTTGCCTCAGGCCCTGGAGTCCTCTCCTTTCTGGTGTCCACGGACACGTACTATGGATACCGCCCGGGGCAAGTGGACCGCTGCCAAGAGTCTGCGAATCTCAGGTAAGTTTTTAATCTCTTTTCCCTCCGCCGTCAAGAGCCCCCGTTCTTTATATATGGGGCCTTGAATGTGCACAGTGCCGAATGCATATCGGCTGTCAGTGTAAATAGTGACTCTTTTTCCTTTTGCCCTCTCTAGGGCTTGTATCGCAGCTGTCAGTTCTGCTTTTTGGGCGGATGTTCCAGGGGGCAAGGCCTCAGCCTAGATGACCCTCCCAGTGTCATCTACTATGGCTGCCCCCGCCTTTCTCTGTCCATCCTTTATATAACTGCTCCCATCTGTGAACCACACCAGCTCACTGTTTTTTAATGGCAAGTCGCTGAGGTCTTTTCGTATGACAGTTACCTCAGCTAACACTTAAATACAGTCATGGAGGGGCCCGTCCTCTTCTGGGATGGACAGCAAAGTGGCAGGGCTCAGCAAACAAGATGTCTGAAAGTGTATTCGGGGAGCATCCAGCAGCAGGGCCTGGTAATGGGTTAAGTGAGCGTTAGAAATCCACTTACCCAGTGGCTGTTTGAGGATCCCCTCTATGGCATGAGGAGTGTAGACCAGGAGACGCTGTCCATAAGTCAGCTTGTCAGCATCATGGACAAGGAGAGCAGCGGCCGCGATGATACAGAGACAGTGTGGCCATCCTGCAGCTACTGAATCCAGTTGTTTAGAGAGATATACCACAGGTTGCCTCCAAGGTCCCCATTGCTGCATCAGGACTCCTTCCCCACTCCCTGCTTTTCATCCACACACAATTGAAATGGTTTAGCCGGGTCAGGGAGAGCAAGGGCTGGGGCTTCTAGTAACGCCTGGTGAAGTTCCCGAAATGCCTGTCTCATTGGCTCAGTCCAAGTCCAATTCTTATTTTCTCTGCTTCCTTCATATAGAGGCCGGGCCTTTTCAGCAAACCCCATGATCCATAGCCTGAGGTACCCAACAGTCCCTAAAAACTCTCTCACCTGCTGGGGAGTCGTTGGCTCAGGGATTCATAAAATAGTTTCTTTCATAGCCTGAGTCAACCATCTTTGTCCCTGTTTTATTTTATATCCCAAATAAATGACTTCCTGTCTAGCAATTTGGGCCTTCTTCACACTTGTCCGGTACCCCAATGTCCCCAAAGTCTGGAGGAGATTGCCTGTGGCCTTTAGGGATACCTCCTTGGTAGTAGCAGCCAGCATGATGTCATCTACATACTGCAATAGAACATCGAGGTGGCTGGTCCGGTACTCACAGAGATCCTCGCCCAGAGCCTCGTTGAACAACGTCAGTGAGTTTTTAAATCCCTGTGGATGGCGAGTCCAGGTCAGCTGCCCCACAGTCTGGCTGTCCTCGTCAGTCCATTCGAATGAGAAGATTCCCTGGCTCTGGGGGGCCAAGGGTAAGCTGAAAAAGGCATCTTTCAAGTCCAAGATTGTATACCAGACATAGTCTGGTGCCAAGCTGCTCAGGAGGGTATGGGTTAGGGACAGTGGGATGAATGTCACTCACCCGTTTGTTGACTTCATAAAGATCTTGGACTGGTCTAAAGTCTGTTCCCCCAGGGTTTTTCACAGGCAACAAGGGAGTATTCCATTGGGATCATACTTTTTGAGAATTCCTGCCTTCAGGAGGCGCTGTATGTGTGGTGTGATTCCCTGCTGGGCCTTCTGACTCATGGGGTACTGTTTTACTTTCACAGGAGTAGCATTTGCTTTTAATCGAACAACGATGGGAGGTCTTTGTTTAACCAGTCCTACTCCTGCTGTCTCCACCCAGGCCAGAGGGTATTTCTGAATCCAGTTGCATAGCAGGGTCCACTGCTACAGGGGGCTTTGGTGAATATAGTCTGTATTCATCCCTCAGTGCCAGAGATAAAACATGAATCAGTTGTCTGAGCCCATCTGTGACTGATATCCCTCCAGAGTCAAAGTGGATTTGCACATTGACTTTGGACAATAGGTCCCTCCCTAATAAAGGGGCCAGACATTCTGATATCACCAGAAATGAGTGGGACACCCTTTGGGCTCCCAAGTACACTTTTCGTTTATTAGTCCCATAATATATTTTTGTCCAGTGGTTCCCTGGACCAAACTAGTCTTTCTGGACTTTGACCCGAGTTTTTGATTGAGGACCAAGTACTGGGCTCATGTATCTACCATGAAACCAACCGGTTTCCCCTCCATATTGATAGTTACCCAGGACTCAGGGAGGGGGGCCAGGCGCTGACCCCCCTAATCACTATCTTCCCCTGCATATAAGACGCAGGTCCCCGAGGAAGATTCCTCCTTTCTTACAGTCTTTCCCTTCAGGTCTCGTTTGGGACACTNTCCCTGCTGGGCCTTCTGACTCATGGGGTACTGTTTTACTTTCACAGGAGTAGCATTTGCTTTTAATCGAACAACGATGGGAGGTCTTTGTTTAACCAGTCCTACTCCTGCTGTCTCCACCCAGGCCAGAGGGTATTTCTGAATCCAGTTGCATAGCAGGGTCCACTGCTACAGGGGGCTTTGGTGAATATAGTCTGTATTCATCCCTCAGTGCCAGAGATAAAACATGAATCAGTTGTCTGAGCCCATCTGTGACTGATATCCCTCCAGAGTCAAAGTGGATTTGCACATTGACTTTGGACAATAGGTCCCTCCCTAATAAAGGGGCCAGACATTCTGATATCACCAGAAATGAGTGGGACACCCTTTGGGCTCCCAAGTACACTTTTCGTTTATTAGTCCCATAATATATTTTTGTCCAGTGGTTCCCTGGACCAAACTAGTCTTTCTGGACTTTGACCCGAGTTTTTGATTGAGGACCAAGTACTGGGCTCATGTATCTACCATGAAACCAACCGGTTTCCCCTCCATATTGATAGTTACCCAGGACTCAGGGAGGGGGGCCAGGCGCTGACCCCCCTAATCACTATCTTCCCCTGCATATAAGACGCAGGTCCCCGAGGAAGATTCCTCCTTTCTTACAGTCTTTCCCTTCAGGTCTCGTTTGGGACACTCATTTTTCCAGTGTCCCTGCTCTTTGCAGTAAGCATATTGGTCTCTCTTTAGGGCTTGTCTAGCTGGTTTTTCCCTTCCTCCTGACCGGGTGTCTTTAGTTCTTGGAGCTTCAGGCCCCATTCTCGTCCCGCAAAAATGATCTGAGCTAGCTCTTTTTGATTTATCCTCTTTTCTTCAGCCCTATACTCCCTTTCCTCCCGTCTAATCCATTCCTCCTCCTCCTCAGGGGTCTCTCTATTATTATACACTTTTTCAGCTGCCCTTACCAGATCCTGTATTGACAGTTCCCCCAGCCTTTCTATTTTCTGTAACTTCCTCCTGATATCTGGAGCTGCCTGGCTTACAAAAGCTAACAAAACTGCTGACTCATCAGCCTGGGGGTCCATGGGCGTATACTGCCTGAAGGCTTCCATTAACCTTTCTAAGAAGGCTCCCGGACTCGTTGGGCTCCTGCCTTATCAAATTTACCTTAGACAAATTCTTGGTTTCCTGGTGGCTCCTCGGAGGCCAGCCATCAGAGTCTGGTGGTACACTCAGAGATGCTCCCTACCTTCAGCGTGTTCAAAGTCCCAGTTTGGCCATGTTGAAGGGATCCTTCCTCCACTAGGTGAGGCTGCATGGTTGGTCTCCCATCCGCGCCTGGAACATGTTTCTGTTCTTCTGACAGGATTTGCTCTCTTTCTTCCATGGTGAAAATCACCTGTAACAGCTGTTGACAATCATCCCAAGTAGGATTGTGGGTAAACAGGATAGTATCTAAAAGGTCAATGAGGCCTTGGGGCTTTTTGGAAAAAGGATTTTGAGCTTTCTAGTTGTATAAGTCACTCAAGGAGAAGGGCCAATACTGGAACGCCTGCTCTCCATCGGGATTAGCTGGCCCCACCCTCAGAGGAAACACCTGGATGGTGGATGACAGGGCCTCTCGGCTCCCGTAGTCTGATGAGTCCCCGCCCCCTTAGGTCCTTCTGCAAGTCCCCTGGGCTGGTCCCCCTTCCTGCTGCGGGGCCGAGGGTTCAGAGTCCATCCTTTGTTCTCCAGACGACACCTGAGGTACCTGTGGGGGCAAGGGAGGCGGAAGATATGGGGGAGGTGAGATTTCAGCGTCTAAGTCAATCAGGCTAGGGTATAGAGAGGATTCCGGGAGTATAGGTTTCTTCTGGCTCTCCCGTGTCTCATGCTCTTCTCCCTTGGTGGCCTCCACAACCAGGACCTGTGGAACAGAAACATGGGGGGTGGGGGGGGGG
>SJYW01045159.1:0-10362 GCA_006410735.1 Raphicerus campestris
ATATCATATGATTTTTATTGTTTTCCTTGAATTCCCAATGGATTTTCCTTTATCTATTTATTTTCTAGGCTGTTTGGTGCATATGAGTTTATAAGTAATTTAAAGTCTTCATAGATTGTGACTTTGATCATTGTACAATTTGCATCTTTGTCGTATTTATCCCTTTTAACTTTAAATTCCAGCTTACCTGATATTAACTTTGTCCTTCTGCTTTCTTGCTTTTCTTATTATCTTTTCTGGGTTCTTTTTCTTTTCTGTTTCCTTGCTTCCCTAGTGGCTCAGAGGGTAAAGCGTCTGCCTGTAATGCTGGAGACCTGGGTTCGATCTCTGGATCAGGAAGGTACTCTGGAGATGGAAATGTCAAGCCACTCCAGTACTCTTGCCTGAAAAATCCCATGGATGGAGAAGCCTGGTAAACTACAGTCCGTGGGATCACAAAGAGTCGGCATGACTGAGCGACTTCAGTTTCACTTTCGTTTTGCAATGCCTGGTATTTCTTCCCCCATTCCTTTATTTTCATCCTTCATTGGGAATGATTTTCTTGAAATCAATACATCACTGAGTTTTGCTTTTGTCCTAATTTAATAGTCTCTGTCTTTTATGAGAGAATTAGGTTTATTGCCCATGTACTGTCATCACTGATGGAATATATTTTATTCCTTCTATCTTATATTTATTTTATATTGTCATTTTTTCTTTATTCTACTGTTTTTATATTTGATCAAATTGTTTTTCATTATATTTTTCCCCAGCGAGTTTACAATATTTTTCTACTCCATTAAATTGCTACCTCTTTTATCTTTTTCTCATTACTCACCTAATCGTCTTTCTTATTTGAAAACAAAATACTCTATTCACCAACATGATACACTGATTCTCCCCTGATAAATTTTGTTTCCCTTCTGTTTTTCTCCTGCTTCAGTAGAATGTGACCTTTAGAATACTTTTATTTCCCTCTTATGCCTCTTATTGTCAGGTCCAAAGTTTTTATCAGACAACTTAGTACTTTAAATTTTGGACTACTTTTGAATTTCACCTGAAATGTGTCACTGAAGAGTTTCAATCATAGGAGTGAAATGGTCAAATTTGTATTTTAAAAGAGCACTGTAACTTCAGTGCAGAAGCTGTGATAGTAGCCAGATATTCTTTATAAGTCACATTTTCAGATCATCCATATGCAGAGTCAGTTCAGTTCAGTCGCTCAGTCGTGTCCGACTCTTTGCGACCCCATGAATGGCAACACGCCAGGCCTCCCTGTTCATCACCAACTCCCGGAGTTCACTCAGACTCGCGTCCATCGAGTCAGTGATGCCATCCAGCCATCTCGTCCTCGGTCGTCCCCTTCTCCTCCTGCCCCCAATCCCTCCCAGCATCAGTCTTTTCCAATAATTCAACTCTTCACATGACATGGCCAAAGTACTGGAGTTTCAGCTTTAGCATCATTCCTTCCAAAGAAATCCCAGGGCTGATCTTCAGAATGGACTGGTTGGATCTCCTTGCAGTCCAAGGGACTCTCAAGAGTCTTCTCCAACACTACAGGTCAAAAGCATCAATTCTTTTGTGCTCAGCCTTCTTCACAGTCTAACTCTCACATCCATACATGACTACTGGAAAAACCATAGCCTTGACTAGACGGATCTTAGTCGGCAAAGTAAAGTCTCTGCTTTTGAATATGCTATCTAGGTTGGTCATAACTTTTCTTCCAAGGAGTAAGTGTCTTTTAATTTCATGGCTGCAGTCACCATCTGCAGTGATTTTGGAGCCCCCCANCTTGACTAGACGGATCTTAGTCGGCAAAGTAAAGTCTCTGCTTTTGAATATGCTATCTAGGTTGGTCATAACTTTTCTTCCAAGGAGTAAGTGTCTTTTAATTTCATGGCTGCAGTCACCATTTGCAGTGATTTTGGAGCCCCCAAAAATAAAGTATGAACTCAATAAAAATAAATGATACAACCATGAATGAATTATGTGCAGAAATATGGATATTGTTTCCAATGACAGGCATGTTTTTATATTTTGTGCTTTACAAGTATTCTCTCATAAACTCCATAAAGAAATAGCAGGTAAGATAGAAGGAACTGGTAAAATTCAGATGATGATGGGATCATGAAGTGAGGAACTTAATTTTTCTATCCTTATCTTTAACTCTAGAATGCTATCAGCTTAGCTCTGGAGCAGAGAAATTAGAGTTGTAGGGGGAGAGGGGAATACTAGCCTAGAAGTCTAAGGATACCAAAGAGACTCAAATGAAATGTCTGGTTTTACTTCTATTTCCTGTGATTTTTGCTTTGTTTTCATGGGATATGTACATATATGTCCTATGCTGTATTTAAGGGAATCATGAGATATATTTTCTTCATAAAAGACTCACAACATCTCAGGATAATCCTAATTATCTCTAAGGATAGTAATGATAGTAATAGTATCTAGTGTGTATTGGGAGATTACCATATGCCCAGTGTTGTTCTAAGTGCTTTATACGGATGTTGTCAAATTACATAAGAATCCTCAAAACAAGCATTTCAATTCAAGCTAATTAAAAAATACACTGTGCCTAAACTTCTTTTTTGGAAACTAGCCTAATAAAATGATTCAGAATACAGAAAATACTATTTACATGATCATGACATGGCTTGGAATATGAAACAATAGGGAAATAAGTAAAATTTGGCCTATCTAGTTGATAAAATACTAGTTTTACCTGTTAAATGATCGTACATCTCACCATACTTTTTTTGTGATTATCTCTTTAATGCCCTTTTAGAATGTAACCAATCTATAATGTCTGTTTTCTTCCCTACTGTATTCTTGGTGGCTGCAGAGTGTCTGTTCATAATTGGTGCTCAATTAAGAAGTCTCCCTTTTCACTTAAGTTTGAAGGAAGGGCTGTCAGCAGAGAGGGCTACAGTAGAGTAGTGCATGCTTCCAGAGTTCATCAAGCCAAATATCCCTGGTGCCTCACATGGAAAAGAGTGGCCATCACAACCAGTAGCCAAGTATGATCTGTCCTGGGATGACCTCATCCCAAACCTGTGAGCAGCATACTGCCAGAGGCAGGAACTGTGAGTCACTGCACTGCACCACTCCATGGGAAACAAAGCGGAGCTGAAGAGTAAGCCATGGGCAACCAGGAAGTGTAGAGTGGAAGGGTCTGAGAGAGGAAGGTCACCAAACAGCCCCAGGAAAGTGCCCGGGGCACAAAGTGCCCCAGGAGAGAAAATCATCACTTAGACCTCCCGCCACACAGAGTCAGACAAGGATCCAGACGAGAAAAGAGGACCCTGTGTCTTCTCCTCTGAAAGGATTCAAGTACGGTTCAGGTGAAATTATTGGCAGCAGAAACAAAGCTTTAGACTGCATCAAACATGGCAAATTGTGACCTGGATGCAATGGACTCCAAGAGATAGTGAAGGACAGGGAAGCATGCTGCCGTCCATGGAGTCACAAAGCATCAGACACAACTTAATGTCTGAACATAGCACTGTTTATTAATATGTGAAAGTGATGGGAAAAAAATGACAGGGTCTNAAGGAGATAGTGAAGGACAGGGAAGCCTGGCATGCTGCCGTCCGTGGGGTCACAAAGCATCAGACACAACTTAATGTCTGAACATAGCACTGTTTATTAATATGTGAAAGTGATGGGAAAAAAAAGACAGGGTCTGCCTTAGCTATCTCTGAGTGATGGAGAAAGGAGAACAAATAGAGCAGTTTGGGAATATTGTGGTTTGAGAAAATAAAGCTATGTTGGAAGATCATTCCACAGACCCTACTCACTTATTAAATTCGCTCTGCTGAGCAAAAAAAAAAAATATCCTTTATGCCTTTTAATTGTGTGTGTGGCCGTGAATGTGTATGTGTACATATATACAATGTGAGTAGTTGTGATTCTTACAGAAAAACACAAAAGTAAGTAATGGGTATCTTGATTGTAAGGAAAAGGAGGAGAGAGGCCTATCATAAATCATGGTATAAAAGTGAAGGGAATAAAAAAAAATTCCAATTACCCAATATTTATGTATCTTCCTGCACTAGGACTCTCGGTTTGCTTCTCCAGATCTACTTTGCTTTTCCAGATCTACTATCTACTATCTCTTCCCTTTTCTGAGTCCCAGGAGGCTGACTTCTTGGACAGCTTCACTTGGCCCCTGGCCTTGGTTGGCTCATCCCATTAGAGGCTGTAGTAGTAGATCAATGAACAGGAGAAGACAGATGCTAGAGTATTTATTCCCTGTCCTATTCCCCAAGCCTCTCCCCGTGAAAGGGTTTAGGCGGTGGTTGAAGTCCCCTAGATTCCTCTAGACTTTCTTTACGTCCTTAGCTTCTCTCAGATGGCTCCTTTTCCAGGACTCAGTGTGCACTGTGTTCCAGTAATAGCACTCCTCTTCCCCTTCAGGCTTAGGGGTGGTGTGGATTTCTGCTAATTCTTGTGCATCTTACCATCCCCTGGTTTTTTTTTTTTTTTAAACCCTGCCCACATCTCTATAAAGAGAATTTTTGTTAAACTCTATCCTTAAGCCTCTTGAGTAGACCTTCTTGTTCTTTCCAGGAATCTAAATAAAATAGTACCTACCCTCAAGATCTCCTATTATTTATTATTCAAGGGGAAGAGACAAGATAATTCCCTTTAAAGAACTTACTTGAAATAAGTGAAGAACAAGCTTACTGATGTGCCTGACTTGATAATAGGTCCTGGGGTGGAAGAGGGGTGTGAGCAACAGAAGTCCCTGTTAATATAACAGTGAGTTCACGGTCAGAAGACCTGTGTTTTGAGTATCAGCTCCAACATTTGCTGACAAAATAATTACCAAGGAAAAAGAATCCCTACCCTAAATGTTTCATAGGATTGCTAGAGAAAGGAATAAAAGAACAAGACATACACAAGAGTTCTTTGCATGTCGGGCATTAGCATCTTTTCAGCATTTTGCAAGGATATGACCACAATGCAATGGCTTCCATTGTTCCCTAGCAGGGAAGGAAGCTAATTCTTAGGGGACAGCACCCAAAATGTGGGTGAAATAGCGAGCACAGGAAAATGTTCCCATCATGAACGTCTAGGAAGGCTCAGAAAGGGATAAAAAAGGGCAGGAGGAAGAAATGTGACCTGGATCTCCTGGGCTCAAGTCTTTAGACAGACCCTCCTACAACCTCACCCTATAGAGAACCCCATTCTCATTTCTAAAACCAACAGACTCACCAATAGTTTTGCCTCTACCATCTTTATTCCAGCATTTGAATGAGTTCTCACTTTTCCAGATTGCCCACCATTTCCAGGCCTCATAGAAACCACAAGATATAAAAGTATCTGATGTAGACACCACGCATTATAGGCATTTTGTGGACTGTAGGAAACCACTTAGGCAGATGGTTAAGATAGAGAGAACTCCACAGGCACAGCGCTTGATGGGGTTATGTTGCTGCTATTCAAATGCTCCAGGCTCTTCTGAAGTTCAAAAGACTTCACTCATCTTCAGCAATCAAAACTGGCAAAGTTCACATGAAGGGACAGTTTTCAAATATATTTATTAATGAGAATTTTTAACCATGTACATAATTTTAAACCACTCAGAAAATGTTAAATGCTTGTGCTCAAGAGGCTATTAATTTTCTATTGCAATAAACTCAATTGGTTCTGTTGCATGCCCCAATATTTAAGGATCTTGAGGATCAATACATGCCAGCAAAGAGTTGGCTAACTTTTAATTTGCCTTTCAATTTTTAATCTATGTGGTTTTTAAGAAAGAAGTTTGATACATTGATTTGAAATTCTGTTCAATGAAAAATTAGCTCTCCCTAGGCTGTAGCTTTAAATTAATCATTAATGAATTTATTGAGTCACTGTGAGGGACCAAAATTTCTGTTATGGGGGTGGTGGCATGTCATTAAGAAGCCTTCTGTCAAGTGAGACAAAGATGCTCTTGCAAAGGGAAATGGGCAAAATGCCTCAAAAATGGAATGCATTTTATTGAAGAGTTGTATTGAGCATGCATACTTAAAGAATGAGGAAAATAAATAATAAGGCTACTTTGTAAAGGAAGAGTGACTCAAGATGACTGGTAAAATACCATCACTACCTTTTTCATTTGGGACTTCCTTCCCTTCTAAGGTTTAAGAGCTCCAATTGTTATGCCATAAGTCAAACCCAATTAAACTTTAGTCATTTAGATAACTTACCCAAATTATATGCCATTTCTTTAAGCAAAATCCATTCATTTATTTAACAAACATGTATCCATCACCTTCAATATAGTAGTCAATGAAGTAATACATACAAAGCACACATAATAAGGTAATTACTCCATAAATGCTAGTTGCAATGTAAAGACCGTCATCATGATGATGAGACTTCCAGGCACGGTGCTATCTGCAAGACATAGATTTATGAACAAGAAAGATATGGTTCCTGCCCTTGAGTATCTTGCTCTCTGGTTGGGCAAGACAGGAAATACACAGAAAAACAAGTGATATAGTAACAGTGGGATAAGTTCTATGAAGCAAACAAATTGAGTGCTTTGATGGAAAAACTAGGAGAGTAATTTTTATAGGATTGTCTTATATGAAGGTTTGAATCGAAGAGTCTGGGGTTGCTTCCTTTGTTAAGATTTGTTGTTCAGTCACTCAGTCATGTCCAACTGTTGGCAACCCCGTGGACTGCAGCACACCAGGCTTCCCTGTCCTTTTCTATCTCCCGGAGCTTGCTCAAACTCATGTACACTGAATCAATGGTGCCATTCAACCATCTCATTCTCTCTAGCCCCCTTCTCTGCCTGCCCTCAATCTTTCCCAGCATCAGGGTCTTTTCCAATGAGTCAGCTCTTCACATCAGGTGGCCAAAGTATTGGAGCTTCAGCTTTAGCATCAGTCCTTCCAAAGGATATTCAGGGTTGATTTCCTTTAGCATTGACTGTTAAAATATTCTGCCTTAAAAAAAAAAAAAAGTATCATTTGAAACTGAATCTTCCAAGACATTTATTTATACCTCTTAAGACTATCAGATAATTTGCCCCTCTCTTCTTTCACTTAGGCTGCTTATGGTTAGATATATGTTCATTATCTTTATTTATCAGGAACAGAATGTAATCGTTAGAATTATCACACTCCCCCAGCAAAGAACTGAGATATTAGAAATAACAAATACTGAATCAAATCTGTCATTCCAATTCCTTCCTAAAATTAGTCATTGGATTCCTTTTTCCTTTTTTTTTTTCCTGACTGTAATCCAATTACTTAATGGTTTAGAAAAACAAAATCCTAATGAAGTAAGAGGAAGTTAAAGAAGAAAGAAAATCAAACTCTAAAGTATAACCCCAAAGACTGATGTTATTTTTTCTATTTCTTTGCAAGCATGATGTGTTCGCGTAATTTAATTGGCTCATTTCTCATCTCTTTCTTGTTTCCTAGCTGAGGGGCAGACCACTGTGCTTTATATCATTGTTTTAGCCTCTATCAAAGGCCTTATTATCCAGACCCCATCATAACTAATATCAAAATCCATAATCCTTACCTTCAACTGAGTTAAATATAATTGGACTTAAAACAACCAATTATGTCCTCAATTCAGCTGGTGAGTAAGGTGCAGAATGCAATTTCCCTGGAGGCAGTGGCAACACCCTGACTCTATAAAGTACTTTTAAAGGAATTTTACAATTGTTCCTGTTTCCTGTCGGGCCTGTCTCCCAAGGCACTTCCCAGGCACAGATTGCATTCGTGGTATTACCCACCAGATAAGGTCCCCACAACACCCCACCTCGTCCTCCCCTACCACCTCCTTCCCTACCACTTCCTTCCCTATGGTGCTTTCATGCCTTTCCTCCTCTGCAGAAGGAATGCCTTTTTGCTCTCCCTGCAATTCCCCAGTTGAAATCTTACTTATCCTTCCAAGCACAGTTCAGTCGTTCCCTCCATCTTAAAACCTCCCTCATCCCCAGAATCATTTCTCCCTCCCCCGCCTGTTGTTTTTTTTTTTTTTTCTCCTTTTTCACTTAACATCTCTTTTCNCACAGTTCAGTCGTTCCCTCCATCTTAAAACCTCCCTCATCCCCAGAATCATTTCTCCCTCCCCCGCCTGTTGTTTTTTTTTTTTTTGCTCCTGTTACACTAAACATCTCTTCTCACCCTGGGCCTGATTTTAGAGATGTTTGTGGTCTCTTCTGTTTCATTTTCTAGACTGTGCATTCTTGAAAGACAGGAATTTAGAAATGCAAGTTTATATCTCTTTAGTCCCTCACACGTTGCCTTTGGCCTTTGAGATTTTCCATAATTGTTTTTAGTGAATGAATAATCAAAACCCTTCTACACTGTCATGGTCCTTTTAGGTTCAGAATCGTTGTGGAATGGAATATGGTTTTTCCTTCTCCCCTCAAAATTGCTAATAAGACTTTTTTTTTTCTGCTCACGTTTATAGGAAAATATAAAGGCCGGTACAGAGAAAGAAGCTAATGTTGGTTTGTTTTTGTTTTTGTTTTCCTTTAGCAAATGCCTGTCTAGAAAAGCATTTTCCTCTAATCATTGCAATGAACATGTAATGTACTCTGGTAAACACTGCTGTCTGATGTGAGCCTTTCCCCATGCAGTCAGCTCTCCGCTGAGGTTTTCATTAAACATTGCACCATGCTGGGAGCTGTGTCTTGCATGTGCTATGACAAGGAGTCTGAATCTTTTATGGGCACATATAGGGTGGTTTCAGAGTGGTAGTATTTTCCACCTTTTTAATTATTGAATGTGAAGGTAATTAACATATGTGTATTGGATTGGTGATTTCTTTTAATTAATTCCAGATTCAAGAAGGAGTCTCTTAGAGGATGTCCAGCCCATAGGAACTCAGTCTCCAAAATGGAAACGTTGGAAACATCAGGGCATTCAATCCTCTCCCTCCCTGATGTTTAGAAGAAAGTATCAGCATGCAGAACCACACACATACACACACACACATTCACATGTGTGCACGTGCCTGCTCAGTCCCTTTAGTCGTGTCCGGCTCTCTTCAACCCCATTGGCTATAGCCTGCCAGGCTCCTCTGTTCATGCAATTCTTCAGGCAAGAATACTGGAGTGGGTTGCTATGCCCTTCTCCGTGGGATCTTCCCAACCCAGGGACTGAACCTGTGTCTTCTGTATTGCAGGCAGATTATTTAGCCACTGAACTACTTGGGAAGTCTCTACACAGACACACACACACGCACACCCACACACACATGCATATTTTTAAAATACTTGATCAGTTGTGCTAATCTGAAAACAGAGCAGAACATTTGGTTTTTACACATATTGGGCTGCTCACCAAACTAGATTAGCTCTCCAATTAAAGGTATGTTTCCTTAAGAACCAATTTAAGATATGTTCCAGTTATGAAAACATTTGCCATAAGCTCCAACTCCCAGTCACCCCGTTTCAGACCCCTCGGAAGGGATCGCAAAGAGTCAGACACAACTCAGTAGCTAAATAGCAGCGGCACACTTCCCTGTAGTGTGGACTAAGTTACTCCCAACTCTGGCTATTAAATTTTCAGATGAACTTCGGATCCTGTTCTCAAGAATAGATCCAGTGCCTATTTCGGGTCTTCTGGGGCAAAACACACCCCACCCCATGAGGAAGCCAGGTGGTGCCAGCTCCCGCTCCTTAGAAAGTGGCTCGGGGTTAGACTCCAGTCACACTGTGACACAGCAGAGAACACGGCAGACATTTTTCTGTGAGCTTGAGGCTCCACTGTGTCCAAAAATAACTAGACAGGCCAGGTTTGGATCTAGGAAACTTTTCAGCTCATAGACATATTTAATAATGGAAACACTGGTCTGAAAATTCCTACAGAGACCTCTGCTTTGGAAATGGTTTTATTTATACATAGCTACAAAAATACCATTTCTGAAATAGTTATGTGGGGCCCAGTATTTAATCTTTTTTGTGTGTGTGATTTCTGGAAAATTTCTTTCAACTGGTAAAATCAAAAGCACCTCTGTTTTTCCTCAACAGCCACCTCAGTCAATGTAAACAAGGCTATGAAAAGCCAGTGAGGCAAAGCCTCTTCATCTGCTTACACTTTGGCACTTCATTGATTAAAAACTTTTCCCCCCAGAAAACCTAGGTGTGTTTTGTTCTATTTTACAAGTCCTATATTTAAGCATGTAAAAATGGTTGTGGCTGTTTCACTACCATGCTGTGTATATTGTCACCATGCAGCTTAAAACAAATGTTATAATTCCAAAGGAGTTTTGAATTCCCTGGAAAACCATGTAAAAATGTTTCGTTTCAGTTCAGTCACTCAGTCGTGTCCAACTCTTCGCAACCCGAATTGCAGCACGCCAGGCCTCCCTGTCCATCACCAACTCCCAGAGTTCACTCAGACTCACATCCATCGAGTCCATGAT
>SJYW01045177.1:8235-21671 GCA_006410735.1 Raphicerus campestris
TACTTTGGCCACCTCATGCAAAGAGTTGACTCATTGGTAAAGACTTTGATGCTGGCGGGATTAGGGGCAGGAGGAGAAGGGGATGACAGAGGATGAGATGGATGGATGGCATTACTGACTCGATGGACCTGAATATGAGTGAACTCCAGGAGCTAGTGATGGACAGGGAGGCCTGGCGTGCTGCGATTCATGGGGCACAAAGAGTCAGACATGACTGAGCGACTGAACTGAACTGAACTGAAAGAAGGGTTGGTTTATTAAATAATTTATATCCACGGAGATAAATATTACACCCTTCCTTGAAATACAAAGTATGAAAAGTACACAGCAGCAAGAAAGCTATGGCAACTGACTGAGTATATTATTTGCAAATGATGACTGCATCTCTGCATAAAATTGCCTGGGCATTTGAAGTTGATATACATTGAAGTAACAGGATATGATGGTAAGACAATAGCTGATTTTTTTTCCTTTTATTTTTTCTTCTTTATATGATATAGTATTGCTTTGAAAAATTTAAAATAGTACTTGGCAAGCCTTATATCATTCAGTCCTTCAGTCTTCTTAATACTAGTCATACAGTGTAGAGTACCCATGTGTCATAGCAATTGTTTATATTATACTCCTTTTTTCTTAGGTACTGCCTTTTTGCTCTTTATTAATTTTGGTTATTGCATCATTTTATGATTCATTAAGCTGCTTTTCATACCATATTTATTACAGTGGTCAGTTATTTTGGTATTTTAATATGGATATATATGTAATTATTTCTGCCTTACAGTAGTGAAGTCTCAAATTGTACCATCATATAATGTAATATATTCACAGAAAGACTTCAATGAAATGATGAGAAAAGAATGTTTAACTTCTAATAAACACATGTCAAATTAGATTTTGGGGGTAATTGCTTAAAGAAAACCAACTCATTCAGAAAAAGAATTTTTTAATTTGCTCCTTCCTTTAATCAGACCCTGGGTTTTCCCTCATGGGCCTCCAAATATCTATTTTTCTCTACTGTATAGAGAATTAATATCTCATTTTCATTTATTTAAAATTTGTTGACTTGTGGGAGTCGGGAACTTTGCATTTGACAGTTCCAATTAAACATTAATCTCAACTAATTGCAATTTGAAAAATTTGCTACTGTGAAATTAAAAAGCTCAGCAGTGAAACTGACAGAATTTTCTTTGCTTCTCAGTGATAAGTCAAATTATAGAAATGTTGGCTATCTAATGTGAAATCTTATTTCCATAAGGAATATTTTCATGCCCAGCCATCAGAAAGAGGGATGACCTTTAATCACAGAAAAACTGAAGACTGACAACTGCAATTAAGTAATTCAGATTACAGGCCCATATGAGTTGATCCTGCTTTGGATCAGTCACCTCCAGTGATCAACTGATTGGATGTAGAGGTGCAGAACATTGAACTATTTTATGTTTTGAATGTCTATTTCAACGTCTATTTTTAAGCTTCAAACATGAAGTATGTCCAAATACTTATCCACAAGGAATTATATAGTTCCAAAAGATTCTATTTGAAAGCCCCACAAATTCCATTTGCCAAACAAGTCACATGCCCACCATTTATGCTTGGGAAATGTATTCCTTGTACAGATGGGGCAACAAGTAATAAAATATACAGCCATACCCTTTCACTCCTTCCCCAAGAGAAATTACCCAAGCAGCCTTCCAACCACAGCCTAGGCCTTGAAGATCTGCTATTTCACATCTCAATGTGCCTTCTCTTGTTCCAGAAATCTATGTGCTCAAAAGGCAAGTAATACATACCTTAAACATCCTACAGTGCAACTACAGCAAGAAAATTACAATAAAAACTTTCATACTGATANAATTCAGATTACAGGCCCATATGAGTTGATCCTGCTTTGGATCAGTCACCTCCAGTGATCAACTGATTGGATGTAGAGGTGCAGAACATTGAACTATTTTATGTTTTGAATGTCTATTTCAACGTCTATTTTTAAGCTTCAAACATGAAGTATGTCCAAATACCTATCCACAAGGAATTATATAGTTCCAAAAGATTCTATTTGAAAGCCCCACAAATTCCATTTGCCAAACAAGTCACATGCCCACCATTTATGCTTGGGAAATATATTCCTTGTACAGATGGGGCAACAAGTAATAAAATATACAGCCATACCCTTTCACTCCTTCCCCAAGAGAAATTACCCAAGCAGCCTTCCAACCACAGCCTAGGCCTTGAAGATCTGCTATTTCACATCTCAATGTGCCTTCTCTTGTTCCAGAAATCTATGTGCTCAAAAGGCAAGTAATACATACCTTAAACATCCTACAGTGCAACTACAGCAAGAAAATTACAATAAAAACTTTCATACTGATAAGAGAAATAGAAGCTATCAATAAAATCTAACTTGGCAGACATTTCAAGAAGCTCATATCTTGCTCATGGGGAAAGCTATTGTGTTTTGCCTGGGCCTTCCCAGGTGGCTCAGTGGTAAAAAATCTGCCTGCCAATGCAGGAGACCCAAGAGACACGGGTTCAATCCCTGGTTTGGGAAGATCCCCTGGAGGAGGAAATGGCAACCCACTCCAGTTTTCTTGCCTGGAGAATCCTGTGGACAGAGCAGCCTATCAGGCTACAGTCCATGGGGTCACAAAGACTCAGACACAACTAAGCAACTGAGCCTAACCATGCTGAGCAAGCCTCCTGAGAACAGTTGCTGAGTCACTGCTTTTCTAATGTCCTTGGTGCTGTTCTGTAGTTGGTCTTTCCTCACTACACACTCTGTCCATGTTTGAAACCGGCTCTGGACATTACTCCCTGTGTTCTGGTGTTGACAGCATTGCTCAGCCCACAGCCTTTGGAGGAATTGAAGGTTCTTTTAAATCTTGAGAAATCAGTCTCTTTTATCCCAGGCTGGAAACTCATTTGTCAGCATATTTGTCACAAAAGCTTACAGCCTTTTTGTTTTACTTTTGATTTCAGTAAATTCCACAGGTCAGCTGCCCCATGTATAATTCTCTGGGACATGTTGATTATCTCTGAGCTACCTGTAGTTGCCTTGACTGTGTGGGATATTCTGGGAGAGGCACAATCTGTCTTCTCCCTGTGCCATTTAATTCAACTTCAAGGATTTACAGAAAATGACCTTAATGAAGAGCTTTTAATAACAGGCTTGAAAGCCACACCACTGAATTGGCCCTTGCCTAAAAGCTCAACCTTAAATGATGTTCGTTGCTCAGAGCCAAGCTCAGTTTTCTGTCTTAGCATTTGCAAATGAAAATCAGACCCTGGCAGTCACAGAAGTACTTAAATTTCTGTATTACCTTACCTATCTCTTTGAAAATTCAACAAGTCTTTTCTAATTCATCTTTCCTTTGGGCACTTGTCAAAGGCAATAGTAGCAGACAAACAAACAAAAATATTAGCCACATACCTATTCATCTAAAAACCACAAGCTCATTCTGTCCATCATCTGCTTTCCAAGGCATTACAGGAAATAATGTACCAAACCTTTTGAGACTCCACAAAATGGGCTGTCTTCATTCTCACCTGCAATAAGCTTTCTTACCAACTGCATATAGCATGGGAGCCAGTGTCATGTAATCTTAACAGGTTATTTTTGTTTGAAGGACTATACCAGTCAGCCTTAGCTAAGTTTTCTTATAGTAACAAACAAATCCAAAATGTCAGTGGTTTACCACAATAAACATTGATTTTTGTTTTACCCATGTGGATCCATCTGGGTCCGTAAGGGCTCTGCTCCAAAGCCTTCCTGTTTCAGAATTCATGCTGAGAGAATGATGTCAATTTTGGACCTGCTGGCCTCATGACATGAGACACGGCAGGAGAAGACACATGGGAGAAGAGGCATGTTGGGTTCACAAAGCTCTGGATGGTGTGGCACGTGGAGCTTCTGCTTCTCGGGCAAAGCAAAGGTCACATGTCCCAAGACTGACAATGATGTGGGGAGACTGATTCTCTTACAGGGAAGGGCAACTAATATAAGCCTTCTGAAGACCACAGCTGTTTTTAACATTCCACAATTAGATGGCTGAATTGGCTGTCTGGGAACTAGTACTTCATTAGCTCTGGAACACTGCGTATTATCACAGTTTCCTTCCTGATGATTCAGTCCCAAGCAATTTCTTAAAGCTGATATTGGCAAACACAAAAGTTTATTTACCACTTCCTGCAACAAATGCATGTATATCAAAACTATTCATAGGAATAAAGGCTACAATTAAATAAAAACCCCAAACCACTCTCTTGAGATGGACTCTATTCCTCTCCTGACTTATTCTTCCACAGTCCAGCTTTACCACCCATGTACATCATTAAAAAGAACATGTACGTCTTCATAAAAATAGACATCAAGGATAAAATGCCCATGGACAAGTCAGCTATAGCAAGATCAGGCGGTGATATATGAGCCTCACACTGGTCAAATAATTCTATTTTCATGGATGTTATTAGATAAGAAGATCTGGTTTGCTTGACTGCAACAGATTGGATGAAAAATTAAATCTTCAAAGGGGGACTGTGCTCTGTTATTGAATCACCCCTTGGAAAAACAATTTCCATTTTCTTTTTTTAATTTCCAACTGTTTGGCAGTATCTGCAAACATTCTTTTTAACCAGGGAACTAATTATTTTTGCCTCGAAAGTTGGCCGACAGGAGCAGACGCAGTGCCTGGAACCCCATCTGAAATAGCTGCCGCCATGGGTGATGGATGCTCTCACACTGACAGGGAAACTGTTTCTCTCAAGAAAACTCTCTTTGTTGTTTGTAACTGCAGCTGAAATCCTCCCAGTCACAGGTATACCGTTAAGGTATCACAGTTTTAAACATGCCATAGACCATTGGGTAGTTGACGTTTCAAGACATAACTGAGATGCCTACATTCTTTGAACATCAGAAAGCATTGGAGAGGATATATATATCATAACATAATCACAACATACATCATGTTTCTATAAGATGTAAAATTAAAGCTTAAAACACCAACTTTTTTTCTTTTTGCAAAACAAATAGGAGATATTTATTATGTGAATGTGTAGGAAGGACAGGAGGGACTGTGAAAAGGCTGTATTTTAGTAGACACATTTGCCTGCAATGTGGGAGACCTGGGTTCGATCCCTAGGTCAGGAAGATTCCCTGGAGAAGGGAATGACAACCCACTTCAGAATTCTTGTTGGAGAATTCCATGGACAGAGGAGTCTGGCGGGCTACAGTCCATGGGGTCACAAAGAGTTGGACACAACTGAGCCACTAACACTTTTTGTTCAAAGAGTCCTAAGGATTTATCTATTATTTGTTCAATAATCTCAGCCAGTCTCGTGGTNTTTTAATAACAGGCTTGAAAGCCACACCACTGAATTGGCCCTTGCCTAAAAGCTCAACCTTAAATGATGTTCGTTGCTCAGAGCCAAGCTCAGTTTTCTGTCTTAGCATTTGCAAATGAAAATCAGACCCTGGCAGTCACAGAAGTACTTAAATGTCTGTATTACCTTACCTATCTCTTTGAAAATTCAACAAGTCTTTTCTAATTCATCTTTCCTTTGGGCACTTGTCAAAGGCAATAGTAGCAGACAAACAAACAAAAATATTAGCCACATACCTATTCATCTAAAAACCACAAGCTCATTCTGTCCATCATCTGCTTTCCAAGGCATTACAGGAAATAATGTACCAAACCTTTTGAGACTCCACAAAATGGGCTGTCTTCATTCTCACCTGCAATAAGCTTTCTTACCAACTGCATATAGCATGGGAGCCAGTGTCATGTAATCTTAACAGGTTATTTTTGTTTGAAGGACTATACCAGTCAGCCTTAGCTAAGTTTTCTTATAGTAACAAACAAATCCAAAATGTCAGTGGTTTACCACAATAAACATTGATTTTTGTTTTACCCATGTGGATCCATCTGGGTCCGTAAGGGCTCTGCTCCAAAGCCTTCCTGTTTCAGAATTCATGCTGAGAGAATGATGTCAATTTTGGACCTGCTGGCCTCATGACATGAGACACGGCAGGAGAAGACACATGGGAGAAGAGGCATGTTGGGTTCACAAAGCTCTGGATGGTGTGGCACGTGGAGCTTCTGCTTCTCGGGCAAAGCAAAGGTCACATGTCCCAAGACTGTCAATGATGTGGGGAGACTGATTCTCTTACAGGGAAGGGCAACTAATATAAGCCTTCTGAAGACCACAGCTGTTTTTAACATTCCACAATTAGATGGCTGAATTGGCTGTCTGGGAACTAGTACTTCATTAGCTCTGGAACACTGCGTATTATCACAGTTTCCTTCCTGATGATTCAGTCCCAAGCAATTTCTTAAAGCTGATATTGGCAAACACAAAAGTTTATTTACCACTTCCTGCAACAAATGCATGTATATCAAAACTATTCATAGGAATAAAGGCTACAATCAAATAAAAACCCCAAACCACTCTCTTGAGATGGACTCTATTCCTCTCCTGACTTATTCTTCCACAGTCCAGCTTTACCACCCATGTACATCATTAAAAAGAACATGTACGTCTTCATAAAAATAGACATCAAGGATAAAATGCCCATGGACAAGTCAGCTATAGCAAGATCAGGCGGTGATATATGAGCCTCACACTGGTCAAATAATTCTATTTTCATGGATGTTATTAGATAAGAAGATCTGGTTTGCTTGACTGCAACAGATTGGATGAAAAATTAAATCTTCAAAGGGGGACTGTGCTCTGTTATTGAATCACCCCTTGGAAAAACAATTTCCATTTTCTTTTTTTAATTTCCAACTGTTTGGCAGTATCTGCAAACATTCTTTTTAACCAGGGAACTAATTATTTTTGCCTCGAAAGTTGGCCGACAGGAGCAGACGCAGTGCCTGGAACCCCATCTGAAATAGCTGCCGCCATGGGTGATCGATGCTCTCACACTGACAGGGGAACTGTTTCTCTCAAGAAAACTCTCTTTGTTGTTTGTAACTGCAGCTGAAATCCTCCCAGTCACAGGTATACCGTTAAGGTATCACAGTTTTAAACATGCCATAGACCATTGGGTAGTTGACGTTTCAAGACATAACTGAGATGCCTACATTCTTTGAACATCAGAAAGCATTGGAGAGGATATATATATCATAACATAATCACAACATACATCATGTTTCTATAAGATGTAAAATTAAAGCTTAAAACACCAACTTTTTTTCTTTTTGCAAAACAAATAGGAGATATTTATTATGTGAATGTGTAGGAAGGACAGGAGGGACTGTGAAAAGGCTGTATTTTAGTAGACACATTTGCCTGCAATGTGGGAGACCTGGGTTCGATCCCTAGGTCAGGAAGATCCCCTGGAGAAGGGAAGGACAACCCACTTCAGAATTCTTGTTGGAGAATTCCATGGACAGAGGAGTCTGGCGGGCTACAGTCCATGGGGTCACAAAGAGTTGGACACAACTGAGCCACTAACACTTTTTGTTCAAAGAGTCCTAAGGATTTATCTATTATTTGTTCAATAATCTCAGCCAGTCTCGTGGTTTTACATATTGTGTATTAACACATGACCACCACCAGATTTATATCTCCAGCATTAACTGCTCCTCTGGATGTCTCTATGTATCTGATTTCCATTAAAACATCAAGTTTTAATGATACCAATGATATCCTGCCCACCCACTCACACCTCCAAGCTGAAACGTATTTGAAGCTATAGGGTATATGTAACAAATGCCCAACTAACACTACAAAAAACAAGCATGTTGTCTATGTAATATTTTCCTCTTTCCTTATGCTTTTTAGTTGATTTCAAATTTTAAATGTGAAGTTTTTATATCAAGTAATGCCATTTGCTAGTAAAAAAGAAAATGCTTTTTCTATGCTATCAAATGCTATTTTGAATCTATCTAAAATGTGTTCCACTTAAAAAGTACCTTGTCTTCTTTTTGGTTGAGTCCCCATTTTAGTTCTTCGACTCGAAGTCTCAGTTTCTTCACTTCGGCTTCTCTTTGATCCACAAGGTTGTTGGTGCGAGTCAGTTCTGCTGTCTTTGCCTGGTACTGTCTGCTTAGCTTACAGTAGGCATGCTGAAGGTCCACCAGTTCCTTTCAGAAGAAAACAATGATCCTATTATTTATAGCTTGCTCTGATAAAATCAGAGGATGGTCAACTTCTTTTGTAAAAATAGAACACTTTAGGAAGAATTCAGATGGGCATCTTTTCATGTGAAACTCTGCATTTCTGCAGTTAAATATTATGATTGTCATCATTCAGTCACCCAGTTGTGTCCAACTCTTTGTGACCCATTGGAATGCAGCACGCCAGGCTTCCCTGTCCTTCACCATCTCCTAGAGCTGGCTCAAACTCCTGTCCATTGAGTCAGTGATGCCATCGAACTATCTCATCCTCTGTCACCCTCTTCTCATCCTGCCCTCAATCTTTCCTAGCATCAGGGTCTTTTCCATATTTTCTATATTATGATTAGCATATAATGATAGGTGGAAGATGTATTTCTGTATGGCTAAAGTACAGTGCAACTCTTTATGCACTTGAGTGAATGACCCATTTTTCATGCTATGCAAATTTAGTTTTTATATATGCTTTCCAAAAGAAATCTTGTACTCATAAATGAAGAATAAGATGTAATAAAAATAATAAGAGGAAGAACTGTTCATCTGATAAATCAGTCTAAGTATTAAAAGTTAGCAGACTATCTTCTTTTAATCATTTCTCTAAGAAAAAAGTTTTAGTACTGCCGTATTCATGCTGAAAGCACGTGAATCTGGCTCAGAGATCTGAAGTAAGGGACCCATCTGGGAAGAAACCAGAGGGAATCCACCATGAACGGACTGATTCCTAATCAACTTTGTTATAATCAATGCTGTAAAGAAATGAATTAACAGTTTACATTAATTGGCTTCAGATTGGAATTAACATAGCTTTTCATTTTTAGTTCAAGTTTGCTGTGCAAAATTAACAATATTGTTATTGTTGAAAATATCTTTATTAATACTATGAAGAAAAAAAAACCTCTAGTTCCTCATAATGTTATAGTACTTTAGGAAAGTCTTAGAACATTTCTTTAACTTCCTGAAAAACGCTGTCATAGTACTTATAAAAATAATGCATATAAAATACTAATAATATATAATACCCATAGAAAAGCACATGCAAGGGCACTAGCTAAAAATGTATGGTCAAAAATTTGGGGGACAACTAGGTAGACAATTGGAGACCTTTACTCATATACTACTACTAATAAAAAAGAATCAGATTTAATAGTTTTGAAAAGCCACAAAGTATTGGAAAACATGGACAAAAACTTAAATACTTTCTTTAAATTGCCAGTGGGGAAAGGTTTTTTATATACCATCAAGAGATCACAGAATAATAAATTTAATCANTAGACAATTGGAGACCTTTACTCATATACTACTACTAATAAAAAAGAATCAGATTTAATAGTTTTGAAAAGCCATAAAGTATTGGAAAACATGGACAAAAACTTAAATACTTTCTTTAAATTGCCAATGGGGAAAGGTTTTTTATATACCATCAAGAGATCACAGAATAATAAATTTAATCATAATAGGTACACAGTGTGTGTATAGCTAATAAAATAATCTGTACTACACAGAAAATGCTGTAACAAGGGACAGGTCTCTTACTAATGAGTGATATGAAGTCTATACCAGTTAACTTGATATAAAATATGGAAGGTTAGCGTTCACAGGAAACCATACAGAATATCTGAAACATTGAAAGCCATTCATCCTCATCCAAAACTCAGGACACAACTTTCCAATTTCTGTAACATACTGACAAGACAAAATTATAGACGTGGAGGAGAGATTCATGGCTGCTGGGGATCAAGGGTAGAGGGGAGGGGAGTTTCATGTGAGCAGGGGGCATGGTGAGGGCAGATCAGGGATCCTTGTCTTGATGAAAAGTTCTGTGTTTTGACTGTACTGATGTCAATATCCTGATTGTAATATCTGACCATAGTTTTGTAAGGTGATACCATGGGGGGAATCTAGAGAAAATACACACAGATCTCTCAATACTATTTCTCATGTAAGTGCATGCTAAGGTGTTTCAGTCATGTCTGACTCTTTGTGACCCCATGGACTGCAGCATGCCAGGCTTCCCTATCCTTCACCATCTTCCAGAGTTTGCATTGGTAATGCCATCCAACCATCTCATTCTCTGTCACCTCCTTCTCCTGCACTCAGTCTACAATTACAAAAAAAAAAATAAAAGTATAATGAAAGGAAACACATCAAGATGCTGTTCTTAAATCTTCAGACTGGCAGGATTAAGTGTGATAAGATAACCTGTTGGTAAAACATCATGAAATCATGATTCATTAATGGAAACATGTTGCCAAATTCTTTAAAATGAAAAATGTATGTAAACCCCAACGCAGCCATTCTGCTTCCAGGAATGTGTTCTACAGATAGACATCATGGTTGGGTGAAATGCTGTGTCCCTGTGGATATGTAGTACAGCATTCTTTTTATGTTAATAGTGAATGATTAGAAACGAATGTCATACCATCATATAGAGCTGATTAAATAAAATGCCATTAAGCCATTAAATATAATATGGCAGCCTTTTGTATATGGACATGTTATCTCCAAATATTCTATTAAGTAAAGGAAAACACAAAAGAATGTGAAGCACATGTTATCACAGGGAAGAAAAGCTGGTGTGAAGTAAATTGTGTTATCACACCCTTTATTACTGGTGGCCTCTCAGTCTCTATGAGACTCAGAACTCCAATCAGAACAGGTGAAAGTCCTCCAGAGGTTGGAAGAAGGTGTGGACTTCAGGGCAGGACCTGGGGAGAAAGTACTGACCACTCTCAGGAAAAGGCAGAGAAGGGCTCCATGACAACCAGTTACCCATCACACCTTCCAGTGTCCCCTGAAAATGTGAATATCAGACAGATGAGAGACTCCTGGAATCTTGCTGCTGTCCTGCAAAGCCTGGCCCCTCACAGGAGTCAGAATCACAACCAGTGATATTTAAACCTCAGCAATGCTGATGGCAGCTGAAAACAGACCTAGACAGGTAGCTAGACACCTGCAGACAGGCAGACCCACGATCCCTTCCCCTGCCTCACTGTAACAGTGCAGTTTATGGCTTCCCAGCAGTGTTTTATCAAATGATATCCCAAACCACATTTATTAATAGAATGCACACAGACTTCTCCTTTCTTCCCTTCAGAATAAATTTTCCCAATGCCAAATTATATACCTGATGCTTTCACATTGAGATATGCAACAGGGAACACAGTTCTATTATCTGGAATGAAAATGGAGCATTTAATGAAAGATTTTCTTGATCTGTCACAAACATAAAGAATCTGCCACAAAAATAATGCAGAGCTTAATGGAAGAGTTGTCACAAATTTGTAAAAGGATGGCTTTTTCTCAGGAATTATGCACCTAGTTGCAACTACCTAAATACCTTTGCAATTTAGTAAAACTATTTCTCCATCCATGCTGTGGCTTTAGGCTTGTACAGTTCACTTAATTTGGTTTAAATGGAATTAAGTAAACATAAGAGGCTTCTCAGGTGGCACTAGTGGTAAGGAATCTCCCTGCCAGTGCAGGAGACTTAAAAGATACGGGTTCAATCCCTGGGTCAGGAAGATCTCCTGGAGGAGGAAACAGCAACCCAATCCAGTATTCTTGCTTGGAAAATTCCATGGACAGAGGAGCCTGGTGGTCTACAGTCCGAGGGTTGCAAACAGTCAAACAGAACTGAAGTGACTTAGCATGCACAAGTAAATATAAACAACCTTTGAGATGCGCATATAGGAAGAAAGGAAAGAAAAACTACTGTTTGGCAATACATATTAACCCCAAGCATGTGTCATCCTTCTAGATAGATCTGTGGCCTTCATGCTCCACTGTGAGGCCATTTGCTCAGGGAAGGTCACCTTATTCTCAGGTCCAGGAGGTGGGTGTGTTAGTCAATGTCTATACCCTGTGAGTGGTCCCCAAGCCTGTAGCATGGAAACTCCAGCCAACATTTACTTAATTAATGAAGCTCAGGACTTGGGACCCAGCAACACTGGGTGACAAGCCCTCCATATGTTTATGTCTCAACACAAAGTTTGAGGACTGCTAGTATATGCCAATTGTAGTAAGCTTTACTCTTAACAGTAATTGTTTCAGAAAAGTAGACAAAACATAAGTGAGCAATGAAATGTGAGCAGTCTCCTCAGATGGGAAGAGGCGATGTAGAATTTTTAGCACTTAGAAGGAAGATACATGCCTGGAGGTACAACAGTCTGGGCCAGTAGGAGAATTCTGCTTACAGCTGAGGTCAAGCAAAACTGGCCTGGCCTGGGCACATTTTGTTACAAGAAAATATATCAAATGGTATACTCAGTCAAAATATTTAAATTATGTTCATAAGATACATTTTACTTTCTGTTCTATAAAAGATGAAAACTGAATTTCACTTTGGGAGAAAAATATTTCATTATTAAAGATATTTTTAAAAAATCAGTTTAAAGGAGATCGTGTACACCTGTGGATGATCCATGTCAATGTATGGCAAAACCAACACAGTACTGTAAAATAGAATAAAGTATTAAAAGGAAAAAAAAAATACAAACATAAAGAATCAGTTTAGGATGATGGTATGCTCAGTCAGGTTTGACTTTGTGATTCCATGGACGGTAACCCACGAGGATCCTCTATCCATGGAATTTTCCAGGCAAGAATCCTGGAGTGGGTTGCCATTTCATTCTCCAGGAGATCTTTTCCACCCAGGGATTGAATCCTAGCCTCTTGCATCCCCTGCATTAGCAGGTGGATTCTTTACCATGACTTCACCTGGAAAACCTAACTCCTAGAATATTTATGTAGGGTGAAAGACTTTACCTGCCTCCTGAGAAATCTATATGCAGGTCAAGAGGCAACAGTTAGAAGTGGACATGGAAAAAAAGACTGGTTCCAAATTGGGACAGGAGTACGTCAAGGCTGTATATTGTCACCCTGCTTATTTAACTTCTATGCAGAGTACATCATGAGAAATGCTGGACAGGATGAAGCAAAAGCTGGAGTCAAGATTGCCAGGAGAAATATCAATAACCTCAGATATGCAGATGATACCACCCTTATGGCAGAAAGTGAGGAGGAATTGAAGATCCTCTTGAGGAAAGTGAAAGAGGAGAGTGAAAAAGTTGGCTTAAAGCTCAACATTCAGAAAACTAAGATCATGGCATCTGGTCCCATCTCTTCATGGGAAATAGATGGGGAAACAATGGAAACAGTGACTCCAAAATCACTGCAGATTGTTACTGCAGCCATGAAATTAAAAGATGCTTGCTCCTTGCAAGAAAGCTATGACCAACCCAGACAGCATGCTAAAAACGGAGACATTACTTTGCAAACAAAGGTCCATCTAGTCAAAGCTATGGTTTTTCCAGTAGTCATGTATGG
>SJYW01045177.1:42289-72883 GCA_006410735.1 Raphicerus campestris
CATATATATATATATATATATATATATATATGGAATCTAGAAAAATGGTACTGATGAAACTATTTGCAGGGCAGGAATAGAGACTCAGATGTAGAGAAGACTTGGACACAACAGGGGACGGAGAGGGTAGGACAAATTGAGAGAGTTGCACTGAAACATACACGCCACCATGTGTGAAACAGACAGCTAGTGGGAAGCTGCTGTCTAGCACAGGGAGCTAGAGGAGTTCAGCTGCTGTCTAGCACAGGAGTTCAGTGCCCCGTGATGACCTAGAGGGTGTGATGGGGGTAGGTTGAGAGGGCGGCTCAGCAGGAAGGGGATAGGTGACTACTTACAGCTGATGCACGCTGTCATACAGCAGAAACTAACATTGTAAAGCAATTATCCTCCAGTTAAAATTTTTTAAGAAAGGTAAAAAAAGAAAAAGTTCCTTCTACCATGAAAATGGTATATTTCTGCCAAAAGCATAAATGCCATTAACAGATGCAAAAGTAAGGCAATGATAAGTGAAATTCTGTTACACAGGAAGGCAATTTTCCTCTAAACTTCTTTATGTGGAAAATTTTCTTGAAATGCTATAAAATCAATATCATTGGATTCATATTGCTTTGATTATGCCTTTGTGTTATTCTTCAGAATAATTTTCACTCTTCCAAAAATACAGCTGTAATCATTCCCCAGTCAATAATTGCACAAAATTGGTTTTGTACCATCCAAAAATCAGACGACTAATTATCTAACATTTTATGAAACTAAATTCAACTTGTAAATATGAAATGAAATGAAGTTCATTTTAAGGCTAAAAAAAAAATCAGCGAACAGGTTTTCTCTTGTCAGTAATAAATGTTAGCTGCTAGTCAACAGCTGGTAATTGAGTATTTTAGGTGATCCCTCCATAATACATTTTTTTCAGAACTTTTCACTCTAGATCATGAAAGAAGAGGACCTTGTTATTATGTTGTTTCATGTGTAGTTGAAAAGAAATATAAACATCATTGCATGTACAGTTGAGATGGAACCAATGCATCTGATCATAGGCTTGTAAAATAAGAAAAGTTGAAAACACTTGCTTGAGCTGCAAATGTCCAACTACCTGCATTTTCTGTGAATTTTATAGGGCCAGTTCATCTAAGGTTAGGAGTAAACTCTCCCTGCAGTTGCATCAAACCATTTGGTCCATTAAGACCTGGGTTTAGCTGCCAAGTGACATTTTTCCCTGCATAATGTTGTCTGGCATCTGCATTAATCAAATTAACTGGTCACTTGCCAAATGTCCACTTCACTTTGGCACAGAGATAAAGACTATGGGAGTGAGAGAATGATTTACTAAATGTCTGAAAGAGTTTATATATTCACCCAGATTACATAGACTCAAAAATAACAATCAGCCGATTAGAGTTCCTCTCAAATTAATGAATACTTCCAATTCTAAGGAAAAAAAAATACTAAAAATGGAAATTGAATATTCTGGACACAAATAAACAGATGATAAAACACGCTTATTTTAAAAACTCTATTTTTAACTTATGGGGTGCAAAACTTTATGGTTTGTGATGCTAAGCAGAAAAGACATATATACATTTAAAACTTTTCCTCTACAGAGTAGTTATGTAAAATTTTGAAATAAAACGTGTATATATATATATATATATATATATATAATACATTATTTTATATGATTAAGAAATATGTGATTAAACTGTTGCTGTGATATTTTACTAGGTTCTTAGTCATTTAACAAATGTTATTGATTGGCAACTATTCTTAAGACTGTAAACCAGTCAATACTAAAGGAAATCAACCCTGAATATTCATTGGAAGGACTGATGCTAAAGCTGAAGCTCCAATGCTTTGGCCACCTGATGTGAAGAGATGACTCAATGGAAAAAATCGTGATGCTGGGAAAGATTGAAGGCAGGAGAAGGGGACGACAGAGGATGAGATGGTTGGATGGCATCACTGACTCAATGGATATGAGTTCGAGCAAACCATGGGAGATAGTGAAGGACAGGAAAGCTTGCCGTGCTGCAGTCCATGGGGCCGCAAAGAGTGGGACACAATTAAGTGACCGAAAAACAACATGACTAAAAGAAAAGCAAATTGGTCTTGTAACAAAAAAGTGGAACTTATTTGCAGTCTTATCTATTTGAAATATAACTACCTAGTTGTTACTAAAAATAAAAAAAATTAAGTGTACTAGAAAATAGAAATTGCATTGATATGCAGATGGAGAACACTTAGATGCATCTGTTGTCTTTAAAGAGGGTNTTATTTGAAATATAGCTACCTAGTTGTTACTAAAAATAAAAAAAATTAAGTGCACTAGAAAATAGAAATTGCATTGATATGCAGATGGAGAACACTTAGATGCATCTGTTGTCTTTGAAGAGGGTAAAGCAATTTTTCTCCAATTAAAAAAAAAATATGTTGGGAAGAAAAGAGGAATACACAGTCCAAGAGAGTATGCTTAGCTATAAAAACAGCACAACCAATGTGTTTAGATATGTACACATGCATGTGTGTGTAATTCAAGTCACTGTATCATATACATACAAATGCATATCATATATTAATTCTGATAAATCATAAATTAAAATATCCATATATTGGACTTGGCTTTTTCTTACACTGTTGGCAATATAAATAAATGAGGATAACATTTTTCAGATATTGAACTATAGCAGTTAAGCATCATATGCTTTCAGAGAAAATTCTAAGAAGTTTCCTCTAAAATAGGCTGTAATCTTATCATCAACAGATAATGGTGATATCTCACACCACACTAACTCTTTTTCAACCTCAAAAGAATCTCCTTTTCAAACTCCAGCTTAAATATGAGTGTCTCATCTCCTGGCCAGGATGAAAGGGTTATGATATAATCTCAAAAAACTCTGTATTGGTTCCCCTCAATACACTAATGAAACAGCAAGCTTTGTGAAGCCAAGGGTGTCATGTAGTTTTTCACGGCCAAGTTCTTTTGCTGCCAAGTTCTTTTGCATAACACAAACAGTTATTATAGATACTAAAAGATGCTTGCTTTGTTAACGAGTTAATGGCTTAGTTATAATAAATCTTGTTTTCAAATCCCTCTAGTCAATAGGTCCCAACAATTGGATTCCAGTATTCCCACGTCAGCAGTTCTGACTGTATCGAGACCTCTAAACCACCTGTCAAAAGTCAATACATTTTGCCTTACTTCCCTATGGCCTTCATCTCTCTCCTTAACCAGCATAAGTACACATTAGTTCAAAATAATTTCTCTCTTGCAAACAAAATCGTTTATCCCTGAGTCTTTCTCACTACTGATTTGGCCAAGTGTCAAACCAACTGTGTTGAACACTACCCACTGTACATTACTGGAAGAGTCATTTCCCTAACTTCTAAGAGATTCTGTCATCAAATCTCCACGCTTTCTCAGCCTCACTCTCACTAATCATCTAAGTGGAGAAATGGGAACAGACAAGAAGTCCCTTTTCTTTCTGCCCCCAAGTCCACTCCCAACCTGTATCTTTCTTTCTGTCTTCTCCCCTCTGACAAAGGAAGAAACAGGTATTTTGCTATTAAGACCATGTACTCAGGGTCTGAGGACTTCTCACCTGCAACATGACTGATTTTTCATTTCTCAGGAGATTAATCCTCTTGAAATATATAATATTTTTAACATCTTTAAATATTTTAGGGATATATATTTGATATATTGAAATATACTAAGATCTCTAGATCATTAAATATTTTAAAAATATCAAAATGCCCTTTCAGAATCAACATGATTTCTCTGCCATACTGCAACAAGACTCCCAGAAAATACATATTCACTGTACCATTGTCTTACTGCTAATGATATTATCAATCAACATTAATCAGGGTTTACTGTCTCTTCTCCAGCAAAACAAGTCTTATCCAGATCACCAACATATAACAGCTAGCCAAGATCCTGTCCTTGTTCTAATCCATCTAGCTGAACTTAAAGATGGCTTTCGTTCTTCTTAAAGGATCTTTGCCCCTTAATTTCTGGGCAGCTCTTTTGCCTGGTTTTCCTCTGTCCCCTTCTATCTCATTTGCTCTTTGTTCTTTCTCTACTAAAATAAAGGGTGTGATGCACAGTAAATTTCCCAGCTCAACCTTGCAGTTAGCCTGAAGGTTAACTGATCTGGTCTAACAGTTTGTCAGCATGGTTCAGAGGTGGGTGCCTGCCTCAGGGAGTGCGGACGAAAATGTTAAGATGACTGCTTCTCAGAATGGAACAGGGATCTCTTTCAGAGGGTCCCTGAGTGAATAAGAGAAAAACTCATATCACAGTCTTTTCAAACGAGTCGGTTCTTTGCATCAGGTGGCCGAAGTGTTGGAGTTTCAGCTTCAACATCAGTCCTTCCAATGAATATTCAGGACTGATTTCCTTTGGGATGGACTGGTTGGATCTCCTTGCAGTCCAAGGGACTCTCAAGAGTCTTCTCCAACACCACAGTTGAAAGGCAGCAATTCTTTGGTCCTCAGCTTTCCTTATACTCCAACTCTCACATCCATGCATGATTACTGGAAAAACCATAGCTTTGACTAGATGGATTTTGTTGGCAAAGTATTCTTTGCCATCCAGTGTCTCTGCTTTTTAGTGTGTTGTCTAGGTTGGTCAGAGCTTTACTTACAAGGAGCAAGCGTCTTTTAATTTCCTGGCTGCAGTCACTATCTGCAGTGATTTTAGAGGCCAAAAAACTAAATAAAAAAAGAAAGAAAGAAAGAAAGAAAAAAAAAAAAAAGAAACAAATCGCCAGTCTAGGTTCGATGCAGGGTACAGGATGCTTGGGGCTGGTGCACTGGGATGACCCAGAGAGATGGTATGGGGAGGGAGGTGGGAGGAGGGTTCAGGATTGGGAACACGTGTACACCCGTGGCAGATTCATGTTGATGTATGGCAAAACCAATACAGTATTATAAAGTAAAATAAAGTAAAAAAGAAAGAGAAACAGCCTCCACATATAGTGTACAGTGATCAAGAAATAATCATTTGTTTTGGTAACTCTTGAAATTCCGAGGTGGTGGTTATTGTTGTTATTATCATTATTCACCAGCGCAAAGGCTATCATTACCATTTAAAATGGGTAGGTTCTGTGGTAATTGCATGTTACTGTTATTATAAGCTTTGTTTCTTTCATCTCTTCCCTTCTCCTCCCTCCTTCAATGTCCATGCTGAATTTTACATTATTTCAGAGTTTAAGTGCACCTGTATTTTCATCCAAAGAAATTATAAGTTTCAAAGGACTGTAGCTAATCTTAATAGAGTCTAAAGAAAACCATGTTATAGTAATTCATTAATTTATATAAAACCAAATCATAACTCTCTTTTTCTAAATGTAATCAAGTACATTAAAAGGTTGTTGCTATAAATAGTATCTCATGTATTGTCACATCCAGAGTAAATTTGGCTGTTAATGTGATCATAAAATGCATTTTCTAAGCTATTCAACAAATATTTCAAATAAAAATAAGCTTTTCCAACTGCATATGGAAACAAATTAAGTACAAATTGATGTCTAAACTAAAATAGTAGCAAATTGAATTCATCAGTAAATTAAAAGATGAAAAAGAAATGCTTACTCTAGAATGGCAGAAATAGATTATTACTATTAGGAGGTTTTTAAATTTATTCTGCAAATTCTAAATATGAGGGGAAAATCTTAAATTGTCTTCATATAAGCCTAACAGCATTTGATTAATTTTTTTTAGCCACAGACTTTATTGTTTGAATATCTGCAATTATTATTCTATACACAAATGTTAATTTCTTACAAAACTCTGTATGCCATATTGCTAGGTTATTTCATTCTTCATTTTATGCCACATTTCCATCAAAGACTACTTCTCCAAATCACAATCTGCCTGATCATGTGTAGTTGTTGTTCAGGTGCTAAGTTGTGTTTGACTCTGCAATGCCATTGACTGTAGCCTACCAGGCTCATCTGTCCATGAGATTTTCCAGGCAAGAATACTGGAGCAGGTTGCCATTTCCTTCTCCAGTGTGATTAAATTTTTTAAGGATAGTTTGCACAAACATAAATTCTTAGTGTCAAACAAGCAGGAAAAAAATCCAAATTTCCAGCAAACATTAGAAAGACAGTCTTTTTTGCTTTGTTTTCAATAACAAATCTACATCAAAGGTATCACAGCTGCCTAGGTTCTAGCATTGCATATATGTTAATAATGATAAATTTTTAAAGAATGATAAAAATTATTTTGGAGGTAAAAATTCCAAAAGCTATTGGCCACGGCCTATCAGTTTCTTAATCACTAGAATAGTATAGAAAAGAATATCATAGTAGTCTCAGATCAACACAACAAAATAAAAAGTCAGTGAATGTGGATAAAACAACCTCTTTCAGCAATAAAGAAAGTTCCCACAGCAAAACTGATTCTCCTTTACATTAAAAAGGAAATTTATTAAAATAATTTTCATGCCCCCAACTTCTGACATAGCCAACAAATGTAAACCAAATGATTGCAAATCAATATAGTGACTGAGAAATTTGTTCAAAGAAAATACAAGGATTCGTTTCCAGTTTTACTACTTAGTCTTTAATATAAAGTCCTAATTTAGCACTGAAGCTATTCATTTTCCTTTTTGTCTGTTTTGTGTGATCTCATATTTGTCCTATTTCATCACGACTTCTTTNAAAAAAAAAAAAAGAAACAAATCGCCAGTCTAGGTTCGATGCAGGGTACAGGATGCTTGGGGCTGGTGCACTGGGATGACCCAGAGAGATGGTATGGGGAGGGAGGTGGGAGGAGGGTTCAGGATTGGGAACACGTGTACACCCGTGGCAGATTCATGTTGATGTATGGCAAAACCAATACAGTATTATAAAGTAAAATAAAGTAAAAAAGAAAGAGAAACAGCCTCCACATATAGTGTACAGTGATCAAGAAATAATCATTTGTTTTGGTAACTCTTGAAATTCCGAGGTGGTGGTTATTGTTGTTATTATCATTATTCACCAGCGCAAAGGCTATCATTACCATTTAAAATGGGTAGGTTCTGTGGTAATTGCATGTTACTGTTATTATAAGCTTTGTTTCTTTCATCTCTTCCCTTCTCCTCCCTCCTTCAATGTCCATGCTGAATTTTACATTATTTCAGAGTTTAAGTGCACCTGTATTTTCATCCAAAGAAATTATAAGTTTCAAAGGACTGTAGCTAATCTTAATAGAGTCTAAAGAAAACCATGTTATAGTAATTCATTAATTTATATAAAACCAAATCATAACTCTCTTTTTCTAAATGTAATCAAGTACATTAAAAGGTTGTTGCTATAAATAGTATCTCATGTATTGTCACATCCAGAGTAAATTTGGCTGTTAATGTGATCATAAAATGCATTTTCTAAGCTATTCAACAAATATTTCAAATAAAAATAAGCTTTTCCAACTGCATATGGAAACAAATTAAGTACAAATTGATGTCTAAACTAAAATAGTAGCAAATTGAATTCATCAGTAAATTAAAAGATGAAAAAGAAATGCTTACTCTAGAATGGCAGAAATAGATTATTACTATTAGGAGGTTTTTAAATTTATTCTGCAAATTCTAAATATGAGGGGAAAATCTTAAATTGTCTTCATATAAGCCTAACAGCATTTGATTAATTTTTTTTAGCCACAGACTTTATTGTTTGAATATCTGCAATTATTATTCTATACACAAATGTTAATTTCTTACAAAACTCTGTATGCCATATTGCTAGGTTATTTCATTCTTCATTTTATGCCACATTTCCATCAAAGACTACTTCTCCAAATCACAATCTGCCTGATCATGTGTAGTTGTTGTTCAGGTGCTAAGTTGTGTTTGACTCTGCAATGCCATTGACTGTAGCCTACCAGGCTCATCTGTCCATGAGATTTTCCAGGCAAGAATACTGGAGCAGGTTGCCATTTCCTTCTCCAGTGTGATTAAATTTTTTAAGGATAGTTTGCACAAACATAAACTCTTAGTGTCAAACAAGCAGGAAAAAAATCCAAATTTCCAGCAAACATTAGAAAGACAGTCTTTTTTGCTTTGTTTTCAATAACAAATCTACATCAAAGGTATCACAGCTGCCTAGGTTCTAGCATTGCATATATGTTAATAATGATAAATTTTTAAAGAATGATAAAAATTATTTTGGAGGTAAAAATTCCAAAAGCTATTGGCCACGGCCTATCAGTTTCTTAATCACTAGAATAGTATAGAAAAGAATATCATAGTAGTCTCAGATCAACACAACAAAATAAAAAGTCAGTGAATGTGGATAAAACAACCTCTTTCAGCAATAAAGAAAGTTCCCACAGCAAAACTGATTCTCCTTTACATTAAAAAGGAAATTTATTAAAATAATTTTCATGCCCCCAACTTCTGACATAGCCAACAAATGTAAACCAAATGATTGCAAATCAATATAGTGACTGAGAAATTTGTTCAAAGAAAATACAAGGATTCGTTTCCAGTTTTACTACTTAGTCTTTAATATAAAGTCCTAATTTAGCACTGAAGCTATTCATTTTCCTTTTTGTCTGTTTTGTGTGATCTCATATTTGTCCTATTTCATCACGACTTCTTTTCTGCACCATCTTGCAGGTGTAAAATTACAAAATTCAAATGATTTGCACTAAAATTCAGTGTCAGTCCAAAATATAAAAATTCAGTAAATTAGAAATAGGATGTTTAGACTCCTAAAGTCTCCATAGAGAAAATGTGTTAGTCACTCAGCCATGACCAACTCTTTGTAACCCCGTGGACTGTAGCCTGCCAGGCTCCTCTGAACTTGGAATTCTCCAAGCAAGAATATACTGGAGTGGGTAGCCATTCCATTCTTTAGGCAGTCTCTCAAACCCAGGGTTCAAACCTGGGTCTCCTGCATTTTAGATGGATTCTTTACCATCTGAGCCACCAGGGAAGCCCACAATCAATCATCACATCACCTCATCATCACAGTTTGTTAAAACAGAGTGAGAGGGAGGCTCAAGAAGGGATATGTGTATATTTATAGCCAATTCACAGTGTTGTACAGCAGAAACTAACCCAACATTGTAAAGCAATTATCCTCCAGTTTAAAATGAAAGGAAAAAACATGATAGCTAGCCTAAAATACCAGGGAAAGCTTAGAATGCCCATTTTCAATCCTAGTTTTCAGTGTTGCCATTTAAACTTTGGCCAAGTAAATATTTAAAAGTTACAAATATTAAAATATGGGGAAAATCACCATTTTTTACATGAGAGTATAAACAAGCCAACCACAGATTATAAACTGAACAACATGAAAACACATTAGGATCAATCTGATTATATGTTAGAAAAATATATACAAACCATACCATTTCTTGTGATCTGGAACTGACCTGAGAGGAACTATAATTCAAAGAAGATACAATTAATATGAGCCAAAAAGGTATAAAACACCTAAGAATAAATTGAATCGGAAATTCATAGTTTATAAATAAAGAACCTTCTCTAAAGGGGGAAAAAAGACCTGAATAATGTAAACAGTTATTAATGATGTATACAGACAATCTCCAAATTTACAAATTTACTAAACCAGTCAATCCTAAAGGAAGTCAACACTGAATATTCACTGGGAGGACTGATACTGAAACTGAAGCCGCAATACTTTGGCCACCTGATGTGAAGAGCTGACTCACTGGAAAAGACCCTGACACTGGAAAAGACTGAGGGCAGGCAAAGTGGGCAACAGAGGATGAGATGTTAGAGAGCATCACTGACTCAATGGACGTGAGTTTGAGCAAACTCAGGGAGATGGTGAAGGACAGGGAAGCCTGGAGTGCTGCCGTCCGTCCATGCAGCGTAAAGAGTTGGACATGACTGAACAACAACATCCAAACTCTAAATTAATTTACAAACTTAATGTCAACCATATCAAGGGGATCATTATGGGATTTTCTTTAGAAACTCAGAAGGATAATTTGAAAAATTAGGTGCTAATATGAGTTGAGGAAAGAACCAAGAAAATTGAAAGAGAAATACACTGCTATCCTCACTATGAGTTAAAATGTAGTGAACTCACAGTATTAAAACCAAGTGGTATTATCACAAAAACAGACAGATGAGTTTAAAGAAAGGAGAAAACCAGAAATATGTCTAAATAGTCACAAGATTTATGTTAGTTTTCTGTTGCTAATGAAAGTAAATTAATACTTTCCAAGTGACAATTTGGCAATGTAAATATAACTAAAATGGGTCCAACTTTTGATTCAGTGATGGAAAAAGTAATAATCAGGTATATGCTAAAGAGAACCTAAATATTAATATCTCTTATTGAGCATTAGTTAAATGCATTACTCTATGCACACTATGGGGCTTCTGCTAGTGGCTCAATATGGTAAAGAATTCGCGTGCAGTGGGGCAGACCTGGGTTCGATCCCTGGGTTGGGAAGATCCCCTGGAGAAGGGCATGGCAACCCACTCCAGTATTCTTGCTTGGAGAATCCCATGAACAGAGGAGCCTGATGGGCTACAGTCCATGAGGCTGCAAAGAGCTGGACACAACTGAGAAACTCAGCACAGCACAGCACATGCACACTAAGGCATCCATTATAAATCATTTTAAAATCACTATAATTTCAGAAGAAAATGCAACGATTTAATAAAATATTCCTTTTAATTAATGCTTGTGATGTTTTCTGTATTTTTGAAAAATTTCTACTTGAATTCACATTTTTGTTATCAAAACAAGAAAATTTAAGGGTTGTTTAAAAATAATAGATTACTATTCTTTAGTAATTTTTTAATGTTGACACTTAAGATTTGTAAAAATGTGTTAAATTTTCAGTACAGTATTGTTTCATTAGAAAAATAGTTGGCTGTTTTTGTACAGATTATATGCAAAGAAATAGGAATCCAAAATCAATTATTTTAAAGCTAAACCAAACCTAAAGAGAACATATTTTATACTTTTATACTTTATAAAATTTATGCCATTTAGCAATGAAGGAAAAAATGTCCTTTAACTAAGGAAAGGCAAGTTTTTTATGGGCAATGTCTCTTCAGAGCAAACTTCTTTGAAAGGTATCTGGATTTCTACTGAATCTTAAGAACATAACACCTCAATCATATCCCAGGGAAGAAAAGAAAAAATATTGATTATGAGAAAGTTTGAAGAACTGAGGTCCCATGGAGTTAGTCTACACAGATTCATGGAAGGATTTTTTTTTTTTAATGGGCCACTTTAGGAGATGAGATATGCTTTTCTTTTGTACATAATAGGTAAAGGGTTATTGAATTACTGAATGAAAGAAATCATTTGTATAATGGCCAAAGACAAGTGAGTGCAAAGTTTCTAGGCAACTGCTTATGAAATCATATTATTAGGTAACAATGATGGTACACAGAAAGCCCATCAATCTCAGAAAATATTCTCAAACCACATACGTGAACTTGGAAACAGACCAGGAGTTCATAGCGTTAATTTATCATATTAGCATCCTCTCCACAAGACAAAAATATCCAAAATAGCCCAATGTACACTTCAAAAGACTCAGAATCAGTTTGACTACATCTATGATAATAACTGTTTAGAGATTAAATTAGAAAAATTAATTCAGAGAATTCCCAGTCATTATTATAAATTGCACAGTAGGTATCCGCTTCCCTCCTCCAACATTTGGTGACAGTCCAAATGCATAAGGCTTTCCAGGAAACTCAGTGGTAAACAATTTGCCTGCTGATTCAGGAAACACCCGAAGCACAGGTTTGACCCCTAGGTCGCGAAGATCCCCTTGGGAGGAAATGGCCACTCACTCCAGTATTCTTGCCTATAAAATCCCATGGGCAGAGGAACCTGGTAGGCTACAGTCCTTGGGGTTGCAAGGAGTCGGACATGACTGAGCAATTAAGAACTAAATGGATATACAACAAATTGCTCTATAATCTTATTGTTTTTTTTAAGACACAAGTAATAAATGAAGTATTTCATAACCAAACTTCTGCTTTCCCTTGACCTATAGAATGCTCATGAGAAAATAGTGACTACAAACTTCAGCCATAAGAAGACAGGGGCGTTCAAAATTCCCAGAACTAATTAATCATGAAAGATTAATCTCATAGTATAAAAGTATAAATAGAGTTGGCATTGGTGCTTGTACTTCCCATTGTACTTTTGGGGCATTGCTTCTTGTAATCTTTCCACCATGACATGTTTTAAATTCACAATTAATTTGTATATCCTTGGAGGGATTGTGATGCCATATAAACCTTTAAATTTCTCATAGCTTTTAGCACAGTGCTTTTCAACATAGTGTAGGGGTAAAGGAGGTAATTTTGACAGATTATATATAGTCTGTTAAAAAAAAAAGCCTATCTAAATGTTTTAAATGATTTCTGCTAAATTTTACTTTTAATAATGATTTCTGGAAAAATATCTGACAGTGTTTATTTCAGATCAACAACTCTGATATTTTCTTTTTTAAAAAAATAGTATTCAGTAGTTTAATTTTAAATTTTGTTAATAAAATGGTTAAATATAAATCAAATTGACAACATAAATTATGATAAAAGTTTGTAAAGTTAGCAGTGATTCACAGTTGGTTCCTTGTAATAAGCTTGAGTTTTTTTTGTACCTTGTATATAGAGTGGCTCAGACCTTGCAAAGATTGGGTATTGCAGAAGTTAAAGACGCAGTGGATTCAATGTTTCGATTTTGCAAAACAGCAAAAAGCAAATCTGCGACTATTTTGTGTTAGAAAAAAAGTTGTTAGCACTTAAAAACTAGTTCCAAAATAGTAGGCATCTTTGTCATGATTTTGAAGGCTTTTGTGTGTGTGTGTGTGTGTGTGTGTGGCTCAGATGGTAAAAGTATCTGCCTGCAGTGCAGGAGACCTGAGTTCTATCCCTGGGTTGGGAAGATCCCCTGGAGAAGCAAATGGCACCCCACTCCAGTACACTTGCCTGGAAAATTCCATGGACTGAGGAGCCTGGTGGGCTACAGTCTATGGGACTGCAAAGAGTCGGACACGACTGAGCGGCTTCAGTTTCAGTTTCAACCTTTGTGGGGGGAAAAATGCTATTTTTGCAAAAATAAAAGGGCTGAAAGAATCTTAAATGTTATATATTTGTAAGAACTAGCAATTTAAGGTCTTGTGAAATAATAGTTACAAAATGTTTTAATAATGTGTTATGTTAAGAAGTATAACTAAAACCAGTTTTAAGCCTCCTGGACTGATTCAAAAGCAGAGACACTACTTTGCTGACTAAGGTCCGTCTAGTCAAGGCTATGGTTTATCCAGTGGTCCTGTATGGATGAGAGAGTTGGACTGTGAAGAAGGCTGAGCACCGAAAAATTGATGCTTTTGAACTGTGAACTGTGGTGTTGGAGAAGACTCTTGAGAGTCCCTTGGACTGCAAGGAAATCCAACCAGTCCATTCTGAAGGAGATCAGCCCTGGGATTTCTTTGGAAGGAATGATGCTAAAGCGGAAACTGCAGTACTTCGGCCACCTCATGGGAAGAGTTGACTCATTGGAAAAGACTCTGATGCTGGGAAGGATTGGGGGCAGGAGGAGAAGGGGACGACAGAGGAAGAGATGGCTGGATGGCATCACAGACTCGATGGATATGAGTCCGAGTGAACTCCGGGGGATGGTGATGAACAGGGAGGCCTGGCGTGCTGCGATTCACGGGGTCGCAAAGAGTCGGACACGACTGAGCGACTGAACTGAACTGAACTGGACTGGAACTGGATATTGGATATCTTGCTTTTGGTTGCTCATTTTTATGTTGCTTTCTTGTTGGATAAACAACAAGCCAGCTCTTAGACTGGTTAATCCCAGTCAACTACATCCTGCAGTATTAAAACTATTGCTAAGATAAAAGCGATTTACTATACTATTTCGTGGCTGGGTCAAAGAAATATATTATTTATTAAGACCATGTCTACTTCTGGATACAAAGCAAACTGGAAGATAAGGATCAAATATGACACAGAGAAATGTATAAATAGTTGGATGCTCAATCGCGAAATTGGATCAGACTTTTGCGACCTCATGGACTGTAGTCAGTCAGGCTCCTCTGTCCACGGGATTTCTCGGGCAAGAATACAATAGTGAGTTGCCACTTCCTTCTCCAGGGGATCTTCAGAACCCAGGGATGGAACCCATGTTTTCTGCATTGGTAGGCGGATTCTTTACTGCTGAGTCACCAGGGAAACCCATTACCAGACTACCTCCTATGCAAATTTCACTAAAAGAACATTAGAAATCGACTGCTTGTATATGAAATCCTTTTTTAAAATGAACACAGTCCATGACTAAGGAATTCATAAAAGTCCTACATGAGATTGCAAATATATGTTCCTTTTCCTTTACTATAGGAGATCTTTTAGAAGTTCTCTTTAACCTTGAAGCAAAGAGACAACATTTTTATTCAAAGAGCCAAGAAAACCATACAAAGTAAAGAGATAGTACTTTTAAAAAGAGCAAAATTCACTGTGTCAATATTTTTTCAGTTAAATATGAATACTATCAATATAGAACCCCCAAAATTTTTATTGTTACTAGCATTAAGTTCAACTTACTGTAATATGTATTATACCACTAATATCAAATGTCTTTTCATGCATATTTCTGAACCAAAGATCAATTTAGTGAAGTCTATTGACAAGTTTGTTCAAAGTATTAGTACCTATTGGGTTAATGGGATTTCTAAGAGGTATAGGGCTTCCCAAGAGGTTCATTAGGTAAGGGGTAACAAACCTTTGTCAGTAGTTCACAGCAACTTTGGACAAATGGAAATCAAAACGTTTGAGAACTCTGTTAGGGAAGCTGATTTAGTTGCAGGATGACAACAGAATTCCTAACCTATGTGGAAATAAAAGACCACAGTTTTCCCTTGAACTAGAAAGTGTAAAGACTTTCCTTTATGGCTCAGCTGAGTGGTCAGGACAGGGGTTGTGATGGCAAGCAGACCAGGGGAAGGGAGGCAGGGACCTGTGGGTGCCTCTGTCCTGCTGCCAGAAATTACCGTGAGATGCCTTTCTCCACTTCTGCAACTATGGAAACTTACATGGAAACATGAACTAAGGATAAAGGGTCCAGATCCCAAATTCCAACACTGTCTTAGGAAAGAATTCAAAATACTATTCCAAAATGTGCCTATGTTTTCAAATACTCACTTTTCTAGTCACCATTCTCACATTTCTAATCACTTTGTTCTGTGACGAAGAAGCATCGCCTGCACGTTGACTTATCTTGGTCTTGGGTACTGGCATTAATTTTATCAGATATATTTGTTGAAGACAGTGTATTGAAGGGGATGGAATAAAAGGGGAGAGGGAAAGATACAGGGAACAGAGAAGAAAAAACTTTTTACAGAAAGTGATCCTATATTTTAATAATTGGCAGGGTCAAACTTCAAAGTATTGACCTTTTTCCTATGGAAGTATTTGTGTGTATTTACATGTGAATTTAACTTCACTAGATAATTGCTGGGAAGGACAGAGAGACAAATGGATGAAGACATGAAAGAAAAATTGTAAGCAAGTAGAACTGAATGTTAGTCTGAGAAGCAATAATGAATGATAACCAGTTTCTTACAGCAACAGTAAGATGAAGAAGCAATTCTAATTACTTAGAAATAAGTAATTTGAAAATACTATAATTATATAATTTGAAGATACTTTTGGAAGCACACTTTTAGGTCCATCTACCAGTAACAAAAAGAAGTATGGAAAAATTGGAGCTAATCAGAATGAATTTGATTAAAAGCTCATCAGGAAAAAATTTTGATAAAAGATATTTTAATATGACATTATTATTCCTACAGTGTTCTTTTTAGAAGTATTTCAGGTACTTATTCTACTTTGTTTTTCTTGAATATTGATTCCTTGATTGTAATATCTGTGTTTAGATTTATATACATATTTTGCTGCACACTAAAATCACATTTAGTTTACATCCCTCTTGACTCAAATTATGAGACTCATACATAACATTTTTCATATTGCACCTAAGATGCAAGATTATCCTAGGTACCTCCTACCAAAGTCATTACAAATTCTACACATGTTGTATTTAGCTTATTGAAGTATTTCATATTAAATAATTTTTAAAAAGAAGTATATTGCATTCAGAAGATATTAACATCAATGAGATTAATCACTATGTGCTAGAGGCTACTTTATGCTAAATAAAAATGGGAAATCATCTAATTCTCAAAAAAGAATCCTGGTACTATTAACAACACAATTTTACAGATGAGGAAACAGGTAAAAATGAGTTAAACATTTCCAAGAGAACACTGAAATTTTACAGGAGAGAAAGGATTAGAAACCAGCAGAAAAAATAAAGAACACAATTTGAAAGATGAAGTCTATATGTACATATTTTTAAAGAATAACACATAAGAATCTAAGCACATTATCTTCCCAAGTTTGGTGTGAATCAAAAGCATCAGCTGTTTCTTCAACAGGCATGAAAAAATATTTTTAAAAGAAAAATATGTAAGATAGAAAAGCATGAATATGTATACTACTAGTAATTTATAGAAGCTCTTGTTCCTTACGTTTTGATTTATTTAATCTAAAAATAAACCCCTAGCTATAGTCTTCTCGTAAGAAATGGGATATCCAAACAACTTGAAAGATAAAGAAATAAGTGTTCTTTAAAGATTTACTGCTAATACTGTATCTCTGTTTGCTGTTGAAATACAGTCAGTCTATGATTACCATAGCAATAAATATGCTAAGTATTTCTCATTTGCTAATATATTTTGTGAAAGTCTCTCATCCTGACAGCTTAAAAGGAACCTAAATTTCTCGTTCTCAAATTCAATAAGGAAAATAGCCAGGGCTGATGGATTTACATGATATAAGTCTTGCTGAAAAGTAATGAAATTATAATTCAAGGCTAGATAATTTCCTCTTACCAGAATAAATATGTATATGTAAGTTACAAAATATTTTTATTCTTGTTGAATTATATAATTTTTATACCCATGGATAAGGGGGGGTACTAATATTTTTGGATGACTATATATTTCTCATACTGATAGATGAAAAAGATCATTCAGCAAAAAAAATGTCTTGTTATAAAAATTGATAATGCAAAAGAAAAATTCTAACTAAAGTATTAAGAATAGCTTTTGTCAACCTATATGTATGGAAAAAAATTAGACCCTGAAAAATAATACCCACAAAATGAATTTGTGCACCTATTTTATCACTGTATATACTATGGTAATTAAGAAATACTGATGGGACTGCCCTGGCGGTTCAGTGGCTAAGACTCTGTGCTTCTAATGCAGGGGGCTGGCCCCTGGACAGTGAACGAAGATCTCATGTTCTATGTGAGATCACACACATACACACAGACGCACACACAGAAAAGATACACACAGACACAGACACAGACACACACCTTATTTACTGGGTTAACAAATATTTAGCCAGCTACTGTGTACCAAGGCCTGTGTAGTTATGAATGAAATAATAGGAATTGACTTTTTATAGCTAATGGCTGCTGATAGGAAATTGGGAAAAAATAATAAAATACAAATCTCTGCTGAGGGAGAAGCAGGAATACACGTGATTCTATTGTCTTTGGAGAAAGGACAGGAAATCTAGAAAAAGTCACTTCCCTCATACCAAGTTCTCAGGGTCTGCCTGAGACTGAGGTGCAATCAGAACGGTACCCTCCCATTCCTCAATACCGCACATAACAAAATAACAGACACAGCAGCGAGAGCTGAGAGATGACTGTCTCTGGGGAGCAGTTCAGAGCTCAAAGTCAAGNTCAGGGTCTGCCTGAGACTGAGGTGCAATCAGAACGGTACCCTCCCATTCCTCAATACCGCACATAACAAAATAACAGACACAGCAGCGAGAGCTGAGAGATGACTGTCTCTGGGGAGCAGTTCAGAGCTCAAAGTCAAGGGTTGATTAGATATTGAGAAGAACCTTCTGACATATTAACCAGCACCCAAAACGCTCCAAATCAGAACAGGTTAATATAACACACTCTATGTATGTGTGCACTCACTTGTGTGCGACTCTTTGCAACCACATGGACTGCAGCCCACAGCCTCCTCTGTTCATGGGATTTCCCAGGCAAGAACACACTCTGTAGGACTAGCCAAAGGAAGGGACTGCTCATCTCCAGACATAAGAAAAACAAGAATGTATGTATTTATTGTGCTACACAACTTGTCCATAATTCAACAAAAGACTGATTTATATAGAATGGCTAAAAACGCAGTCTGGAGAGAGAAAGCAATCATAAGAATGAGACTCAGCTACGTATGATAGAGTTATAGGAACTATGTAAAGAATCATGACACTGAAGATAGGTCATTAGAAATTAACTGAACTGAAACAGTAAGATTAAAAATAAAAGTGCATGTCATCTGCAAACAGTGAAAGTTTTACTTCTTCTTTTCCAATTTGGATTCCTCTTATTTCTTTTTCTGCTCTGATTGCTGTGGCCAAAACTTCCAGAACTATATTGAATAGTAGTGGTGAAAGTGGGCACCCTTGTCTTGTTCCTAATTTTAGGGGAAATGCTTTTAGTTTTTNTGTACACCTGTGGCTGATTCATGTCAATGTATGGCAAAACCAATACAGTACTGTAAAATAGAATAAAGTATTTTAATAAAAAAAATAAAAATAAAAGTGCAAAAACAACAGAGGATCCAAGAACTGCAGGAAAGTGTCAAACAGTATCAAACATCAAAGTGTCAATGGAGACCACAAGGTACATGTGTGTGTATGTGTGTGTGTGTGGGGGGGGGTGTGTGGCGCTCAGTTGTGTCTGACTCTTTGCAGCCCTGTGGACTGTAGTCTGCCAAGCTCCTCAGTTCATGGAATTTTCCAGGCAAGAATACTGAAGTGGGTTGCCACTTTCTACTCCAGGGAATCTTCCTGACCCAGGGGTCGAACCCATTGTCTGCTTCATCCCTTGCATTGTCAGGCGGATTCTTCACCACTATCTTCACTTGGGGAGAAGGCAATGGCACCCCACTCCAGTACTCCTGCCTAGGAACTCCCATGGATGGAGGAGTCTGGTAGGCTGCAGTCCATGGGGTCGCTAAGAGTCAGATGCNTGCATTGTCAGGCGGATTCTTCACCACTACCTTCACTTGGGGAGAAGGCAATGGCACCCCACTCCAGTACTCCTGCCTAGGAACTCCCATGGATGGAGGAGTCTGGTAGGCTGCAGTCCATGGGGTCGCTAAGAGTCGGATGCAACTGAGTGACTTCACTTTTACTTTTCACTTTCATGCACTGGAGAAGGAAATGGCAACCCACTCCAGTGTTCTTGCCTGGAGAATCCCAGGGATGGGGGAGCCTAGTGGGCTGCCATCTATGGGGTCACACAGAGTCGGACACGTCTGACACGATTTAGCAGCAGCAGCAGCAGCAGCAGCAGCTTCACTTGGGAAAGCCCATCAACTAGTGTAAAACCACACCAAAGTGTCAATAGGAACCACAAGGTATGTGGTGAAAATGAAACCCCCCACCCATCAGTGGATGCTAACAGAAGAGGCCTTACAGGAAGCCTGGATTTCTACCCCTGCTCTGCAGTAATAAGGAAACTGTCTCAATCCCATGTGATAACAGGGGCTGAATGGGGAAACTGGAACTTCACCAAAACTTGAAAGTACCCAGGTGGTATACTCCTCTACCTCCTGAGGCAGTGATAGACAAAGCCAGATAAAGGAAGTTTAAATTGAGATCCAGAGTCTTATGACATGCCTCAAACATTCAGATTTCAATAAAAGAAAAATCACCCATCCTCCCAAGAATCTGGAAATCTCAACTTCAATGAGAAAAGATCATTAACAGACATTGGTACTGGGATGACAAACAGAATTTTCTGACGAGCGTTTTTAGATACCACCAAAAAAAATATTTTAATAAGCAATTACATACAGTTGAAACAAATGGGAAAAAAAAAAACTCTCAATAATAGAAACTCTCAATAAAGAAATAAAAATATAAAAAATAATCTAATAGAACTGTAAAGTGAAATGTATAATAAGTAAAATTAAAAATCAACGGATGGGCTTGATGACAGAATACAGGGGAAAGAGGGAAAAATTATTGCACTTGAAGATGGAACAGCAGAAATTACCCAATGAACAACAGAGATAAAACAGACTGGAAAGAAATGAACAGGGCCTCTAAAACTTGTGAGATGAACATGGAAGGTCTAATAGTTGTTATCATTGGAGGCCTAGATAAGAGGAGAAAGAGATTGAGGCTTAAAAATCACTAAAAGGAGTAATGGCAACAGTTATAAACTTAGAGACTCAAGAATGTGAGCAAAGACCAAACAAGATAAAGTCAAGGTAATTCATGCCAACACACATCATGGTGAAACTTCTGAAAAGTAAAGACAGAGAAAATCTTAGCAGCAGCCACACTAAATAACCCCTTGCCTACTGGGGGAAACACATACACACAACAGCAGATTTCTCAGAAGAAACCAGTAAACAGACAGAACGAGGCTTGACATTTTTCAAGTGCTGAGGATAAAAAAAATTAGTCAGTCTAGAAGTCTATTTTAAGCAAAATTATCCTTCAGGAATGATGAAAAAATTCTCAGATAAAAGAATTTGTATGCAGTAGACCTATGCTAAAAGAAGGCTAACAAAATTTCTCTGAGAAGAAAGAAAATAATTTAAAAAATAAATCTTAGAACATGAAGATAGAAGAAAGCAAAGAGAGGGGGGAAATGTGAGTAAGTATCATAGACTTTCCTTCTCCTGAGTTTCCTAGATTATGTCTTACTGTGAAAGCAAAAATTATAACTGTCCAATGAGGTTCTCAAGGTTTATAAAGAAAACATTCAGAGAGTTCTGCTATAAATGGATAGTCATACAGGGAACTTAAGGTGAGTTTCTATACCAACTGGACTTTAAATGGTGACATCAATAGATTATGTTATATATGCATATGGTTTTGTTATTGTTTAGTTGCTAAGTCAGGTCTGATTATTTTGCAACCCTATGCTCCTCTGTCCATGGTATTCTCCAGGTAAGAATACTGGAATGGATAGCCATTTCCTTCTCCAGGGATCTTTCCAACCCAAGGATTGAACCTGTATCCCCTGCATTGGCAGGCTGATACTTTACCTCTGAGCCCCCAGGGAAGCCCTATGTTATTGATAATTTCACCCACAAAAGATTATTATGAACTGAATGTTTGTGCAGCCTTCCCTTCCCTTCCCAAACTCATGTGTTGACACCTTAACCCCTAATGCGATGGTATTTTTAGGCTTAAATGAAGTCAGAGTGAGGCCTCATGGTGGGATTGGTGGCTGCCTAAAAAGAGAAAGATCTCTTCTCCTGCCCTGAGCCCAGGCACAGAGGAAAGGTCACAGGAAGACACAAGAAGGCTGCAGTCTTCAAGCCAGAAGAAAGGGATCTCACCAGACCCCAGTCACCTTGGCACCCTGATCTGAGACTTCCAGTCTCCAGGGTGATGAGAAACTGATGTCTGCAATTCGAATCGCCCAGTCTATGGCATTTTGTTACGGCAGCCTGAGCTGATTAAGACAAAGATGAAACTGGAAATCTTAAAACAAAAACTAAACTCACAATTGATTCAATTTTACTGAATTCAAAAATTTTACTGATTCAATAATCAGTAAAAGCCAAATCATACAAAAGAAGCACCACATTAAACACAAAGTATTCCATTCAAAGGAATGGAGTTAAAAGCAGAAAAATTTAGATTAACATTAATCACCTCAGAGAGATGCAAGAGAAATTTGTATAAATAAAAATGTTAACCTGAGATTTTGAAAACTTGGATTTGCTTATGGAGTTTAAAATGATACAATAGATGAGATGAATAACAAAAAGGTACAGGTGAAGAGTACACTTGTTAGCTAAAAAATCAAGTCAAGGAACTCCCCTAGGATGTCCTGAAAATGACAACTTGTAGAAAGCATAAGGTGAGATTTAAAAGAAACAGAGGGCATATGAAGAACTTTAAATATCTACTTAATTGAATTTCTAAAAGAAGAAACATTGGTGGTTATATAACATGTGAAGCAATGGAGATAGAAGCTTTCCATAACTGAGGACACACATTACTTCCTGTTCTGAAAGAACCTTCCACGTTTCAGATTTGACATCTCTGCCACAACGAATCTGGTGTTCAGGGCCGGAGAGTCATCAGCAACATCTGAACCTTCTTGGAGCAGTCATTCAGCTCTCAGGTAGAAAAAGAAAGACTTTCATAGGTACTTAGACTGTTCCACTCTGAGCGATACCATTTATGGAATTTATCCAGAAAAAGCAATAGAAGATTTACTAAAAGAAGCACATGTATGAGAGAGTTTGTATCTCCAAATATAGTGGTTAGATGTTACTGCAACAGCTTCTAATTTTTTTATTATTAAAAAAATATTCTCTAAGTAGAATCCCAGATAACTGATGATGGAGAGCAACAGAGAACAGATGGAGAGAGAAAACAGGAAGCTGTAAATGATGTCATGGTGGGCAGGAAATATACTTATTAATTAACATGCGGTAATAAGAAATATACCTTTTATGTTAATATTTAAAGGTGATAACTTATATACATAGGCTATATTATTTGCCTATTTTTAATAAACATATTCTATTTCTATCTTTTTATCTGGCTAACAGGAATTCCCTATATAGTCTATAGACACTTTTTCTTACTGACTTTAAAACTGCAAATATCTAGTCCCAGTCTGTGGATGTGTTTTAACTCTCACTGAAGTTTCATCCTACAGAAATCTTTCATTTTTATTCATACAAAAAGAACATGTTTTCCCTGTGATTTTTGCTTTAGAGTTTTCAGAATTTCCTCATGACAAAGTCATGAACATACTCAACTAGCTTTTTATAACATTATGGTTCTGCTGTTCATAATCAAGTTCACAATAAATCTGGTTTATCTTCACATACTATATGACATGTTTTTCTCCACACCATCTCCTGAAGAATCCTTGCTTGTCTCACATGAATCAACTTATCAATTTTATCAAGTTTCCATATACACATGATCTTTCTCCAGTCATGAGCCAGTACTGTAATACCTGACAAAGGACAAAAGCTAATTCTCAAGGAAGGAAAAACAAGAAGGGTTGATTCATGCCTGCAGAAAACCCAGTGGATCAGATGGTAAAGAATCTACCTGCAATACAGGAGACCAGGGTTTAATCCTTGAATCGGGAAGATTCCCTGGAGGCGGGCATGGCAACCACTCCAGTATTCTTGCCTGTCCATGGGACAGAGGAGTCTGGTGGGCTGTAGCCCATGGGGTTGCAAAGAGTTGGACATGGCTGAGAGACTAACAACTTGTTCAACTTTCAGAGAAGAAAAGTTTCATTTACTAGTAAAAGAAAAACGCAAGTAAAACAATGAGATGTGTTTTTTGTTTATATAGAGAAAAGGCCTGAAAAGATGCAAAACAAACTGAAAATAGTGGTCAACTGCTTCTGAAAAGAGAATAAAATGAAGGGTATTATCAAGGGTTAACTTTTGTTTAGTCTGTATTATTTGAAGTTCTTAACAAAAAGGGTTGATGTTTGACTTGCTTGATTATATATGATGTGAGATTAACTCAGAGTCTCTCTCCCTCCTTCTCTCCAATCACTCCTTCCCAGCCTTCAACTTTTCCTCCCTCAAACCTCTCTAGTATGTAAGACTAGTACCTATTTTCTCTGTATTTACAACGTCTCACCTCCTAGGTGCTTTCCATAACCTCCTGACTTATTGAAGTCACAGCACTCCAGATTTCACGAGCACAACCAATCTCTCACTGACTGGGCCTATGGGCTTATAGATCTTTCCCCCAGATGAACTGGAAAGTCCCTGAGAAAATACCACCAGCCCCCACACTAGCACCTGATATATGGATATGTACCCCCCCCCCAAAAAAAAAAGTAACAAATGAATATAAGGACACAGAATACAGGAGTGAGTCAAGGAAACAATGCTTTTAAAAATAGAAAGGATACTTTGGATATGTTGGCAGGGTAGGAAATAGAGAGCCATATAATGCCTTTGAGGACTGCCCTGATGGCCCAGTGGTTAAGAATCTGACTGCCAATATGGGCGACATGGGTTCAATTCCTGGTCTGGAAGATCCCGCAAGCTGAGGAGCAACTAATCCCGTGTGCCACAGCTACTGAAACCGCGCTCTGCAATGAGAGGCCAGCACTATGAGAAGCCTCTGCCCTGCAACTAGAGGAGGCCTGCATGCAGCCAAAAATAATGAAATTGCTTAAAATAAATAAATAAATGTTTTTGATTAGAGGAAAATCACTAAAAACAACTGCTGGCGCCAGTGTGTAGGAATCATCAAAAGCAAGCCTCGATCTTGCAACCAGAGATGGGCTTAAATTATTGATGCGAAGATAAAGAAAATTTAGATGATGGACCCCTGACATGTAAGGAATACAAAAACGGGATTTGAACTGCACTTCTCTATTTGACTCTAAGCTCCATGAAAGCAACGACTTTGTTGGACTTACTATTATGATCAACATACTCCAGGCCTAGTCCAGGACCTAAATGCACCAGGCCAGTATATAATTATTGAACACTGATTGGAAAAGCTGGATAGACTGATAGAAGATAGACAAAATAATAATCAGTAAATCAATACAAATCCAATCAATTTCTGCAGATAGGCAATGGTATAAAAGGATGTTACAATTACTAAAATATTTTGAGTCTGAAATAAAGAAGAGTATGACTGTCATTGAAAAGTATGTTTTGTATGCAGATAGAAATAAAGAATAGATTGTGTATTGAGGTGTTAGTGAGTCATGCAAGGACATTCACTTCTTGGATAACTTGAGGTGGTGGTAGGGGGAGGTTGACCTGAGCTTGAGAAAACCAGACCGAAGACGTGGATTTTTAAGTTGCCTCTGGAGAGTTCAGCTTCCCAGATGGCTCAGATAGTAAAGAATTTAGCTGCCAATGCAGGAGACACAAGACTCAGGTCCAATCCCAGGGTCCAGAAGATCCTCTGGAGTAGGAAATGGCAACCCACTCCAATATCCTTGCCTGAAAAATTCTGTGGACAGGGGAGCCTCATGAGCTACAGTCCACAGAGTCACAAAGAGTTGGGCACAACTGAGTGCCTGAGTACCTGCGCCTTGTAGAGTTCAGAGCTAAATCTAAGGAGACTCTAGAGGGTAAATGGAACAAAGCTATGTTTGCTTTTCAAAACTACATCAGAAAATCAAGGAAATAAATTACTGCAAAATACTTAAAAGAAACTAAAGTAAAACAAACATTAGGATGGGATACATTCTGGAATACATTAGAAAATATGATAATTTTAGAAATGATTTAGAATATCACTTCAAAATAATATTAATGGCTGCTCTTTGGAAAAGCAAAAGCAAATTCTTCAGGATACTATAGCAGAAATATCTAGTGAATGAAATGTTTGTACAACATATATTCAATATACAAAAATAATGTTTGCAGCAAAATGTTCAGAGATCCTACATCTTATGAAACTGAAAAATATGCTTAGAGTCCCACAGAGGGTAGATATATAAAATCAGGTACAACTCTACTAAAATCTATAAAAAGGTATGTTAAGTGAGTAAAGTCGCTCAGCCATATCCAACTCTTTGCAACCCCATGGACTGTAGCATATCAGGCTCCTCTGTCCATGGGATTTTCTAGGCAATGGTACTGGAGTGGATTGCTATTTCCTTCTCCAGAGGATCTTCCCAACCCAAGGATCAAACCCAGGTCTCCCGCATTGTAGACAGACGCTTTACTGTCTGAGCCACCAGGGAAGCCCAAAAGGTATGTTAGTTGATATCAAATTATACCCTTTTGGAGAACTTAAATTATAATATTTCTTCAAAAATGCAGTTCTTATATGTGCATACACCTAACACCATTTGTAGAATGATCAAGTTTAAGATGAATTTCAAAGCCTCCTATTTAGAATTCAATTTTGTTGGCAGAATAGCTTGATAGGTACATTCTAACTTTAAACAATAAATGCTATCCTAAAAATTCATATAAATTTAATCACATACTAAGAAAGTATTATGTAAAGAATATTGTTGTAAATTCATTTTAAAGAATATTTGTCTTAATACCAAAGTGTGAATGTTCAATAATAACTGAAAATTTTCTCACCCCATTTTTATCTGTTTGAAAATATAAACATCATTATTTCCACATTCATGTGAATTATCTTGTACACAAACAATTCTGTATGAAAAATAGTCCTCTAATACTTTGGAAGTTCTTTTGAGAAAATACAAATTTGCATTTATTTCTATGTGTGGCAATGCATTTAACACATCCCTTTTGAGTTCACAAAAAATGCATTTGTTTTATAATATCAGTTAGGTAGTAATTCATTTGTTTTCTAATATTTCAAACTTAGACAAAAATCTTTCACTCTTAAAAGGCAATGGAGTATCTGTTTTGAGGCTTAGTTCAGTGAGGTGAAGTTCAAAAAAGGAAAATGATGTGTCATCATGTTTTTCTCCACNATTTCTTCAAAAATGCAGTTCTTATATGTGCATACACCTAACACCATTTGTAGAATGATCAAGTTTAAGATGAATTTCAAAGCCTCCTATTTAGAATTCAATTTTGTTGGCAGAATAGCTTGATAGGTACATTCTAACTTTAAACAATAAATGCTATCCTAAAAATTCATATAAATTTAATCACATACTAAGAAAGTATTATGTAAAGAATATTGTTGTAAATTCATTTTAAAGAATATTTGTCTTAATACCAAAGTGTGAATGTTCAATAATAACTGAAAATTTTCTCACCCCATTTTTATCTGTTTGAAAATATAAACATCATTATTTCCACATTCATGTGAATTATCTTGTACACAAACAATTCTGTATGAAAAATAGTCCTCTAATACTTTGGAAGTTCTTTTGAGAAAATACAAATTTGCATTTATTTCTATGTGTGGCAATGCATTTAACACATCCCTTTTGAGTTCACAAAAAATGCATTTGTTTTATAATATCAGTTAGGTAGTAATTCATTTGTTTTCTAATATTTCAAACTTAGACAAAAATCTTTCACTCTTAAAAGGCAATGGAGTATCTGTTTTGAGGCTTAGTTCAGTGAGGTGAAGTTCAAAAAAGGAAAATGATGTGTCATCATGTTTTTCTCCACTAATGAAAAATATGGCCTTGTGCTCCTGTGATGAGAGGCAGGTGAGGGTCAGTGTCAAGGAGAAACATCCAAAGTCAGGCTCTTCTGCCAAGATTCAGGGCAGCGGCAATATTCATCACTAAAGGACCCGGCAACTTCATTAACGTTTCACTCCCAAGATGTTTCAGGAATTCAGTGAAATTAGTAGAACATTTTCCATTTGTGTAAAAAGGTAAAAATTGTCCCCCCACCAACTTCTAAAATGGTTAAATAAAATTTGTATTATTCATTATATTCAAATATAGAAGGTTGGGGATAGAGATATGAAAGAAATAATTAATTTCTTACATAAGTAGCCAACTGGAACCCATATAGTCACTGCATGAAACTTATGTTCAGTCGTCTTCCACTCTTTGCAGCCCCCATGGTGTCACCAAGCTCCTCTGTCCTGGGGATTTTCCCCAACCCAGGGACTGAAACTTGAGTCTTTTGTGTTTCTTGCATTTTAGAAGGTGGATTCTTTACCACTAGCACTGCTTGGGAAGACACTATTGTAGAAAATGAATTGGTAACTGATAATGTGTAATACAGGGCTTCCCTCGTGGCAGATAAAGAATCTGTGTGCAATGCAGGAGACCTGGGTTTGATCCCTGGGTCGGGAAGATCCAGGGAGAAGCTCTGGCTGGAGAAGAGTATGGTTTCTCATTCCAGTATTCTTGCCTGGGAAATCCCATGGACAGAGGAGCCTGGTGGGCTACAGTCCATGAGGTTGCATAGAGTCAGACATGACTTAACGACTAAACAACAACACAATTTACTGATATACTCCATTGACTTTCCTATATGTGCTTTAAAATGCAAAGCAATCACTTCTCTGCCCCCCTATGCAATCCTCTGAAAGTATACAGATTTTTTAGTATGCTTTCCTAAAATGAAGTACACTTTTGTGTGACTATCTAGAGGATACCTAATAAGCAAAATCTTTTTTTTAAAGTTGACTCTAAACAGTTCATAAAGAAGCAACATGCTGTGCTATGCACCTGAAACTACTGTCACAACACTATTAACCAGCTAGCCTCCAATATAAAACAAAAAGTTAAAAAATAATACTAAATGAAGAATCAGAATGAGCTATAAAAACATTTCTAAATAAGTATTTACTTTACAAACAGGTGACTTTTCCAGTTCTAAATTCAAAGCCATATAGTATTGGTGCTGCTTTCTGATGAAGAGGAAAGAGAGCTATTAGAGGCATTTAAGTTTGCCTTTGCAGGAGTCATCTTGTCTTATAAATTAATATACACTAATAAAATAGTAAGATATAAACTATATATGAGTATAATATACTAAATATAAGCTATAATATAAATACTAAATATAATGCTAACCATAAATATAAAATACTATAAATAAAATATGAACTACAATGTAAAATACTAAAATACAAACTATAATATAAACTAATATATACTAATATAATACTGAAATATAAATTAATCCCAAATAGAGATTCTGGAAAATTATTTTATGCAGCAACAGGTAGCCTTACAATGTTCAAAAAGAAGATATATGAATTTTGGTTACTAATATTTAAACCACATACATAAATGAAGGGGCTTCCCTGGTGGCTCAAAAGGTAAAAGAATCTGCCTGCAATGTGGGAGGCCTGGATTCAAGTCCTGGGTCAGAAAAATCCCTGGAGAAGGGAATGGCAACTCGCTACAGTATTCTTGCCTCGAGAATTCCATGGACAGAGGAGCCTGGTGGGCTACACTCCATGGGATCACAAAGAGTCAGACACAACTGAGCAACTAACACTTTCACTTTACTTTCATACAAATAAATGTATCAGCATTTAGAAATGCTGCTTTAGCCAATGGTTACCATAGTAGGGCAGATGGTAACTAAAGCATTTCAAAAAAAAAAAAAAAAAGCTGAAGACATTTAAGTTTATAAATTCCTTAATCAGAAGCGAATTCCAGCATTCTTTGCACAGTGGCATGGAGAGCAGAATCCTAACTGGATTTAGCAGGAAAGATTTAGTTCAGATGATTATTTGTCCATTGTGTGAATAACTGTTGGCCATTAGTTATAGGTCATTACTCTCTGTAAATCTTGTTTCCTTTTGTATATCAGACTGTTAACAACAGATCCACAGTGTTATTATAGATTCATAAATATTAAATTATATAACATATGCAAAATGCCTACTGCAAACTATAGAAGATAATGGATGCCTGACAGTGTCTTAATTTTATGTCTTCCATGTAAATACTATTTCTGTATTATCGAATGTAACGGCACCTTTGTTATAGTCTTCATGCCTACAAAAGGAGTAAATAAAGGTTTACATTTTAATCATTTAAAGCTAAATATAAATGCTATTTTTGCTGAGTCACTAAGTCATGTCCGATCCGTTGAGATCCCATGGACTGTAGCCTGACCATAAGATTTCTCAGGCAAGAACACTGGAGTGGATTGCTATTTCCTTCTCCAGGGTATCTTCCTGACCCAGGGATTGAACCCATGTCAGGATTCTGTTTTTCCTAAATTGGCAGGCAGATTCTTTATTATTGCACCACCTGGGAAGTCCCAAAATGCAGCCTTTAAAAGTCATCATGTTTGATGTTTCATTTTATAGATATTGTCTAGTACATTTTTATTAGTTTTCAGACACATGGAGAAAGTGAAATAAAGCTGTGAGAGTAGTTCTAGTCTTTGTTAGAACAGCTGGCAAGATATTTCCCAAGATCAGCATTTCCTGTGGATGTTATGTCATTGCTACAAAGAGGCACTTTATATCAACCCTGTGTCACTGATGGGATTTTACTCAAGGGTTATGATGTTTTCACACTGAAAATGTACACAAGTATCACAGCAAATATTCAAGTAAAGAATGCCAACGAGAAGGCAAAGAAGTCATCAGTCAGAAATTAAAGGATGAAGAAATTCAGTGAAAACCACAGCATTTTAACGCCATGTAAGTAGATTCAGATAATGCTCTGGAAGTTTTCAAATTATCCTAGAAGTCAATTTTCTCCTTAGAGCTTCATGAAATCACCTTGTTAATGGTGGGAGATAATCACAGGAAAGTAAGATTTCTTCAGGCTTCACCTGGTGTTCTTCCCCTCTGAATATCATAATTGGTTCTTCAGAGGAAGCATTTTTATGTTTTCTTGACTTATTCCACAACAGCAAAGTGGCTCAGATGGTAAAGAATCTGCCTGAAAGGCAGGAGACTCGGGTTTGATCCCAGGGATGGGAAGATCTGCTGGAGAAGATAAAGGTTACCCACTGCAGTTTTCTTGCTTGGAAAATTCCATACACAGGGGACACACATGAGTCCTCTACACTCCACGGAGTTGCAGAGTCTGATACAACTGTGGCTGACTAACCCTTTCACTTCAACTTACTCTACAATAGCAAGTCAAGGAATAAAAAACAAAATTTTTGTAGGCAAAAATAATGAATCCAACT
>SJYW01045177.1:82492-97119 GCA_006410735.1 Raphicerus campestris
AGTTTTAGTTTATTTTGTTCTCATTCATCTAAAATGTCCTGTTGTATGCCTGTCTCACTGTTTTTCCACTGTATTTTTAGAGGAATTGGGGTTGTTTCTATGTTATGGTACTTTATACAGTATTTCCATATCTTTGGTCTCCATGTGCAAGGGTTTTGGTCTAATGCCAAAACTGTTGATTCATGAGTAATGCAACCTGAAACAAAATAATGAAAAATTTCTCACAAGTGGTTGCAGTTTTAGCTTCCCAGCAACAGTTATCACAGTTTGTTTACATACATCCTTGATGGCACTTGGCAATAATTATAAAGCTCGATAATGCCAAATCCTGATAATACTGTGTCTCACGGGGGTTGACCAGGCAGTAGCAATTGCCCATATTTTTTTCACCTATTGAACTTCAGCTTGAGCAAACTTTAGTCCACCTTCTCTCGTCGCCACAGGCACCTAAACTTTGGTTTGTCACCAAATTTGATCAAGTACTGAATCACGAATGTGGTAGATCATCATACCTGCCCCCCACCCTCAACAACAGCTCATTCTGAGAACTTTATTTCTTCCTCAATGATTATTTTATCTGAGACAGATGTGTACTCTCTCTGCTCATTTTTTGCAGGTGTTTTAAATGGTAACTAATATAGTAATAAAATGCTTAGAATTAAACATATAAAATCTTAAACACCAAAGAATTGTAGGAAGAGAAACACACACACAAAAAAAACCCACTAAGAAACTGCTCTGAAAAAAATTTAATCTATGTGGTGGTTTGACATTTCTTAACAATGGAGTCAAATTAGTAAATCATTGACAATCAGTATTTTGTTTATATATTGATGAACTTAATTCAAAGATGAATTTGGATGAACCAAATTGCTTTTAAGTGAGAAAATAGTGATGTCCTCTTTTTCTTATTAAATTTGATTAACTTCCAGTTATGGAAAAAATACACATAATATCTCTATAAGAGAAGTTCAGAACAATTTAACTTTTTAAAACTATGAGCTAAAACTATAGTCTAAGCTTATATATAACAACAACAACAATAAAGGTGGGGAGAAGGGACTTTACAAATGGACCTGGCTGGGTTTATTTTTTCTTAATACTCTTGGAATTTAAAACTAAAATTTGTACATTTTAAATTGCTGCAAATAGGGTGATAAAATATTTCATTTCCAACCCTACTGAATGACCTCATCACTATATCTCTAGGCATAGATTTAACAGTTGAAAATTGGTCCAAAATGCTTAATATAGAACATTAAAGTAAAGCAGTTATCCTCCAATTAAAAATAAATTTAAAAAATAGAATATTAAAATTACTTGGTAAAATGTATCCAAAATTTCTCTAAAACTGAAACTATAAACACTTTCTACTTTTTAAAACAACCTATAACTTAAAATATTTATTTACCAGATTGTCGAAATTTCGAAGAGTTAAAGTTAGCTGTGAGTCACCCCATTTTAAAGAGGGGTATACAATCTGTCATCCTTAAAGTTACATAGTTAGCTGAAAACTACTTCATGAGTCAGTGGAGAAGCAGAATTAAAATTCAAGGTGCTTACCTCTTAGCCTAATTGATCTATTACAGGGTAGTATAACAATATAGTCATTTTTTTTAAGTTTTCATGTATCTGTGGATACTGGTAGAAGGGAAATTAAACGATAAATAATCACTATCTTTCTGACCAAAAAAGAGTTTCAATAAACTTAAAGAAATTATGTGTATGTACCTCACGTTGTTCTACCTGTCAGTTTTATGGTATAAAAGAGAAAACATTAAATGTTTCATTTTAGCATCATTTAATCTTTTCAAGGGGCTTCCCTGGTGGCTCAGACAGTAAAGAATCTGCCTGCAATGTGGGAGATGCAAATTCAATCCCTGGCTACCCACTGCAGTATTCTTGCTTGCAGAATTCCATGGACAGAGGAGCCTGGATGGCTACAGTCCATGGGGTCCAAGAAAACAAAATCTTCCTTGTTTTAAAATATTTTACAAGTGAAATACTTTGAGTGCTTTCAAGTATTGTATTCATTAGGTGGATAAATTAAAACCTGAGGTCTGCTTACCACTCAAATTTAATTTCCCAAGGTAGACTGAATACTCAAGTAGGACCAAATCCTTAATCAACTGCCTTACAAACACCCTGCCTGAATTTCTTATTTCTGCTTCTTTCCTTATACTGTACTTTTTTTCCTGGGACCCTCTTCCCATCATCTGTATTTATTTAAATTCTAGTCATCCCCCAGGCAAAGTTAAAATAGGCTCCTTAACAAAATCTTGCAGCTAATTCTCTGTGTGCCCATTCCTTCCCCACAATTTTTGAACTCTGCACTGTCAATTGCACTCATCTGACTAATCACTCTTTGAAATTTTTAATGCTGTCATATATATTTACATTTCCAATACTAAGAGAGTATCCTTACTTAGTTGATGATGACTGTCTATATTTTATTGTGTGGAAGTATATAAATAATTCAAATTAGCTTATGCCTTATGTCCATAATTTATTATTAGCATGTTTAATTTTCACATAAAAACATACTACTTAAAGAATGAGTTTGTTCTTTTAGGTGATTAACACATCACTTCTGTAATAAATCAACCTAGGACCTGTTGCTATTAATATATTGATAAACATAAGACGCTTATGCATAATTTTTTAAGAAAGTGGACAGACTATAAGAAGGATATTGCTTTTACTTTTCCCACATACCTAGTTGTTGTTTTTCAAGTGCTAAGTTGTATCTGACTTTTTGTGATCCCATGGACTGTAGCCCACCAGGCTCCTCTGTTCATGTGATTCTTAGGCAAGAATACTGGAGTGGGTTGCCATTCCCTTCTCCAGGGGATCTTCCTGACTCAGGGATCAAACTTGGTTCCTCTGAATTACATGCTGATTATTTACCACTGAGCCACCAGAATATATATATTCAATAGTTACCTAACATATAATGGAAAATAATTACACACACACACATATATATATATATATATATGAATCACTTTGTTGTATACCCTATGTTAACATGATACTGCAAATCAACTGTTTTTCAAAAATTTTAGGTATCTTGAACATCCTCATAATCTAATGAGCCAAGTAGGAAACTGATTTGGAATAAGGAATAAAAATACCATCATACAGAAGTATAAAAGAAATTCCAGAAAGGAATATTAAAAGGCAAACTTTTATTCAGTTCAGTCACTCGATCATGTCTGACTCTTTGCAACCCCATGGAATGCAGCACGCCCAGCTCTCCTGTCCATCACCAACTTCTGGAGCTTGCTCAAACTCATGTCCATCAAGTCGGTGATGCCATTCAACCATCTCATCCTCTGTTGTCCCCTTCTCCTCATGCCTTCAATCTTTCCCAGCATCAGGGTATTGTCCATTGAGCTGGCTCTGTCACATCAGATAGCCAAAGTATTGGACCTTTAGCTTCAGCATCAGTCCTTCCAATGAATATCCAGGACTGATTTCCTTTAGGATGGACTTGTTGGATATCCTTGTTGTCAAAGGGATTCTCAAGAGTCTTCTCCAACACCACAGTTCAAAAGCATCAATACTTCGGCACTCAGCTTTCTTTATAGTCCAATTCTCACATCCATATATGACTACTGGAAAAAACATAGCTTTGACTAGACAGATCTTTGTTGGCTAAGTAATGTCTCTGCTTTTTAATATGCTGTCTAGGTTGGTCATAGCTTTTTAAAAGTTATTTAGCTCAAATACATTTTTTTAAAAGTCTGACATTTATCTAATAGTATACATGCTATCTGGAGAAGGAAATGGCAACCCACTCCAGTATTCTTGCCTGGAGAATTCCATGGACAGAGGAGCCTGGCGGGCTACCATCCACAAGGTCGCAGGAGCTGGACACGACTTAGCGACTAAAGCACCATACACAATATCGGGCTTCCCTGGTGGCTCAGGAGTAAAAGACTGCCTGCAAATGCAGAAGAATCAGGTTAGATCCCTGGGTCAGAAAAATCCCCTGGAGAAGGAAATGGCAACCCACTCCAGTATTCTTGCCTAGAGAATCACATGAACAGCAGAGTCTGGCAGGTTACAGGCCATGGTGTGACAAGAGTTGGACACAACTCCACAACTAAACAACAACATATATGATACTACATTTTCTGCAACTTTAATTTTTACTACTTCTATAAGTTATATCAATAAAACTTTGTCTCTTGAAAGAAGTTTTGCAGCTTTCAAATGCTGTGAAAACATACAGAAGCCCACATATAAAGCGTGTGAATGGAGGTTTTTAGCTTTTGATATTTTGAAATTTACTGCTTCTTACATATTAACACCTCTGCACATTCAGAGGTGTATATTTTGAAGTACTTCTCCAGTGTGCAAAACTTTTTCATATCTATATTAGATAAAAATGTTTTAGAATAGAAAACACTGCCAAGAGCATTCAGCAAGATCCAGTCACATTCAACCCCTGAAAGTAAAGATCATAGGATTTAATGTCATCTCTCCTGCATAGAAAAGAAAGTGAAGTCACTCAGTTGTGTCTGACTCTTTGTGACCCCATGGACGATAGCCTGCCAGGCTTCTACATCCATGGGATATTCCAGGCAAAAATACTGAAGTGGGTTGCCATTTCCTTCTCCAGGGGATCTTCCTGGTCCAGGGATAGAACCTGGGTCTATCCTTGCATAGAAACCAAGTACTTTATAGCTAATGTAACTATTTCTAGGTTGTCAGCTTCTTAGATATCATCATGTCATTATGAATTGATAGAAAAATCAAAATACTTTAGCACTGACAAAACCAATAAACTGGTTAAGGACATTTCTCTCAGATTTTGACATCGAAATGCTTCCTGTACTTCAAGAGGTACCTGGAGTTAGTATTTAATGTAAAATATATGTGGTTAGTCCAATAATTTATTTAGTGGCCACAAATTCATAACGGATGCTCAGTCAAAACTGCAATAGTGTGACTGAGGCACAAGCTTTTTAACATTTTATTTTATTTTTATCGAAGGAGCATTAATAGGAAATACAGAGTAGAAGAAGAGGATAGCATATATGACAGAGAATTACATATGGGTGATACTTCTTAGTTAAAAAGAGAGAGAGAGAGAAATAGTATTCCTGGTGTATCATGGCATCTAGTCCCAATATTTCATGGCAAACAGAAGGTGAAAAAGTGGAAACAGTGACAGATTTTATTTTCCTGGACTCCAAAATCACCGCAGATGGTGACTACAGCCATGAAATTAAAAGATGATTCCTCCTCAAAAGAAAAGCTATGCCAAACCTAAACAACATATTAAAAAGCAGAAACATCACTTTGCCAAAGGTCCATACAGTCAAAGCTATGGTTTTTCCAGTAGTCATGTACAGATGTGAGAGCTGGACCATAAAGAAGGCTGAGCACTGAAGAATTGACACTTTCAAATTGTGACCCTGAAGAAGACTCTTGAGAGTTTGTTGGGAAGCAAGAAGATCAAGCCAGTCAGTCCTAAAGGAGATCAACCCTGGATATTCACTGGAAGGAGTGAAGCTGAAGCTCCAATATTTTTGCCACCTTATGCAAAAAGCCAACTCGTTGAAAAAGATTCCGGTGCTAAGAAAGATTGAAGGCAAAAGAAGAAGGGAGTGGCAGAGGATGAAATAGTTAGATAGCATTACTGACTCAATAGATATGAATTTGAGCAAACTCGGGGAGATAACGGAGGACAGGAGAGCCTGGTGTGCTGCAGTTGGACATGACTCAGTGACTAAATAACAACACATTTCTCCCAGAGGGATTGGCTTCTGATGGAAGGGTTCTTTTGTCATCAGAGCAGAAGGTAAAGAGAAGAGAGTGGATGGTATCCATCATGAAGAGAAGGTTAAATACTTATCCAAGGGAGCCTGTTTTCTCTATGAAATATAAAACAGCATCTCCTGTTGCTCAGATAAACCAAGCATGGTCCCGACTCACAGTATCAGTACTTGCTGCTGCTTTCAGATGAAACTACCCAGACCTGGGTAATGGCATGGATTGCTCCCTCCCTTGCCAACTGTACTCAAGTGACAAGATGCTTTCCTTCACCCTCCTACACAAAAGGCATGATCGTCATATCCTATCTCCCATGACTCGTCTTCATCTCCCCTGATTGATCACCACTAAATATATGAATCCTTCCTTATGAACGGACCATAATCTGTATGACAGCACAAAATCCCTACAAACTTTGAGTCACACATATAACCAGCACCCAGAACCACCAATGCCTGGCCCATAGGGGCTCCATAAATATTTTGCTACTGGTAGAAAGGATACAGAGAGGAGAGAAGGGAGAGAAGGCCATTAAAAAGAGTTGAAAAGGTTTGAAATGGAAAGGTGTGCAGGCAGTGTAAAAGCAGGAGATTTGGGGTCAGTTTTCCAGGCAATTTGAGGACTGATTTCAGCCCCTGGTGATACAGTGATCACGCACTCTTGGTAGCACCATTTTCCATGTTTCATTAATTTCTCCAGATATACTTCAATTATTTGGCTCAGCATGGATAAGGCCAGAAATGGAGGAAAATAACATAAAGTGATAATACAGGATAGCATAGGTTAGATAGCAAATAATAAAAAAAGGCATTATCACTGAACAGTAAAACCTATAGTTGGTAGAATTTAAGCAGTGCCTTAAAGGAAGTTATACATTTTAGTTTTAATAGACGAAGGATATTGGTATCCTGGGCTTAAGGAGGGGAAAATAAACAGGTGCAATGCAATTTCTCTGTACATCAACAATGGGACTTTTATTGTAATTCTCACTTATTTTTATAATTGTCACTTGAAAGCAAATGTGCTAACTTTTTTCACATTGTCATGTGACAGTTCAGAAGCCATAATTTTCTAGTTTAGTTTAGCACATACACACACATACTGACACATGTTCTAATTAATCAAAAATAACTTAAAACATGTTGAGCTCCTCTACTTGCAGAAAGAAAAATAAATGTGTGGAGTTACTGGTAGCAGGTGTGGGAGCTTACAGAGGAAAGGCTGAAAAATGGTTATTTGTCTATTAAGAGGAAACCACTTAAGCAAATATATCACACTTAAATTCCTGAACTTTATATGAACAATAAGTAACTGTTCAATAAACATAGAGTCAAAAAAAACTGCTGGATCTACTGTAAACTAGTGACACGTGACTATCCCTTGCCTTTTCCTTTTTTTAAGCTCGGGCTAAGGTAATTCCAATGTGTGTGCAATCACTATATTTTGGACCCAGGCATAAGCAAGCACCAGGCATAATGCAAATGGGAGCTACAAATTCCATTCAGAGCTCCTAACCTTAAGTTTCTACTCATTCCAGTGATTCTATGACTTGATCACCTATATCACTGACCATATGTGAGTGACAGGTAGCATTAGATGAGATGATGGTTTCAGAAAGTATAGAGCACTGATATTCCTCTTTCTCTATAAGGGTGCAAAACCACGTTACCCCAAGGTCAGTTCCGTCGCTCAGCTGAGAAGGCTCACACCATTCACCCATCTCATCCTCTGTCATCTCCTCCTCCTCTTGCCTTCCATCTTTCCCAATATCAGGGTTTTTTCCAATGAGTCAGTTCTTCACATCAGGTAGCCAAAGTTTTGGAGTTTCAGCTTCAGCATCAGTCCTTCCAATGAATATTCGGGACTGATTTCCTTTAGGATGGATGGACTGGTTGGATCTCCTGCAGCCCAAGGGACTCTCAAGAGTCTTCTCCAACACCACAGTTCAAAAGTATAAATTCTTCAGCACTCAGGTTTTCTTTATAATCCAACTCACACATCCATACATGACTACTGGACATGACTACTTTGACCCCAAGCTCAGAGAGAAATAAATGCTTTGGTGGTGGTGGTTTAGTTGCTAAGTCGTGTCCAACTCTTGTGACCCCATGTATGATGCCCCGCCAGGCTCTTCTGTCCATAGAGTTTCCCAGGCAACAATACTACAGTGGGTATTCGTTTCTTCTCCAGGAGATCTTCCCAACTCCATTATCAAATCCAGGTCTCCCACATTGCAGGCAGATTCTTTACCATCTGAACCACAGAGAAGCCCATTAAATGCTTTCCTTCACGTAAAAAATCCACACTTATATTCACTTCTTTTCTCAAATGAGTGTTAAGGCATTGTTCATATTATGTTTATATAATAACGTAGGTTGTTTCCTGAAACACACATTATGTATCTAATTCTACATTTCCCCTAAAAATACTGCATCATGTATAAGAATTGACTGGCCCATGGTATATCCACTGGGGATTATTATTGCAATAATTAAAGTGTGACATGCAGATGACACCACCCTTATAGCAGAAAGCAAAGAAGAACTGAAGAGCCTCTTGATGAAAGTTAAAGACGAGAGTGAAAAAGTTAGTTTAAAACTTTACTTAGAAAACTAAGATCATGATAACTGGTCCTATCACTTCATGGCAAATAGATGGGGAAACAGCTAGAGACTTTATCTTGGGGGGCTCCAAAATCACTGCAGATGGTGATTGCAGCCATGAAATTAAGAGACACTAGCTAATTGGAAGAAAAGTTATGACCAACCTAGACAGCATATTATAAAGCAGAGACATTACTCTGCCAACAAAGGTCTGTCTAGTCAAAGCTATGGTTTTTCCAGTAGTCATGTACAGATTTGAAAGTTGGACTATAAAGAAAGCTGAGCACCAAAGAACTGATGCTCTTGAACTGCANCTAGACAGCATATTATAAAGCAGAAACATTACTCTGCCAACAAAGGTCTGTCTAGTCAAAGCTATGGTTTTTCCAGTAGTCATGTACAGATTTGAAAGTTGGACTGTAAAGAAAGCTGAGCACCAAAGAACTGATGCTCTTGAACTGCAGTGTTGGAGAAGACTCTTGAGAGTCCCTTGGACTGTAAGGAGATCCAACCAGTCCATCATAAAGGAAATTAGTCCTGAATATTCATTGGAAGGACTGATGCTGAAGCTCCAAAACTTTGGCTACCTGATGCGAAGAACTGACTCATTGGAAAAGACCCTGATGCTGGGAAGGATTAAAGGTGGGAGGAGAAGGGGACAACAGAGGATGAGATGGCTGGATGGCATCACTGACTTGGTGGACAAGAGTAAATTCTGGGAGTTGGTGATGGATAAGGATGCCTGGCATGTTGCAATCCATGGGGTCGCAAAGAGTCAGACATGACTGAGTGACTGAACTGAATTGAAAGTGTGAAAGTGAAAGGGTTAGTCATTCAGTCGTGTCCAACTCTCTGTAAGCCTGTGGGCTTAGCCCACCAGACTCCTGTCCATGGTATTTCCCAGGCAAGAATACTGGAGTGGGTAGCCATTCCCTTCACCAGGGGATCTTCCAGACCCAAGGAATAAAACTCGGGTCTCCTTCACTGCAAGCATATTCTATACTGTCTGAGCCACCAGGAAAGCCCAGGCTCTCCTCCAGAGGATCTTCCTGACCCAGGGATCAAACGCCCATCTCTTGTGTCTCCTACATTGGCAGGTAGATTCTTTACCACTAGCACCCCCTGGGAAGCTCAATAATTATATATATGATTACAAAACTACTGGAGCATAATTTCAGTCACAGAGTGGATTTTCAAGGTAAATAGTATATGATTGGGTGGTCCAGTTTAGAATGAAAATTTTTATCTCAGGAATTTAATTTTTAGTTTTAAGAAGCCATACTTAAATATAATACAAGTATTTCATCTTCAGAGCTCTTATATTCAGCCAGATAACAGTTTATCAGATGGGAACATCTTACCATAGGTGTATCCAAAATGTAACCTTGCCATGCTTCAAATAATCAATGATATCTAGTTTGATCAATTATATAAAGTTTGAGAAATTTTTCTTAAGTACTTAGATATACACTCTCTGTAATTTATAAGTTGAGTTGAAAGTTATTTTAAATGGCATTAAAATAAAATGGAAGATCAATTTATATTTGTGAGTGCATATATATATTTCAGTTCAGTTCAGTCACTCAGTTGTATCTGACTCTTTGAGATCCCATGGACTGCAGCACACCGGACCTCCCTGTCCATCACCAACTCCGGAGTTTACCCAAACCCATGTCCATTGAGTCACTGATACCATACAACCATCTCATCCTTTGTTGCTCCTTCTCCTCCTGCCCTCAATTGTTCCCAGCATCAGAGTCCTTCCCAATGAGTCAGCTCTTCACATCAGGTGGCCAAAGTATTGAAGTTTCAGCTTCAACATCAGTCCTTCCAATGAACACCCAGAACTGATCTCCTTTAGAATGGATTAGTTGGATCTCCTTGCAGTCCAAGGGACTCTCAAGAGTCTTCTACAACACCACAGTTCAAAAGCATCAATTCTTTGGTGCACAGCCTTCTTTATAGTCCAACTCTCACATCCATACATGACCACTGGAAAAACCATAGCCTTAACCTGACAGACCTTTGTTGGCAGAGTAATGTCTCTGCTTTTGAATATGCTGTCTAGGTTGCTCATAACTTTCCTTCCAAGGAGTAAGCATCTTTTAATTTCACAGTTGCAATCACCATCTGCAGTGACTTTGGAGCCCCCCAAAATAAAGTCAGCCACGGTGTCCACTCCTTCCCCATCTATTTGCCATGAAGTGATGNGGAGTAAGCATCTTTTAATTTCACAGTTGCAATCACCATCTACAGTGACTTTGGAGCCCCCCAAAATAAAGTCAGCCACGGTGTCCACTCCTTCCCCATCTATTTGCCATGAAGTGATGGGACTATATGCCATGATCTTCATTTTCTGAATGTTAAGCTTTAAGCCAACTTTTTCACTCTTCTCTTTCACCTTCGTCAAGAGGCTCTTTAGTTCTTCTTCATTTTCTGTCATAAGGATGGTGTCATCAGCATATCTTAGGTTATTGATATTTCTCCCGGCAATCTACATTCCAGCTTGTGCTTCCTCCAGCCCAGCATTTCTCATGATGTACTCTACATATAAGTTAAATAAGCAGGGTGACAATATACAGACTTGACATACTCCTTTTCCAATTTGGAAACAGNAGAAATTAGCCAATTTATAATAAGTGCAATAAACTTAAATTGTATACTTTGATCCCAGGCTTCTATGTCTTAAGTGACTTATTATATTTTTTGTCATTATAAAGGTGAGTGTATATACTTTTCAAATGCCCATTGAAATAATAATTATCAACTTTATAAATTTATAAATTATAATAATTTAGATTAGATTATAAATTATAATTTATAAATCATAATGATAAATTATAAAATTTTATAAATTATAAACTCTGCTCCAAGTTTACAAAAGCAAAGAAAATTCTTATGTAATGAAGAATGACCAACTCCTAATGAGAATTCATTAATTTATATATCACAAGCTTCTTTTGTGAGACTTTTCAGAGCAAATTTATATATAACCATAGTAAACATTTCCTGTAATGGACCATGAAATAATGTTAGCTTTTGTAAGATGACTTTCCCTGTGTATAGTATGATTCATTAATATAAAGAAATATTTTGCTGAAAGATGGAATTATCTGTGGAATACTTTTGACTATAAANTGAGACTTTTCAGAGCAAATTTATATATAACCATAGTAAACATTTCCTGTAATGGACCATGAAATAATGTTAGCTTTTGTAAGATGACTTTCCCTGTGTATAGTATGATTCATTAATATAAAGAAATATTTTGCTGAAAGATGGAATTATCTGTGGAATACTTTTGACTATAAATAAAAAGATGAAAAACATAGAAAAAGAAATGATAAAAGTATTATCAGTATTATTTTCTGCTTTACTTGTAATACACTTGAAAATTTAAGCAGTTCATAAATATATTTCAAGGGATAAATATTTATGATAATAAATGCTTAATATACAGAACTACATAATTTATATGCCCAAGCAAATATTCAGTAAATCATGATTAAATGTACTTTAAAAAATTGTGCCTCTTTGTAAAATTCTTATGTCACTTTTTTTTCCCCAAATACTTCTAAATTCCCTTACTTGGTGTCATCTAAGCTTTATTTCTCTATTCTCCAGAAAGATATCTAAAAGAATATTGAAAATAGTACTTGAATTTTGACCTGGAAAAAACAAAAACAAAATTTATTAGATTATGTCACAAATAATGTTATCCATATGATCACTAAATAAATAGATAGAGTTTGTGGTAGGCAAAAATATATGTGATAACTGGCAAGTCTGTATATTCAAATAATTCATTATTGCTCAAGGGTTTATGTATACTAATCAAGTGACTTTATTTAATTCTGCAACTTAATCATAAAATATTAAAAGAGTCTGCATGCTGAGTGCATTGGGTTAATTTCATTAAACTATTGAAAAGGCAACTAAAAAAAATTAGATGAGACTTCACCTAAAGAATGACTGCCCCAATCTTAAGGACATGTGGCTAAATAGCCTGTTAAAATTACCCACTTGCCCAAGAAAGTCAAATGTTACCAGTTAAAATATTAAGGGACCTAAAATTTTCTCATGGAGAAAAGTAAAAACCCTATATTATTTTGTTTAAAATTAAGAATGTTTGTTCTTCAAAAACTCTGGGTAAAAATAAATTTATCTCCTTAAAATTCAACTTTGAATTGTGAACAAATTGACAAAAAAGAACCATGAGAGTTGCCTTTAAGTGCTTACAGAAAGGTTATGGAGGAATAATTCAGAGTTATGGGGAGAGTGGCCTTTAGAATCAACCAGCCTTGAATGCAAACTTCAACCTCCTCTCACAAGATTTGGGTCTTCCTTCTACCTCACTTTTCTCCTTTATGAAATGATTTTGCTCACAGAAAAACCTCTCCAGAAGATTTTATGAGTAAATAATACTTTTTAAGTATTGATATAGAGCTGAGGAAACTGTGGTCATTCAACATACATTGACAGAAATACAAAATAAAAAAGAAAGTGCACTATATTTTCAGCTGAAAACACTGAATACCTAGCTTAACAAATAAGACTAAGTATCTGCCCTCAAGATGCTTCAGTTCAGTTCAGTCACTCAGTCATGTCCGACTCTTTGCAACCCCATGAATTGCAGCACGCCAGGCCTCCCTGTTCATCACCAACTCCCAGAGCTCACTCAAACTCATGTTCATCAAGTCAGTGATGCCATCAAGCCATCACATCCTCTGTTGTCCCCTTCTCCTTCTGCCCCAATCCCTCCCAGNTCCATCGAGTCCGTGATGCCATCCAGCCATCTCATCCTCTGTCGTCCCCTTCTCCTCCTGCCCCCAATCCCTCCCAGCATCAGAGTCTTTTCCAGTGAGTCAACTCTTCGCATGAGGTAGCCAAAGTACTGGAGTTTCAGCTTTAGCATCATTCCTTCCAAAGAAATCCCAGGGCTGATATCCTTGCAGTCCAAGTGACTCTCAAGAGTCTTCTCCAACACCACAGTTCAAAAGCATCAATTCTTTGGCATTCTGCCTTCTTCACAGTCCAACTCTCACACCCATACATGACCACAGGAAAAACCATAGCCTTGACTAGTTGGACCTTTGTTGGCAAAGTAATGTCTTTACTTTTGAATATGCTATCTAGGTTGCTCATAACTTGTCTTCCAAGGAGTAAGCGTCTTTTAATTTCATGGCTGCAATCACCATCTGCAGTGATTTTGGAGCCCAGAAAAATAAAGTCTGTTTCCCCTGTTTCCCCATCTATTTCCCATGAAGTGCTTAGTAGACTTTAAATTTGTCTTACCATCCGCAAGCAGAAAGGAGGTTTAGAAACAGAGGGATCTTCCTGTGTCACCTGTCAGTATAGCAGTATAAGTGTCCTCAGTCATGTCTGATGCTTTGCGATCCCATGAACTGTAGCCCCCCAGGCTCCGTCCATGGAATTCTCCAGACAAGAATACAGGAGTGGGTAGCCATTCCCTTCTCTAGGGAATCTACAACCCATGGATCTAACCCATATCTCCTGTGTCTCCTACATTGGCAGGCAGATTCTTAGCATTCTACCACCTGGGAAACCCGTTCAATAAAGCAGAAGGGATTATCAAGTTCATCTGAGGAAGGCCCTCCATTTTCTTGAGAAAATTAAGACTGATTTAGTGATCTGTATGTTTCNCCCCAGGCTCCGTCCATGGAATTCTCCAGACAAGAATACAGGAGTGGGTAGCCATTCCCTTCTCTAGGGAATCTACAACCGACGGATCTAACTCATATCTCCTGTGTCTCCTACATTGGCAGGCAGATTCTTATCATTCCACCACCTGGGAAACCCGTTCAATAAAGCGGAAGGGATTATCAAGTTCATCTGAGGAAGGCCCTCCATTTTCTTGAGAAAATTAAGACTGATTTAATGATCTGTATGTTTCATAGTGAAGGCAGGTCTAGAACCAAGGTTTCCTGCTTCTCATAACAGTGTTAGGTATTTTTCTCCCCAAATCCCATTACCTCAAGTCTAATCCTAAACATTTTTTTGAAATGGATAGAACTCATCTCTAAAATTTTTTTCAGAAGATCGTGTTACATAAAATGGAATAAAGAAGAAAGAAATATTAGTCCAAGAAATACACTTCAAGTAATTACATGCACCAGTTTGCATTTTAAGGCATTTAGGTGGCTTTATCTACAATCCTTTCCAACATAACTAATCCACAAGTACAATGTGTTATAGGAATTTTTTTCATTAGGTTATTGT
>SJYW01045177.1:110336-180275 GCA_006410735.1 Raphicerus campestris
TTACTTTGCCAACTAAGGTCCGTCTAGTCAAGGCTATGGTTTTTCCTGTGGTCATGTATGGATGTGAGAGTTGGACTGTGAAGAAGGCTGTGCGCCGAAGAATTGATGCTTTTGAACTGTGGTGTTGGAGAAGACTCTTGAGAGTCTCTTGGACTGCAAGGAGATCCAACCAGTCCATTCTGAAGGACATCAGCCCCGGGATTTCTTTGGAAGGAATGATGCTGAAGCTGAAACTCCAGTACTTTGGCCACCTCATGAGAAGAGTTGACTCATTGGAAAAGACTCTGATGCTGGGAGGGATTGGGGGCAGGAGGAGAAGGGGACGACAGGGGATGAGATGGCTTGATGGCATCATGGACTCGATCAACGTGGGTCTGAGTGATCTCCGGGAGATGGTGATGGACAGGGAGGCCTGGTGTGCTGAGATTCATGGGGTCGCAAAGAGTTGGACGTGACTGAGTGACTGAAGTGAACTGTGAAATGAAAATGTCTCCTGCCATATTAACAAACAAGAAATGTCTCAGCCATCAGCAGCTTTGGCCTTCAAATATGAATGAGGGCTTCCAAACCTATGATCCAGGAGATGCTACCACCCCCAGGGTGATTTCTGATATGCTGGGGGGATCCAAGAAGCAGCCCACTCCTTCAGGTGATCAGGGAAACGGGATTGGCCCCAGATTGGCCCTGGAGGTACGTATGAAAGGAGCTTGCATCATCCCATATACAGAATGCTAAATCTCTTCATTTAATATATGATCTTTGATGTTCAGACTGCCTGTTCCATTTGTTACAAACTTGGATATAGCCTGACTTCTCCCCTGCCTCCTCAGAGCAGTCTGTCAGGGCTACTGAGATGCTGTCTCCCAAGGCTTGGTGTCCTTAGCACTCCCACCAAATAATGTATCTCTCTGCTTTCAGGTTTTGACTGTATTTTTTAGTGTCCACTACCTCCTCTAACTTCTTACCATATATGATTTCTGCACGGTCAGGGCCAGTCTCTTATTTTTGCTTCCTCCATTGTCAATTATTAACTTTTCCACCTTCCCATAGAATCATCACCTGCTTAAGTCCAAAACTCTGAAGTCCATACTTATCACCCAGACAATACTTCTGACGTCTAAGCCTACATATTGCTCACAATGATAACTTTATAGCCAAAATGTTTTGAGCCCTTTGTTTCTGTTTAATCATGAAGTCATGTCCAACTCACTGTGACCCCATGGACTATAGCCCTCCAGGCTCCTCTGTCCAAGGAAATCTCCAGGCAAGAATACCAGACTAGGTTGCCATTTCCTCCTCTGTGGGATCTTCCTGACCAGAGAGTGACCAGTGGTAAAGAATCTTCTTTACCACTGAGCCCTTACTCTGTGCTGAGAGGATGAGCGCTCTGAAGTTAACTCATGTAATCCTCACAAATGCTCTGAAGGTAAATGCTATTATCATCATCCCTTTATAAAGGGGAAAACTGAGTCTCAGATCAAAGATGTCCTGGTGGAGAAATCAGAATTCAGCAGCATCCCAAGCTTGAGTTGTTAACAAAACCTAACCGCCCACTTACTGTCTGCAAATGAGATGCTTGTTGTGCTCCAAACCAAAGCCACGTAGAGCGAGTTGGTGCGTGCCCTGATCCCCTCCCCATTCCCTCAGAAAAAAACCTTTGCCAAGTCCTGTTCTTGCCAACAGACCACTTACTTCTCATCCTTAAATTACCTGCAAGTTATATAAGACCCTGCTTCTCTAACAAGCTTTACCAACCAATAGTGCACTTTCTTTCTTGGTCACTATATTCCCAGAGGGAGGGAAACTATTTAGAATTGACTTTAAAAAAAAGTGAAAATAACCAATAGACTAACTCTGTTTACTACTGATGTTACATCATGTGTAACTAAAGAAAAGTAGAACCACAAACCTCTCATCATTTTTAAGAACTATTAGGCCATTTCTCAAGTAGGAAAATTTTGGCTCAATATATCATCTACTAGATAAAATAGACCAGTTACATGAGAATAGGGAACAAGGGAGGTAGAAACGATTGAGTATTGTCATCTAAATGCTCTTAGGCAGAAACTAAGTTTCTCTTATTAACACAGGGCCTTTTGTGCCTGCCACAGTGCTCTTGCATTAGAGGCTCACACCTATTGAATAAATGAATACATGCTTATATAAGTGAATGAAAAAACTTTGTGGCAAGCATTATTGGTATAATAGACATGATCTTATTTCATGCTCACAATATTTCTATGAGAATTTTTAATCAGGTAAACTGTGGAAAATTCTGAAAGAGATGGGAATACCAGACCACCTAACCTGCCTCTTGATAAATCTGTATGCAGGTCAGGAAGCAACAGTTAGAACTGGACATGGAACAACAGACTGGTTCCAAGTAGGAAAAGGAGTCCATCAAGGCTGTATATTGTCNTGACAGATGAATGGAAAAAGAAGATGTGGTACATATATGCAATGGAATATTACTCAGCCCTAAAAAGGAACAAAATTGGGTCATTCGTGGTGATGTGGATGGACTTAGAGTCTGTCATACAGAGGGACATAAGTTAGGAAGAGACAAATATATATCAGTGTATGTAGGTAGGATCTAGAAAAATGGTACAGATGAACCTATCTGCAGGGCGGGAATAGAGACCCAGATGAGGGGAACAGACGTGGATAGAGAGGCATGGAGAGAGGTGGGATCCTTTCTAGGTTAGAGTTTGAAACTTTTCTAGCCCTTACATATTTGAAAATAGTCTACATTGTTACAGCCATTGTTACAATGTACAATATTTAAGAAAACATAATGAAATATTCCTGAACTACATTTCTCATCAAATGTTAGCAAAAGCCATAATATACCTGTGTTGGCTTGCTTTCTTTTCATCCTGATTTTTCATCCAGTTTTAACAACATTTTGTTAATTTATTATTCCCATTAGAGGAAACTCTAAATTTATAAATGTAATATAAGAATGTTTCTGCTTTAAGTGGTTTATTTATAAAATGCAATGTGTTAAGACATTGGTATTTTATCAGTTCGGTCTTTTAAAAAATGTCTCATACCTTTAGTATAGTTAGCATGCCACCAAAATAACTGAATGATTAGAACAAATGTGTGTCCACTGCAATGGAGCTCCCCAGTTTAACCAAAATTAAATAACACAAAAATAAATTAAAATGTTAAAAAATCGATGTGTCTCATCTGAATTCGTGTAACCAAGCAGTATCCTATGGGACCATCTCAGAAGACTCCCACCCACATCCTCCACCTTCCTTTTGTCTGTAGAAAAACATCAGCCAAAAATAAACTTGAGAGAAAACACAGAAATAAGAAAACAGTCAAGCAAGGTGAAATAATAATACTTTAGCCATTAAACAAAGTCAAGGACCTTTAGTTCTTTCCCAAGGACTATAGATAACGTTCTGAGCTATATCCTTTGAGCTATTTTTAAGATGCTAAAACCCCCACCAGGTGGAAGAAATTTACTATATGCTTCTCCAAAGCAAGCAGAGCCCAGATGGATTAGAACGGACAGTTGAGGATGCTGACTTCCTATTACCTCACCACCAGCCAATCAGAACAACGTCCACGAGCTGATCATGCCCAGCTCCTCCAACACAGGACTACTCAATACCCGCTCCCAGGTGGGTCATACAACCTTAGGGCACTAGCTCTCTGTGGCTCCCCCTGCCAGGCAAAGCAATGAAACTCTTTCTTCCTACTTCACTCCAAACCCCATCTTTGAGATTTAACCCGAGTCCCGTACACTGGAGCCGCATTTTGGCAGCATTAATAACTACACATGGTAACAAAAGGGAACACTTGATGCTTCAGCCTGGGGAAGTTCTAGCACATAATAGAGGCTCAGGAAACAAGAATAAGGAGATGGCATTCACACACAGAAGGGAGGATGCTTTGAGGTCAAGAGTACCATCAATACAAACTGGAATGAGGACATAAGATTACCTGGGGCTCCATTTCTTTTTCTGATTTGATGACAACCCCATCCTTCAGTGGAGGACACAGTGAGTAGAGAAGAGCAATCCTGGAGACGCTCACTCAGAAGAGGGCTGGAGGGACGAGTAAAATGGAGACCCGCATCCTGGGTTTGTTTCAGCCCTCTCCTGCTCCTCCCTCCCAGTGCGGCTAGGGGGCAGTCAGCTGAGCATGGTGGTGGTGGTTAAAATCAAAAACAAATGGAGCCCAGCATCGAAAATTCCCTGAGCAGACAAAATCAATTTAGTCACACAAACAAGCTGGATGCACCTTATTTGGCCAGATTAGCACAACTAGGGTGACTTCTTGCTTATGCACCTGGAAACCATAAGGAAAACTTAAAACTGTTTCCCCCAAATTGATACAAGGTAACCACCAACCAATTCCCTATCACTTACAAAAACTCTAACAGTATAACCCACCTCACTGAGGCATCAACCGTCACCTTCTCCTCACTTACATAAACTGTTTTTCAGTTGGTAAAGAATCTGCCTGCCAATGCATGAGACACAGGTTTGATCCCTGGGTCGGGAAGATCCCCTGGAGGAGGGCATGGCAACCCACTCCAGTATGCTTGCCTGGAGAATCCCATGGACAGAGGAGCCTGGCAGGCTACAGTCCAGGGGGTCTCATAGAGTCAAACACGACTTAGCGACTGAGCATGCATGCCTCAGAATATGCTCCTGAAACTCCATCCATACTGGTTTGAGGGCTCTTGGTTCATGAACGGTCTCTGGTCTGCACACAGTAAGCTTTTACTAATTACTACCTTGGTGATGCATGGGTTTTCTTTTGCTACACTAGACTTTTGACCTGATGTGTAGTTACACTTTTGCAGATGAGCACTGCACTGTGGCAGAGGGGCAGAGTCTCCTTCTGAGGTTATTCACTGCTTCATCCTTTACAGAAGCATCTCTGGGGAGAGAATAAACATGTGAAAAGAACGTCAGCTTGGGTAAACCTTGGATGTCTAGGCCACTGTGATAGGAGGAGACCACGGAAGGGCCTCCAGGATAAAGGAGTAGGAGGGCTCGTGGCTGGAGGTCCCCCTGTCAAGTCAGGCCTCCCTTCTGGGGTCTACCACCTGGCTGTACACTAACTAGAATACCTCAGTGGAGGAGGGGTGCTTTAAAAAAAAAAAGATTGACTAGATTGAACTCATGACTATCTGGGGAGTGGCATCTGAAACTTAGTAACTCCTCCAAGTGAGGTTCATATGAAGCTAGGGCTGAGGACCAATGGGATGCAAGACACTTCTCGGAGAGGCTTGTGGGTGTGTGGAGGGTGGGAGGGCCTAACAGAATGCTGAGTGCGGCAGTTGTTGCAGTGGCTCCTAATGTGTGGTCTTCAGACCAGCGACATCAGCGTCACCTGGGCCCTTGTTAAAATCCAGTACTCAAGCCCCACTACAGACCCAAGCAATCAGCAAGCCTGGGGATGGGGACTAGTAATCTGGGCTTCAGGGGCTTCCCCGGTGGCTCAGCGATAAAGAATCTGCCAGCAATGCAGAAGTCTCAGGAGATGCAGTTTCAATCCCTGGGTCAGAAAGATCCCCTGGAGAAGGAAATGGCAACTGACTGCAGTATTCTTGCCTGGAGAATTCCACAGACAGAGGAGTTTGGAGGGCTAAGGTCTAAAGGGTCTCAGCCAGATAGGACTGAAGCAACTTAGCATGCACACATGCACAGTCTGGGTTTTAATAAGCCCTCTGGGTGCTTCTGCAAGGAGATCCAACCATCCTAAAGGAAATCAGTCCTGAATATCCATTAGAAGGACTGATGCTGAAGCTGAAATTCCAATAGTTTGGCCACCTCTGCAAACTACACAAAGTGTACATGATATGAAGAGTTGACTCACTGGAAAAGAACCTGATGCTGGGAAAGACTGAGGGCAGGAGAAGGGGATGACAGAGGATGAGATGGTTGGATAGCATCACCGACGTGATGGACATGAGTTTGAGTAAACTCCAGGAATTGGTGATGGACAGGGAAGCATGGTGTGCTGCAGTCCATGGGGTCACAAAGAGTTGGACATGGCTGAGCAACTGAACTGAACTGGGTGCTTCTGGGCATCACTAAAACTTGAGACTCACTGGCCATAAGTAAGAGGTTGAAACAACCCAGACAGGTTAAGGAGGAACAGGGTCAAGAAAAGAATTGATTTCTGTGGGGTTTGGCCAGAGCTCACAGGTAGGTAAAACCCAGTGGGAGCTAACAGGTAACGGCAGTGGGACTCAACATCAGAGACCAGAGTGGGGGCCTGGTGGATAAGACTCAGTGGATCTACCTGCATCCTCTTGCATGAAAATGTCCTTTCCAATGTGAAAAGCTGTGGATCCAACATGTTTTGATGTTTTCCTATTGTTGATGTTTAGTCGCTAAGTTGTATTGATTCTGCTATGCCAGGGACTGTAGCCCACTAGGCTCCTCTGTCCATGGGATCTCCCAGGCAAGAATACTAGAGTGGGTTGTCATTTTCTTCCCNAAACTGGAATGAGGACATAAGATTACCTGGGGCTCCATTTCTTTTTCTGATTTGATGACAACCCCATCCTTCAGTGGAGGACACAGTGAGTAGAGAAGAGCAATCCTGGAGACGCTCACTCAGAAGAGGGCTGGAGGGATGAGGAAAATGGAGACCCACATCCTGGGTTTGTTTCAGCCCTCTCCAGCTCCTCCCTCCCAGTGCGGCTAGAGGGCAGTCAGCTGAGCATGGTGGTGGTGGTTAAAATCAAAAACAAATGGAGCCCAGCATCGAAAATTCCCTGAGCAGACAAAATCAATTTAGTCACACAAACAAGCTGGATGCACCTTATTTGGCCAGATTAGCACAACTAGGGTGACTTCTTGCTTATGCACCTGGAAACCATAAGGAAAACTTAAAACTGTTTCCCCCAAATTGATACAAGGTAACCACCAACCAATTCCCTATCACTTACAAAAACTCTAACAGTATAACCCACCTCACTGAGGCATCAACCGTCACCTTCTCCTCACTTACATAAACTGTTTTTCAGTTGGTAAAGAATCTGCCTGCCAATGCATGAGACACAGGTTTGATCCCTGGGTCGGGAAGATCCCCTGGAGGAGGGCATGGCAACCCACTCCAGTATGCTTGCCTGGAGAATCCCATGGACAGAGGAGCCTGGCAGGCTACAGTCCAGGGGGTCTCATAGAGTCAAACACGACTTAGCGACTGAGCATGCATGCCTCAGAATATGCTCCTGAAACTCCATCCATACTGGTTTGAGGGCTCTTGGTTCATGAACGGTCTCTGGTCTGCACACAGTAAGCTTTTACTAATTACTACCTTGGTGATGCATGGGTTTTCTTTTGCTACACTAGACTTTTGACCTGATGTGTAGTTACACTTTTGCAGATGAGCACTGCACTGTGGCAGAGGGGCAGAGTCTCCTTCTGAGGTTATTCACTGCTTCATCCTTTACAGAAGCATCTCTGGGGAGAGAATAAACATGTGAAAAGAACGTCAGCTTGGGTAAACCTTGGATGTCTAGGCCACTGTGATAGGAGGAGACCACGGAAGGGCCTCCAGGATAAAGGAGTAGGAGGGCTCGTGGCTGGAGGTCCCCCTGTCAAGTCAGGCCTCCCTTCTGGGGTCTACCACCTGGCTGTACACTAACTAGAATACCTCAGTGGAGGAGGGGTGCTTTAAAAAAAAAAAGATTGACTAGATTGAACTCATGACTATCTGGGGAGTGGCATCTGAAACTTAGTAACTCCTCCAAGTGAGGTTCATATCAAGCTAGGGCTGAGGACCAATGGGATGCAAAACACTTCTCCGAGAAGCTTGTGGGTCTGTGGAGGGTGGGAGGGCCTAACAGAATGCTGAGTGCGGCAGTTGTTGCAGTGGTTCCTAATGTGTGGTCTTCAGACCAGCGACATCAGCGTCACCTGGGCCCTTGTTAAAATCCAGTACTCAAGCCCCACTACAGACCCAAGCAATCAGCAAGCCTGGGGATGGGGACTAGTAATCTGGGCTTCAGGGGCTTCCCCGGTGGCTCAGCGATAAAGAATCTGCCAGCAATGCAGAAGTCTCAGGAGATGCAGTTTCGATCCCTGGGTCAGAAAGATCCCCTGGAGAAGGAAATGGCAACTGACTGCAGTATTCTTGCCTGGAGAATTCCACAGACAGAGGAGTTTGGAGGGCTAAGGTCTAAAGGGTCTCAGCCAGATAGGACTGAAGCAACTTAGCATGCACACATGCACAGTCTGGGTTTTAATAAGCCCTCTGGGTGCTTCTGCAAGGAGATCCAACCATCCTAAAGGAAATCAGTCCTGAATATCCATTAGAAGGACTGATGCTGAAGCTGAAATTCCAATAGTTTGGCCACCTCTGCAAACTACACAAAGTGTACATGATATGAAGAGTTGACTCACTGGAAAAGAACCTGATGCTGGGAAAGACTGAGGGCAGGAGAAGGGGACGACAGAGGATGAGATGGTTGGATAGCATCGCCGACGCGATGGACATGAGTTTGAGTAAACTCCAGGAATTGGTGATGGACAGGGAAGCATGGTGTGCTGCAGTCCATGGGGTCGCAAAGAGTTGGACATGGCTGAGCAACTGAACTGAACTGGGTGCTTCTGGGCATCACTAAAACTTGAGACTCACTGGCCATAAGTAAGAGGTTGAAACAACCCAGACAGGTTAAGGAGGAACAGGGTCAAGAAAAGAATTGATTTCTGTGGGGTTTGGCCAGAGCTCACAGGTAGGTAAAACCCAGTGGGAGCTAACAGGTAACGGCAGTGGGACTCAACATCAGAGACCAGAGTGGGGGCCTGGTGGATAAGACTCAGTGGATCTACCTGCATCCTCTTGCATGAAAATGTCCTTTCCAATGTGAAAAGCTGTGGATCCAACATGTTTTGATGTTTTCCTATTGTTGATGTTTAGTCGCTAAGTTGTATTGATTCTGCTATGCCAGGGACTGTAGCCCACTAGGCTCCTCTGTCCATGGGATCTCCCAGGCAAGAATACTAGAGTGGGTTGTCATTTTCTTCCCCGGGGGATATTCCTGACCCAGGGATCGAACCCACATCTCCTGCATTGGCAGGCAGACTCTTTAGAACTGAGCCACCTAGGAAGCCCTTACTATTGTTGATATCACCAACCAAATCTGCTATATAAGGAAAAACAGGAATGAGTCAGTAGAAATAGAGAAATCTGATAAAGTGTTGGAAGAGGAGGGCAGAGACTGTATCAGAGTTATAAAACTAACTTAAGTAAAGTAGGAAGCTCAATAATTTCACTCTTAGGAGAGCTCCCTGATGGTTATGCCACAGACAGCAGTAAACGTGGCAGAAAGCAAGCACGTCATGAAGCCAGCTCTGCACAAACAGCAAGTTCCACTGATGAGCCCTTGTCACGGTCAGCAATTTAAAAGCCTCCCCCTGGAATCCACGTATTCATTACTATGAATCCATCCACAGCACATGCAGGCAAGTCAGGTCCCCGGATGCCATGGACTCTGTGTTGGTGGCTACTCATGTGTGATATCATTTTCCAGGTGATGTAAACACAGCAAGTTTAATGCGATTCTGTTATCAAGGTTGCTCCCAGCTCTTTAATTTCTAGTTCACAGGAAAGCAACATGATTCAAATTATGCTTTTTCCCCCCATGATCAGTGCAAACCTGCCTTTATTTATTGACTGTGTTACTTAACCTCACAAGATGTCAAAGTAAAAGGAGAATGATAATAAAAACACCTATCAATAGATTTTATACGCTGTCATGCTCGTACTGTAGCTAGCTCAAGGCATGGTACATACTGTGTGCTCAATTAGTGGAAGCTGTGTTCTGTATATTATTTTAGCATCATGTACACTTTGTGTAGTTTGCAGAGGTATTACAGAGGTACATCCCAGCCCCGGCAAAGCATTACATTCAAGGGGAAAGTAGTAGTACCACGTAGTTCCCTCTTGTTGCTGTAACAAATTTCAACACACTTAGAGGTTTAAATCACACAAATACGTGACCTTAGAATTCTAGACAGCAGAAGTTTGACAAGGAACTTATTTGACTAAAACCTCCACTTTGAACTTCAAGCCTCCAGAACTATCAGAGAATAAATTTCTTATGTTAGAGCAACCAGGCTGGTGATGATTTGTTATGATCACCCTAGAAAATGAATGTAGTCTTCTCCTTGGGGATCCTATTACTTCCAGCTATCCTTCAGGAAGTTGAGGTTCCTCCTCATAGAGAATTCACACTGACTTGTGCATTTGTAGGTTGTTATCCATATCACTATAATGCTTTTCCCTTTTCTGTTTATATACAACACACACTTGTGAGCTAGAAGCCAAATATTACTTGTGTGTCCTAATTCCCTGATTTTTCTTGAAATAGAAGTTATTTTTTTTAACTTAAACTACATTTTCCCTAAAAAATGGCTTCTTGTAAAGAATACACTTGCTATTAATATTGTAATGGTTTTAATTTATTGGAAAATAAATTTTGAATTTTGGGATTTTATTGGGAACTCAAGTAATTCTTACATGAAGAAGAAAATTCCTTGACCCCAATAACTGAAAATCCCAGGGACATCTTTTTAGGTGTGGTGACCTCTGTTCTAGGCTGGAACCGGGGAGACACCCATCTCCTCCTGGGTTAGGGTGAATCCTGACAGTAAGATGCTTGGGGCAGGAGGGCAGGCCACTTTCTTATTTTAATTAATTATTTTTTTCTAGTCTTGCTCCACAGCATGTAGGATCTTAGTTTCCCAACCAGGTATTGAACCTGTGCCTCCTGCATTGGACGCACTGAGTCTTAACCACTGGACCACCAGGGAAGTCCTCCATGGACATCTTAATGCAGACTACGCTGAAGCCAGAGGCTTAGTGTGTCTCCTGGGCAGGCAGGTCCCTGTTCCGGCTCCTGCTCTGTCTTTCCCAGGTAGCTCCATGTGATGGTAAGATGCCTTTTACAGCTCTAAATCTACATTTTCTCAGGTCTAATTTTAACAGACAAGAAAATGTGTTTCTCTGAAAAATCTAAGCATCATNTGTGGAGGGTGGGAGGGCCTAACAGAATGCTGAGTGCGGCAGTTGTTGCAGTGGCTCCTAATGTGTGGTCTTCAGACCAGCGACATCAGCGTCACCTGGGCCCTTGTTAAAATCCAGTACTCAAGCCCCACTACAGACCCAAGCAATCAGCAAGCCTGGGGATGGGGACTAGTAATCTGGGCTTCAGGGGCTTCCCTGGTGGCTCAGCGATAAAGAATCTGCCAGCAATGCAGAAGTCTCAGGAGATGCAGTTTCAATCCCTGGGTCAGAAAGATCCCCTGGAGAAGGAAATGGCAACTGACTGCAGTATTCTTGCCTGGAGAATTCCACAGACAGAGGAGTTTGGAGGGCTAAGGTCTAAAGGGTCTCAGCCAGATAGGACTGAAGCAACTTAGCATGCACACATGCACAGTCTGGGTTTTAATAAGCCCTCTGGGTGCTTCTGCAAGGAGATCCAACCATCCTAAAGGAAATCAGTCCTGAATATCCATTAGAAGGACTGATGCTGAAGCTGAAATTCCAATAGTTTGGCCACCTCTGCAAACTACACAAAGTGTACATGATATGAAGAGTTGACTCACTGGAAAAGAACCTGATGCTGGGAAAGACTGAGGGCAGGAGAAGGGGATGACAGAGGATGAGATGGTTGGATAGCATCACCGACGTGATGGACATGAGTTTGAGTAAACTCCAGGAATTGGTGATGGACAGGGAAGCATGGTGTGCTGCAGTCCATGGGGTCGCAAAGAGTTGGACATGGCTGAGCAACTGAACTGAACTGGGTGCTTCTGGGCATCACTAAAACTTGAGACTCACTGGCCATAAGTAAGAGGTTGAAACAACCCAGACAGGTTAAGGAGGAACAGGGTCAAGAAAAGAATTGATTTCTGTGGGGTTTGGCCAGAGCTCACAGGTAGGTAAAACCCAGTGGGAGCTAACAGGTAACGGCAGTGGGACTCAACATCAGAGACCAAAGTGGGGGCCTGGTGGATAAGACTCAGTGGATCTACCTGCATCCTCTTGCATGAAAATGTCCTTTCCAATGTGAAAAGCTGTGGATCCAACATGTTTTGATGTTTTCCTATTGTTGATGTTTAGTCGCTAAGTTGTATTGATTCTGCTATGCCAGGGACTGTAGCCCACTAGGCTCCTCTGTCCATGGGATCTCCCAGGCAAGAATACTAGAGTGGGTTGTCATTTTCTTCCCCGGGGGATATTCCTGACCCAGGGATCGAACCCACATCTCCTGCATTGGCAGGCAGACTCTTTAGAACTGAGCCACCTAGGAAGCCCTTACTATTGTTGATATCACCAACCAAATCTGCTATATAAGGAAAAACAGGAATGAGTCAGTAGAAATAGAGAAATCTGATAAAGTGTTGGAAGAGGAGGGCAGAGACTGTATCAGAGTTATAAAACTAACTTAAGTAAAGTAGGAAGCTCAATAATTTCACTCTTAGGAGAGCTCCCTGATGGTTATGCCACAGACAGCAGTAAACATGGCAGAAAGCAAGCACGTCATGAAGCCAGCTCTGCACAAACAGCAAGTTCCACTGATGAGCCCTTGTCACGGTCAGCAATTTAAAAGCCTCCCCCTGGAATCCACGTATTCATTACTATGAATCCATCCACAGCACATGCAGGCAAGTCAGGTCCCCGGATGCCATGGACTCTGTGTTGGTGGCTACTCATGTGTGATATCATTTTCCAGGTGATATAAACACAGCAAGTTTAATGCGATTCTGTTATCAAGGTTGCTCCCAGCTCTTTAATTTCTAGTTCACAGGAAAGCAACATGATTCAAATTATGCTTTTTCCCTCCATGATCAGTGCAAACCTGCCTTTATTTATTGACTGTGTTACTTAACCTCACAAGATGTCAAAGTAAAAGGAGAATGATAATAAAAACACCTATCAATAGATTTTATACGCTGTCATGCTCGTACTGTAGCTAGCTCAAGGCATGGTACATACTGTGTGCTCAATTAGTGGAAGCTGTGTTCTGTATATTATTTTAGCATCATGTACACTTTGTGTAGTTTGCAGAGGTATTACAGAGGTACATCCCAGCCCCGGCAAAGCATTACATTCAAGGGGAAAGTAGTAGTACCACGTAGTTCCCTCTTGTTGCTGTAACAAATTTCAACACACTTAGAGGTTTAAATCACACAAATACGTGACCTTAGAATTCTAGATAGCAGAAGTTTGACAAGGAACTTATTTGACTAAAACCTCCACTTTGAACTTCAAGCCTCCAGAACTATCAGAGAATAAATTTCTTATGTTAGAGCAACCAGGCTGGTGATGATTTGTTATGATCACCCTAGAAAATGAATGTAGTCTTCTCCTTGGGGATCCTATTACTTCCAGCTACCCTTCAGGAAGTTGAGGTTCCTCCTCATAGAGAATTCACACTGACTTGTGCATTTGTAGGTTGTTATCCATATCACTATAATGCTTTTCCCTTTTCTGTTTATATACAACACACACTTGTGAGCTAGAAGCCAAATATTACTTGTGTGTCCCNAGAGACTGTATCAGAGTTATAAAACTAACTTAAGTAAAGTAGGAAGCTCAATAATTTCACTCTTAGGAGAGCTCCCTGATGGTTATGCCACAGACAGCAGTAAACGTGGCAGAAAGCAAGCACGTCATGAAGCCAGCTCTGCACAAACAGCAAGTTCCACTGATGAGCCCTTGTCACGGTCAGCAATTTAAAAGCCTCCCCCTGGAATCCACGTATTCATTACTATGAATCCATCCACAGCACATGCAGGCAAGTCAGGTCCCCGGATGCCATGGACTCTGTGTTGGTGGCTACTCATGTGTGATATCATTTTCCAGGTGATGTAAACACAGCAAGTTTAATGCGATTCTGTTATCAAGGTTGCTCCCAGCTCTTTAATTTCTAGTTCACAGGAAAGCAACATGATTCAAATTATGCTTTTTCCCCCCATGATCAGTGCAAACCTGCCTTTATTTATTGACTGTGTTACTTAACCTCACAAGATGTCAAAGTAAAAGGAGAATGATAATAAAAACACCTATCAATAGATTTTATACGCTGTCATGCTCGTACTGTAGCTAGCTCAAGGCATGGTACATACTGTGTGCTCAATTAGTGGAAGCTGTGTTCTGTATATTATTTTAGCATCATGTACACTTTGTGTAGTTTGCAGAGGTATTACAGAGGTACATCCCAGCCCCGGCAAAGCATTACATTCAAGGGGAAAGTAGTAGTACCACGTAGTTCCCTCTTGTTGCTGTAACAAATTTCAACACACTTAGAGGTTTAAATCACACAAATACGTGACCTTAGAATTCTAGATAGCAGAAGTTTGACAAGGAACTTATTTGACTAAAACCTCCACTTTGAACTTCAAGCCTCCAGAACTATCAGAGAATAAATTTCTTATGTTAGAGCAACCAGGCTGGTGATGATTTGTTATGATCACCCTAGAAAATGAATGTAGTCTTCTCCTTGGGGATCCTATTACTTCCAGCTATCCTTCAGGAAGTTGAGGTTCCTCCTCATAGAGAATTCACACTGACTTGTGCATTTGTAGGTTGTTATCCATATCACTATAATGCTTTTCCCTTTTCTGTTTATATACAACACACACTTGTGAGCTAGAAGCCAAATATTACTTGTGTGTCCTAATTCCCTGATTTTTCTTGAAATAGAAGTTATTTTTTTTAACTTAAACTACATTTTCCCTAAAAAATGGCTTCTTGTAAAGAATACACTTGCTATTAATATTGTAATGGTTTTAATTTATTGGAAAATAAATTTTGAATTTTGGGATTTTATTGGGAACTCAAGTAATTCTTACATGAAGAAGAAAATTCCTTGACCCCAATAACTGAAAATCCCAGGGACATCTTTTTAGGTGTGGTGACCTCTGTTCTAGGCTGGAACCGGGGAGACACCCATCTCCTCCTGGGTTAGGGTGAATCCTGACAGTAAGATGCTTGGGGCAGGAGGGCAGGCCACTTTCTTATTTTAATTAATTATTTTTTTCTAGTCTTGCTCCACAGCATGTAGGATCTTAGTTTCCCAACCAGGTATTGAACCTGTGCCTCCTGCATTGGACGCACTGAGTCTTAACCACTGGACCACCAGGGAAGTCCTCCATGGACATCTTAATGCAGACTACGCTGAAGCCAGAGGCTTAGTGTGTCTCCTGGGCAGGCAGGTCCCTGTTCCGGCTCCTGCTCTGTCTTTCCCAGGTAGCTCCATGTGATGGTAAGATGCCTTTTACAGCTCTAAATCTACATTTTCTCAGGTCTAATTTTAACAGACAAGAAAATGTGTTTCTCTGAAAAATCTAAGCATCATTACACTTAATCGTCCCTGACATGGTTGCTTGCTCATACTAGTGTGTGTGCCCAGGAAACTTAAATATTTTAATTAGCTAAACATGAATCACCTACTCAACCTGGAGGAAGAAGGGATATAAACCCTAATCCCAGGTTTGGGGATGGAGTTGAACCTAGTGGAAAATCAATGCATGTTTTAAGTAGAAGCTGGTGAATAGAGATTGTTTACTTGCTAGGTTTTATTTGACTCTTTGGGACCCCACGGACTGTAGCCCACAAGGCCCCTCTGTCTTTGGGATTTTGTAGGCAAGAATACTGGAGTGGGTTGCCATTTCCTTCTCTGGGAGATCTTCCCAACCCAGGGATCAAAACTGTGTCTTCTGCCTTGGCAGGTGGTTTCTTTACCACAGAGGTATCAGGCAAGCCCAAATAGAGGTAAGAGGCCCCAAAATACCAACCATCCCCAAGGCTTTAGAAAACAGAATGGGTGCTGAATCTCCAAATGTATTTAAGTTTGTAATTTTTGCTTTGATAAAACAGAGATTTATATGTACATTTTATATCTTCTGATCTCAGACAACTATATCATTCATTATGTTAATAAAAAATTAGGAACTTCCTAATTGCCTTTATCATCTTAGATTTATTAATATTTGGCCTACCACATTGTCATATGCATATGTGATGATTTCTTGTGTATACGTAGCTCTGCATTCTGTGTATATAAAGAGAGGGGAAAATGTAATATGCGTTTCCACACTGTGAGTGTGGCAAACAAAAGCGCTGGGCACATTCTTCCACAGTGTCACCCTGTCCACGTTCTACTTGAGATTTATCGTCAGGTTGTATACCAATAAAAACAACTGTATTTCTACAGTAAGGCAAACACTGATTGTACTTTAGGATGTTTAGAATAAAAATAGATGAGGATTCAGAGCAAAACATAGCCATTCTTAGGTAAAGAAATAATCGACAAGTATTTTGCAGAGCATGCTAACAAAGCTTTCAAAATATTTGACACAGGCTTAATAACTCAAGAAACTGTTATATCATTATCATATTCCAATAATAATCTGAATTGATGGAGAAAGTCCCTAAAACAACCCAGAAAGGTGCTCTAATTTCAGGGCTGGTATATTTACACAGAGGAACAAGGGGATCTAAGGGTAAAGTAACTTGAAAAGGTCATAAAATGACAGTTCCTTAGCTGCACCAACTAGGTATAACTGCCAGATCCTCCAAGGGGAGCACTTAGGAGCTTAATTTAGGAAATCTCACAACCCTTTTTTTGTGCTTGCCTTCCATTTTCACAGCACTTGAACTTGACTGAGCTCGTCCCCTCCCTGCACTCACCAGCCTTCCTTGAAACTCTATCACCCAGTCAGGGACCTGGGAGGGAGTAGACACAAACTGTAGAGCCTCAGGGCCTCAGTTTTCTTCCAAGTTTCTTCCAAGTTCAAGTCCTCAGCTTTCTTTGGGGAAAGATTCCTCAAATCTAGCACTCTCCCCCTACCCCTGAGATAAAATGATCTCAGGAAAGAACATCCATAGTCTTCAAGGAACTTGTTTTCCCCCCAAAGGTTATGAACTTCAGTAGCCAAGGAGCTCTTGCCCTTCTTCACTTGGTGTGGAATGCTCTCATATCACTCTTCCAGTAACCATTTCCTGTCATCTTTCTCATCTCCATCTGAATCATCATTTCCCAGGAAGAAGCAATGACATGAATCCACTAATTTGCAGCATTTAACAGAGATGCTGATTCATCATTGAAGATGTCTTTGTTGAAGATTTGACTTGACTGTAGTTTTCAGGACAGCTATAACATTGTGTGTCTTGCCACCCTTAAATCCCCATCTGTGTCTGTCTGAAACATACAATAGATGATGATAACTACATTTTTTTCCAGACTCCTAGTTCTCCCTCTTGAAATGCCAAACATTTGTGCTTTCCTGAAACTCTTGTAGCTAGAGCTTCAGATTCAGATGCTAGAAGAGACACCTTCAAGCCAGACTTGGATTTGGAGTTGATTTGTGCAGAGAGAGGCAGCAGAATTTACAACATTGGCAGGCCTGGTCCTCTGGGAAGTCCTCTGACTTCCTATCCCAGCTTGTAACTAGTGAGTGATCATGGAGGTGGAGGATGAAACAAGCACATTTCCAGCAGTGGTGATGGAAAACCAATTTTCTAGTTATGTCTGTTGCATGGTGGTCTACAAGGAATCTTTCCTGTACATCCATAGCAGAGTCTTCTTCCTCAGTCTTTCAAAATCATCTGATTCCTTACGTTATATATTTTTCTGTTATTTAATCTATTTTCTGATATCTACAGTCAACCTCTAAGTGACACAATATTTGGTAAATGTTTATCAAACAAATCAATAGACTAATGAAATGGTAGATGCTACCTGACTTAAAATGAAATATACCTATACTAGATGAGATAATTTGAACCTTTTATAAAGTCATGTCTTNACCAACTAGGTATAACTGCCAGATCCTCCAAGGGGAGCACTTAGGAGCTTAATTTAGGAAATCTCACAACCCTTTTTTTGTGCTTGCCTTCCACTTTCACAGCACTTGAACTTGACTGAGCTCGTCCCCTCCCTGCACTCACCAGCCTTCCTTGAAACTCTATCACCCAGTCAGGGACCTGGGAGGGAGTAGATACAAACTGTAGAGCCTCAGGGCCTCAGTTTTCTTCCAAGTTTCTTCCAAGTTCAAGTCCTCAGCTTTCTTTGGGGAAAGATTCCTCAAATCTAGCACTCTCCCCCTACCCCTGAGATAAAATGATCTCAGGAAAGAACATCCATAGTCTTCAAGGAACTTGTTTTCCCCCCAAAGGTTATGAACTTCAGTAGCCAAGGAGCTCTTGCCCTTCTTCACTTGGTGTGGAATGCTCTCATATCACTCTTCCAGTAACCATTTCCTGTCATCTTTCTCATCTCCATCTGAATCATCATTTCCCAGGAAGAAGCAATGACATGAATCCACTAATTTGCAGCATTTAACAGAGATGCTGATTCATCATTGAAGATGTCTTTGTTGAAGATTTGACTTGACTGTAGTTTTCAGGACAGCTATAACATTGTGTGTCTTGCCACCCTTAAATCCCCATCTGTGTCTGTCTGAAACATACAATAGATGATGATAACTACATTTTTTTCCAGACTCCTAGTTCTCCCTCTTGAAATGCCAAACATTTGTGCTTTCCTGAAACTCTTGTAGCTAGAGCTTCAGATTCAGATGCTAGAAGAGACACCTTCAAGCCAGACTTGGATTTGGAGTTGATTTGTGCAGAGAGAGGCAGCAGAATTTACAACACTGGCAGGCCTGGTCCTCTGGGAAGTCCTCTGACTTCCTATCCCAGCTTGTAACTAGTGAGTGATCATGGAGGTGGAGGATGAAACAAGCACATTTCCAGCAGTGGTGATGGAAAACCAATTTTCTAGTTATGTCTGTTGCATGGTGGTCTACAAGGAATCTTTCCTGTACATCCATAGCAGAGTCTTCTTCCTCAATCTTTCAAAATCATCTGATTCCTTACGTTATATACTTTTCTGTTATTTAATCTATTTTCTGATATCTACAGTCAACCTCTAAGTGACACAATATTTGGTAAATGTTTATCAAACAAATCAATAGACTAATGAAATGGTAGATGCTACCTGACTTAAAATGAAATATACCTATACTAGATGAGATAATTTGAACCTTTTATAAGGTCATGTCTTGATATTCTTCTTTTATTCTTTCAAGTTATGTTTCAAACACATTAAATAAGTAGTAAGATGGATTACAACATTTGAAACTCATAGTCCCACCATCACAGAAAAAGCTGAAAATCTTTTAAACTCATTTTAAAAAATTCTTCATTTATAGTTTCCTTACAACCAAAAGCAGACTGGAGCTGATTTTTTTCTTAAAATGGATTACATGCTAATAAGCAAAAAGTGAATAAGACAAATCTAATAAGAAAGAATGAAAAGAATATTTCTCTATGGTATGAGCTAGGCTAATAAGCAGTAACTCATTCAAATATAAAGACTAGAAAGCAATAAAACTCAGATAATTATCTGAAGAGTAGGCCACATTAGGTTTTAAAAATTTGTAGATCTGAATTTTCTTCTTTTCCTATATTGTGTATAGATCCAAATGATAGGTCTAATTATAAGATGCTTGTTAATATCACTTAAATAAAGCAAACACTCCAGCTACACCCCCTTCCCAGCCATCGTGCCAAATAAAGTTTCTTTGGGGAGAAACTGAATTAATTCTGTCTTAAAGGAGGATAATTAATTTCAACTGGCTTAAGGTAAAATTATTCTTGTAATACAGACTCTGCCACCTAATTATTTCTCCATATGCTACTGCTCCCTTCCACCAGCCTCAGCCTGGCACAGTGGGCCTCTTGCAGGTCTCTGCCCATCCTCCACACTGTCAAGGACAGGACGCTGAAACAGCCACTAGCCTGCCTCCAGTGCAAAGAGAATCAGGTTGTTAAGCAGTGGCGCAGTCGATCAGAAAACAAATTTCATTTGTGATGTTTATTTCAATTAACCATAACGTGTCTAAAATGTCCTTGAAAATAAATAGTTTAAATTACCATTAACAAGAGATATTTATCCCAATCACCTTCTTCCCTAAAGTTATACACACACATACACATACATACATACACATAAATACACACACATGCACACTTATACATTTCAATAATGCTATATCAGAAACAATCTGAAGTCATTTACAGTTATTACAAAGGGTAATATTACAAAGTATCTTGCCAACATTGATGTTCATGGTGATTTTCCAAATCTTTCTGCACATAAAATTCACCTAGTTTATTGTTTTAAAATATATACATTTCTAGTTCCCAAGTCATATGCCTATTAATTCAGGATTTTTATTTTCAGACATCACCCTATCAGGGACAGATAGAATCAGGATCCAACGTTAAGAAACACTGCTCTAGGAGATCAGAACATCTAATCTATTTTTAAATTTCTTCTTTTCACCATGTAAATTCTACCAAGCATACACAGAGTAACAAGCTTTCAGAATAATAGAAAAGAAGTGAATGTGAAATATGAATGTGATATATAATTATTGCTTCTTGATTGATTTCCTATTCACTTTGCACTGAAATAGAATCACCCACACAAAAGAAAAAAAAAAGGAACTACATAATGGAAAATTAATCAAAACTAGTTTAAAAGCAAAGAAATGATTCTTGTTAGTTACTGATGTATTGGTGCTTCCTCTCCTCTTTTTTCCTAGAATTTAGAGAGAATTAGAAAAGCTGCCAAATGCTGTGGATATTTAAACACCATTAAATTAAGCATAATAAAATGATAGGAAAACAAAGTGATGGCCAGTGGCAGAGAAATATGAAATGAAAAATCTCTCAATTATGTCAACAACCATATTAAATTTAACTGTGTGAATTAAAAAGAAATAAATCCTGTAAGTAGAAAGAGTACACTAAACTGTACTAGGAGCCAATAGCTATTTTAGTAAAAATAAACTGAAATTCCAAAAAAATATTATGTTGTCCTCATGAACCTGAATTAATGTCTTTATTTAAACCAGTAGCTAAATTTTCAAAAACATAACAGAATCGTGAATGTGAGTGTTGGAAGCATCTCAGGTATTTTTTCCAAACTTTTTTAATAGTTGCTGCTGCTAAGTCGCTTCAGTCGTGTCCGACTCTGTGCGACCCCACAGACGGCAGCCCATTGGGCTCCGCCATCCCTGGGATTCTCCAGGCAAGAACATTGGAGTGGGTTGCCATTTCCTTCTCCAATGCATGAAAGTGAAAAGTGAAAGTGAAATCGCTCAGTCGTGTCTGACTCAGCGACGCTATGGACTGCAGCCTACCAGGCTCCTCCATCCATGGGAGTTTCCAGGCAAGAGTACTGGAGTGGGATGCCATTGCCTTCTCCGTTTTTAATAGTTAAAGAAACCTAAACCACAAAGATTATTCCTTGGCCAAAATCACTCAAATATTGAGCATAGACCCAGGATAAGAGTTTCATTCTTTCACTCTTTAATATTTGGTCCTATTTACCTGTTATATATGAGTTGAATCACACATTTAACAATTACCACTTCCATTGAATAATAATGCAACATGCTCTCTGGAGCCTCTTTCATAAGGACAACAGTTTCTTTCATGAGGGCTCTGCCCTCAGACCAAATCTCCCAAAGGCCCCACTTCCAACACTATCACATCAGAATTTAGATTTTTATGTCTGAATTTTGTAGAAACACAAATATTCAACAGATCTCAATATTTCCACAAGTCATCTATAGATTCAATGGAGTCCCTATCAAAATCCTTATGGCATTTTTTGCAGAAATGGAAAAGCTCATCCTCAAATTCATAAGGAATTTCAGTTTTCCTTGAATATACAAAATGATGTTGAAAAAGCAGAACAAAATTGGAGAAACCACATTTCCTGATTTTGAAACTTACTATAAGGTGAATTCTCTGATATAATAGTAAACTTGTAAACCAGTGGAATAGAAGTGAAAATCCAGAAAATAAATCCATACATTTATTAACAACTGATTTTCAACAAAAGTGTCAAGACTATTCAATAGGGAAAAAACAGTCTGTTAGATAAGTTGTGCTGAGGTAACTGGAAATCCACATGTAAAACAAATAAGCAGTACCGCTACCTTACAACCATATATAAAAATTAGCTCAGATGAGATCAATGATCTAAATATAACATGTAAAATTATAAAAGTCTTAGAAGAAGACATAGGAGTAAATTATCATAACCTTGGTTTAGTGATAGATTCTTAGAAATTATACCTTAGAAGTATGAACAACAAAAGAAAAAATAAACTGGCACTCATCAGAATAAAAAACTGCATACAAAAAAAGCAACTGCATACATCAGAAGACACTATCAAGAAAATGAAAAGCTAAGCTAAAGACTGGTAGAAAATGCTTGCAAATCAAATATCTGAGAAGGGTTTAATATCCACAATATACAAAAAGCTCTCACAACTCAACAACAAAAAAGCAAACAGCCTTATTTAAACATGGGCTAATGGCCTAAACAGACATTTCTCTGAAGAAAAGGCAGAAGTAGCCAAGAAACTCATGAAATATTTTCAACATTGTTAGTCATGAGGGAAATGCAAATCAGAACCACAACAAGATTTACCACTTCACACAGTAGGATGGGTATAATTTTTAAAAGACAAAAAAAAAAAAAAGAACAAGTATCACTGAGGATATGGGGAAATAAGAGTTCTCATATGTTGTACTGGAAAAGTAATGGCTCAGTCAATGTAAAAAAAAACATTGTGGGCTTCCCTTGTGGCTCAGAGGTTAAAGCGTCTGCCTGCAATGCGGGAGACCTGGGTTCTATCCCTGGGTTGGGAAGATTCCCTGGAGAAGGAAATGGCAACCCATTTCAGTACTCTTGCCTGGATAATTCCATGGACGGAGGAGCCTGGTGGGCTACAGTCCACGGGGTCGCAAGGAGTCGGACACAACTGAGCGACTTCACTTTGTCACTTTTGGTCTCTCTAAAGTTATATGATTACCATATGACCCAGCAATTCTACCCCTATCTGTACCAAAAAGAATTGAAAACCGGTACCCAAATAAATACATGTACATTCCTGTTCTTAACAGCTCTGTTCAAAAGAACCAAAAGATGGAAACAATCCAGGTATCCATCAGCCCATGAGTGGATGAACAAATTGTGGTATAGCCATACAATCAAACACTCTACAGCCAACAAAGAAAGGAAGAATGTGCTGATGCTTGCTGCACAGTTCAGGGACCTCGGAAACCTTATGCTGAAGAAGCCAGATACAAAAGGTTAAGTGTTGTATGATTCCATTCATATGAAATAGCCAGAACAGGTAAATCCATGGAGACAGAAAGGAAATCAGTGGTTCCTGGCATCTTCCTATATAATGCTTACTGGATTTCCTTTGGGAATGATGAAAATGTTTTAGAATCAGAAGTGGTTGTATAACATCATGACTTTATCAAATGCCACTAAGATATTCACTTTAAAACAGTTAACTTCAGGGTGTCCCTGGCAATCCAGTGGCTGGGACTTCACCTTCCAATACAGAGGGTGCTGGTTCATCCCCAGTAGGGAGCTAGGATCCCACATGCCTTGTTGCTGATAAACCAAAAATGGTTAAAGCAGAGACAATATTTTAACAAATACAATGAAGACTTTAAAAAAATGGTTAGCTTCATGTACTGTGATTTCACTATAAGAAAGAAAAAAAAATGGGAATGTCTCAGCCCTATTAAAGCTATTTGAGTTTTCCTCTAGTCTTCTGGTTTTATTTTTAATTGGGTTTTTAATTTTAAGAAATATAACCATAGAATTTTGTCATTTTAAATAAGAAGCTAAATATTATTTTTATCACTATTTTAAATCAAACTAATGTATAAATCAACTGATAACAGCTATAGGAACTGCCAATCATTTTATAATATAGCAGATTATTAGTAGTAAGCCAGTCATTTAAAATACAAAATGAGATATAATTTCATATCTGAATATCACAACCTATAAAATTTCATGAAGTTCTAATTCTGTAAAATATAAGTGACCTAAAAAGTCAAAATTTGCATCTTCATTTTAATTGGTTATGGGATAAATGCTATTTATCTGAGACATAAAAAGGAGGTTTTAAAGGCTGATAAAAGATCCCATTAACCCCATAGATTCTGTTGCCCTCTCACATTTGCCTTGTAATAGAATAAGAGAGAGGATGAGAATTGAAGATAAATGAAAATATACAGTAAAATTTAAATAATGTAAATCAAAGCATAAACACACACATTCATAGTGAGAATGTGCCAAACACATGGACTGAGATTTATTATTCATGATTTTAATTTCACAAGACATGACAGCATTTGGTGTTTTAGTAAGAGAAAGTAGAACGCCACACGCAAATAATTTATTCCCAGAAATGCTGCTTCATGCATATAAAATCTTATGTGCACACTTTCGCTCCAGTAGAAAATCACAAAAGAGGAAGAAAACTAATACTCCTAGTTTAGTATTAGTTTTGTAGAAATCAATTCATTGTGGGTGTGTGCACATATGTGTGTGTGCCTGCATGTGTGTGTGTATTTGAGTGGAGGTGAAAGCAATCATGGTATATTAAAGTAAATGCCACCCTATTTTGCAATATATTGATTTATTTCAATTCAGTGGGGCACTTTCAGTAGATATCATCCTTATGATATCTGTAAGTGGTACTTAAGTATCTTTATTTCTGCTAACTGCAGAATTTCTTAGGCAAAAGGACATTGTTTTGCTCAATCTACACAATTCCACTCACCTTTGTTAAAATGTACCCAAAACCATGGATGTGTTTTTCAGTTTCATGAGTAAATAATTTATTTTGAGGAATGTCTTCTGTAGCCTAGGGTTTAATAGTGTGGCATACATGCTATTCTTCAAAATAATTATTAATAAGATATAGCATATTTAACACACTTTTATTATATTTTTCCATATGTCTAAACGTCTCTATAGTTATATAAGTATTTACACATTATCTTAGCCAAAAGGCTGAGAAGCGATACAGTTATATAAGTATTTACTAATAACTATTTTAAAAGTTGAAATTTCTAGTGTATCTCAGAGCAAAGCAGAGTAAGAACAGCTAAAGAAAAACATAAGAAGATAATATAATAAATCTAATAACATCAAATTATAGTGTTCTTTATTTATTACTCTAACAGCAAAAGAATAGATATAATTATAGTTTATTCTTAAATGGTTCAACCAATTTATGAGTAGAAGAAGGCTTTGGAAGAATGATAATGAGCAGAGGAAAGTTAAAGTTAGAGCTGCCTGCTGCACCACTGAATGGAAATAATACGTTTCTGAAGACAAAATTGCTAAACAAAATATACATAATGCCAATTCCGTTCAAAGAATGGATACTTTCAGTAAAGTAAATTCATTAGGAATTGACTTTGATGGCCTTTCCACTTTGGGATTAATTCATCATTTTCCTGAGACACATCAATTACCTCTCTGTCACATTAACTTTCTGAGAATGACCCCGTATGTGACCTGAATGAAGGGAATCAGTTGCCAGAGTGATTTAAGAAAACAGGCTTCCAAAGCGCTTCATGAGAGGCATGTCGACGAGCCATGGGGCCTTGCTCAGTAGAATACTGACCACTTTTTCCAATGATGTTTCACTTGAAAAAGTATGGTTTGCAATGGAAAATACATATACTGCACATCAAGAGAATTAAGGCTTCACAAGCACAGAAATCTCTGCCATACACTGAAGAAACCATCAGAGCCCTACAGGGTAGTCTATTTTCTAAAATTGTTGGGAATTGCAATTCTACTTTTCTCCGTTACAGCAAAATCATGACATATTTTGATAAATGTCAGGTAATACGTGCTTGTTTCCTCTTCAGTTGTTTTGTTATGTTTTATCACGTTACAGTGATCACAAACCCCACTTTTCCTTTCCTTCCCTTTCAATCAAGTTCTCTTACCTTATTCTCTGTCCTGAAGTTCAAAGATGCGAACAGAGGGAGAAACAGGACAAGTAAGAGCTCAGAAAGGGATTCGAATTAGTGAACCTTACAGCTGTTTATTTGGCTTTTGTTCTTTTCAACGAGCCTTGGAAAAGACAGTCCTTTCTAACACCATTCTCCAGTTAGGGTTTTATCACTCTAAAGGGATCTGCAGCTTTCAGTGTCTGTAGGCTGTTTGACACACAAATGTGTACTTTCTAGATAACCCACAGCAATGCATATAACTCTCATCCATAGAGATGCAGACTAATTTTGCCTGGTGGAAGTACAATCTATTTCTTTATCCCTTGTGGGGAAAAAAAATCAGTTTTGCATCTGATAACCAAATTCATTTATGCATTCTGGTTGCCCATTTGTCTGTTACTTAGATCCTTCAACTGTCTATATCATTTTACTGGTTGATTCAGGAGTGGATGGATGAAATAAAGTCTTTCACATGTGTTCATTTTATGTTTGTATGAGATTTATGAGTTTAGTGTTTTATATGCCAGCATCCATTTCCTCATCTTATTCATACACAGTATTTTTATGCATTTAGATATATACTAATTCTATAGGGCATTTATATATATATATATGTATATATACATATATATACAAACATCTTATTCCTATATGGTACTGATGCACATAATTTTACACATACAGATTAGTTTTATGAAATAATGTGAAAACCACATTTGGATTTGTGTTATAATAACATCTACATGATTTCCTGGACTTTGGCTTGTTCTGTATGAAGCTTTGATTTATCTGATATTGAGAGACATCCAAACCATGATATTTTGATCTGTAAAGATTTCTGTGGCCCCAAGGATTATGACATGCAGCTGCTCCATGACAGGTAATTGTTTTGGTTTAAGTGCATGAGTGCTAAGTTGCTCACTCCTGTCTGACTCTTTGCAACCCTATGGACCATTGCCTGCCTGGTTCCACTGTCCATGGGATTTCCCAGGCAAGAAGACTCAAGTAGGTTGCCCGTGTCCTCCTCCAGGGGAACTTCCCCACCCAGGGATTGAACCCAAGTCTCATGTTTCTGGCACTGGTAGATGCGTTCTTTATCACTGGTGCCACCTGGGACACCTTTATTTTAAGTAGTGATTCTGAATTCTTAATGAAGAAGGTTAAAAAAAATTCACTAACATCTCCTCCCAGCCATCAAAATGATACACACTGAAGGAACAGCCTTGCGATTGATGAGCACACCCAACAAGTTGTTCAGATCTCCCAAAATCTTCCTGGTTTCCAAGCTCTGTCTGCTTCTAAACCAAAGAACTACACTGGTCCCAAGAGCCCAGGTCTAAACTCAGAGTGGTCTGCTAACACGATAAGGCACATTGGCATATATACCAGCTCCAAGGGCTTCCCCGGTGGCTCAGTGGTAAAATTCACCTGCAAAGCAGGAGCTGCAGGACACATGGGTTTGATTTCTAGGTCGGGAAGATACCTGCAGGAAAGCATGGCAACCCACTCCAGTATTCTTGCCTGGAGAATCCCATGGACAGAGGAACCTGGTGGGCTACAGTCCACAGGGTCGCAAAGAGTTGGACAAGACTGAAGCGACTGGGCATGCACGCACACACCAGCTCCAAACAGGCCCCAATCAGCCCTCATACTTCCTAACTGACACACTTTATGCCATAACAGCTGGATATAACCAGAAAGGCATCAAAGTGGGATAGAATGAAGTACTTCTTTCATGTTCCCATTCCACTTTGCTCTTAGCCATCATCACAATGTATTATTGATAACAATGGATGTGTAATATCCTCCCAGACAGACACTAAGCCCACGCTGAGCAAGGATAATGATTCAGTCATTTTCACATCACCAGCATCTAGAGCAGTGACTGGCACAGGGTATAATATAAATAAGTGCTTGCTCTGTTCAGTGAATCAAAGGGAAACAGATATTTTGATGATCAAAACTTGCCCCATAATTGAAATAATTCTGTGCTTTCATGAGTGGCAAGCTGCAAAACATTCTCTACAGATTTATCCATTGTGTATATGTCAGAAGCATATACCATTACTGATGGTTTATGAATCTGTACAATAGAAAATTATGATCACTGACTATAACATTTAACTTTAGATATTTGCATCACCAAGTCATGAGATGCTAATCCAATTCAATCTTATATTTGCAATAAATCCCTAAAATCACAAAGAATAAAGAAAAGTAATATGGAATTCAATTTTTCTGCCCATTTAGCTTTTACAGCTGATATGAATATGAACTACTTATATGACTCAAAAAATATGAGCATTTCAAACTCATTTTTAACTCATTGTTAAAGGAACTGAGTGAAAAAGATAGAACGATGCATTAAGGTACCATGGCTACTTTCATGGGAGAAACAGGAACAAGCTGTATGTGTTTTGCAGCATATTGACACTAACACATATACATTACAACTGCCACTGAGAGTGCTTTAAAAATCTAAAAGCCATGTATCAAAAAGATTACACCCATAGCAGTAAATATGTCTATTGGCTTTAGGACAAAATTCCAAAGCAAGCTAACTTTCCCAAAGTAAAAATTTGACTTTAGTTCAGGTTTTAACATTTATGTCATAGCCTATAAAGCCTATTTGTAACATGATGTGTTTAATTGACTTAAAAATAATTTTTCTGAGACTAGAAAGAAATCAGAGAGGAGTAAATCAGATATGTTTAAATGTTTATGTGGATATTTACCTTACACCAACAAATCCTAATTGTATAGTTGCCCAAACTGATGGAGAAAAATACTCACTGAAAAATAAGATCAACTGTTTGGATAACTGAGACAAAACTATGACAGGAAACCAAACACACTGAGGTCCTTTACTGACTTCATGCTTTTCCTCCTTTTGGAAAGGCTGGAAACCCTCAGATTTGTCATACTCTGACATGTTGAGAAATCTGTATGCAGATCAGGAAGCAACAGTTAGAACTGGATATGGAACAACAGACTGGTTCCAAATAGGAAAAGGAGTACGTCAAGGCTGTATATTGTCATCCTGCTTATTTAACTTCTATGCAGAGTACATCATGAGAAACGCTGGGCTGGAAGAAACACAAGCTGGAATCAAGATTGCTGGGAGAAATATCAATAACCTCAGATATGCAGATGACACCACTCTAATGGCAGAAAGTGAAGAGAAGCTAAAGGGCCTCTTGATGAAAGTGAAAGAGAAGAGTGAAAAAGTTGGCTTAAAGCTCAACATTCAGAAAACGAAGATCATGGCATCCAGTCCCATCACTTCACAGGAAATAGATGGGGAAACAGTGGAAACAGTATCAGACTTTATTTTGGGGGGGCTCCAAAATCACTGCAGATGCTGACTGCAGCCATGAAATTAAAAGACGCTTACTCCTTGGAAGAAAAATTATGACCAACCTAAATAGCATATTCAAAAGCAGAGACATTACTTTGCCAACTGAGCGACTGAACTGAACTGAACTGAACATGTTCATGACTGAGCAACTGAACTTAACGTGTTCACACAAAATTTGTCACGCTCTCTTTTCCTATGCATGAACAACATTTTAGATACATTTTATATTACCATGGGAAAAGATCAAACTATCAGATATGAGATAGTACAAAACAACATATTCAGGCTTGAAGTTGTGAAAGTTAGGGCGGTACCCACCAGTCCTCAGGGCAGAAATACAAAGAAAGTGAGGACATTTGCTTCCAAAGAGCTCTCATACCTTGTTTTTTTCCTGTAGTTCAATTCCTGATGTCTTGAAATCAGGACCTTCTGAGTTTTCACTTAATCTATTTCTCCTGTGCAGGAGTTCTTCCATTTCTTTCACCTGGACCTTTAACCTTCTATTTTCTCTCTCCAGTCCTTGTTTTTCCTTTTCAAGTAGCTCCCTCTTCTCCCACTCAGATGTATTTTCAGCCTGCAATCTCTCTAGCTAAACATAGAAAACACAGAAAAGCAACATGTAGCATTTGCAATTNTGTATAGTTGCCCAAACTGATGGAGAAAAATACTCACTGAAAAATAAGATCAACTGCTTGGATAACTGAGACAAAACTATGACAGGAAACCAAACACACTGAGGTCCTTTACTGACTTCATGCTTTTCCTCCTTTTGGAAAGGCTGGAAACTCTCAGATTTGTCATACTCTGACATGTTGAGAAATCTGTATGCAGATCAGGAAGCAACAGTTAGAACTGGATATGGAACAACAGACTGGTTCCAAATAGGAAAAGGAGTACGTCAAGGCTGTATATTGTCATCCTGCTTATTTAACTTCTATGCAGAGTACATCATGAGAAACGCTGGGCTGGAAGAAACACAAGCTGGAATCAAGATTGCTGGGAGAAATATCAAGAACCTCAGATATGCAGATGACACCACTCTAATGGCAGAAAGTGAAGAGAAGCTAAAGGGCCTCTTGATGAAAGTGAAACAGGAGAGTGAAAAAGTTGGCTTAAAGCTCAACATTCAGAAAACGAAGATCATGGCATCCAGTCCCATCACTTCACAGGAAATAGATGGGGAAACAGTGGAAACAGTATCAGACTTTATTTTGGGGGGGCTCCAAAATCACTGCAGATGCTGACTGCAGCCATGAAATTAAAAGACGCTTACTCCTTGGAAGAAAAATTATGACCAACCTAAATAGCATATTCAAAAGCAGAGACATTACTTTGCCAACTGAGCGACTGAACTGAACTGAACTGAACATGTTCATGACTGAGCAACTGAACCTAATGTATTCACACAAAATTTGTCACGCTCTCTTTTCCTATGCATGAACAACATTTTAGATACATTTTATATTACCATGGGAAAAGATCAAACTATCAGATATGAGATAGTACAAAACAACATATTCAGGCTTGAAGTTGTGAAAGTTAGGGCGGTACCCACCAGTCCTCAGGGCAGAAATACAAAGAAAGTGAGGACATTTGCTTCCAAAGAGCTCTCATACCTTGTTTTTTTCCTGTAGTTCAATTCCTGATGTCTTGAAATCAGGACCTTCTGAGTTTTCACTTAATCTATTTCTCCTGTGCAGGAGTTCTTCCATTTCTTTCACCTGGACCTTTAACCTTCTATTTTCTCTCTCCAGTCCTTGTTTTTCCTTTTCAAGTAGCTCCCTCTTGTCCCACTCAGATGTATTTTCAGCCTGCAATCTCTCTAGCTAAACATAGAAAACACAGAAAAGCAACATGTAGCATTTGCAATTGCCAAAGTGGATATGTCCATTTACACATTAATTTTTCTATTTTTTTGGCCACATCCAAGGCAGGCAGGAAGTTAGTTCTGCTGTGCCCCTGCAGTAAAAGTATGTGTTGTTTTAACCACTGAACCACCAGGGAAGTCTCTACACAATTTTTAAAAAGACTATATTTGTCTGAAAAGTTGAAAACAACACAAAAGCCCTAAGACCAGATCATGCACTAGATAAATTTACCCTTTTCTCTTGGTTCATGGGACTATTTCTAGAACCAAACAGACCGTATTTGTCAATTAAGTATATTAAGTGAGGCACTGATATTTTGCCATCAAGCTCCTCTCAGCTGATGAGAATTTATCAGTTGAGAAGGAACAAAACCATTTCTTGGGCAATTTGGGTTGGATGGATATAGTTCATATATTCATTCACTCATTCACTTATTTACTATACCTTTCAACTTCCAGGCACTATGCTAGTCATTGTATAGACAAGTGAATGTAATAAAATATCATAAATGCCATGATTAAAGTACCGTACAATATAATCAAACTCACCTGAATGAATGGCCCGTTTGATTTTCAGGGAATGGAGGTTGGCAACATGATTAAAATCAGAGGTATTTTAAAACTATTTGTTATGGATCAAGGTTGAAAATTACTTGTTTTAACATTGTTAGTTTTAAATGGCTTGATGGCAAAGTGTTGACTAGTACTGCACTATTATAAAATAGTTTCTATGACTTTAAATTTTCAAAGAGAAATCAACATTAAGAAAATGTTAGACTTCAATAATATCTTTGGAAATTAATTTTGATTAAAAAGTCTAAAAACTGCTTTTTCATACACACATAATTGTGCCATTATTGTAGAAAATGTTCTGTTCCCAAATCTAAGTGAGGCTCTGGTTTCTGAAAAAACAGGAAACTAAAATTACATTCTTGGCACTAGACCTTCTCTATCAATTAAACATAATAAACTAAGGGATCAAATTTTAGATGATGTGATTTGACATTTGGGGTACCTGTTTGGGATATGAGGTGAAAACAGTATTTCACAATCCAATTTAGAACATGACATGACTTTAATTATTAAGATTAATGCTTAAACTTTTTGACTAGCATCACATCACTTATCAGAATGAAAATAATAAAGTTGTAATAAAAAGTCATCAACTTGGTGATGAAAAATTAATTTTATGAGAATAAATGTATTCTTGGTCAAGGACAAATGGGATGCTATGTCAAGTCTTTGTAAAACTTTAGGCATTTAAAAGACATTGCTGAATTTGGATTTATACCTAACAACAGATAACAAGTAGAAATAGAATTTTAAATAAATAATAGATGGCTTGAATGAAAAAAATCTAAATTTAAAAAGTTGAAGAAAGGAATTATATTAATAGCAATAACAACAAAACCTAAATAATGATGTGTTATTATTTACTATTTGAAGGTTTTTATCGACATACCAATTATCTGATAAATTTAGGCATATAATAAACATCAAAAAAGTATGGGTTTGTGAAAACTGGATCATAAATTTTATTAGCAATTTTATTTCATCTTTAAAGATTCTTTCTTGTCAAATTATTCTTTTCTAAGAATTACACAAAATCTACTACCTTAAAATCCATTCAATTAAATGTGAATTAAAAGGATGAAAGAAATATCAGGTATTACTTTAAGCTTTCAGAATATTTTGTAAGCAGTTCTAACAACTGATCAATTTGAAATGGAATTCTATTGATTCACTTCCAGTGATCAACAGAAAAATTCTAAAACATTTTAATTCTAACTGTAATACACTGTGAATTTTAACTAATAGTGAAAGTGTTAGTCTTAGTTATGTCTGACTCTTTGCAACCCCATGGACTGTAGCCCACCAGGCTCCTCTGTCCATGGAATTCTCCAGGCAAGAATACTGGAGTAGGTAACCATTCCCTTCTCCAGGGGATCTTCCCAGCCCAGGGACTGAATCTGGGTCTCCTGCATTGTAGGTAGATTCTTTACCATCTGAACAGCCAGGGAAGGAGAATCAAGCTAAGAGTATCTCAATAAAAGGAAGGAGGAGATGGATTTGAATATTCTAAGGGCCAAGAGCCCAATCATGACATATTAGGAGCTTAGGAGAGTAGGTATGAAAGCAAGTTAAACAAGCAGATACTTACACTTAGAAGGAAGTGTGATTTAAAGGTTCATTTGAGTTTCTTATGAAAAAAATGTAACATTGTGATTATTCCCAAGGACCAAATTGAGTCATTTCTTTTATTCATATATATGTAAGTAAGTGTTTATGTATTTACTTCCTTCCTTCCAGCTTTATTGAGATATGAGTGACATATGTGTACACAGCCTAACAATTTGGTCATTTCTAATTATATTCATCTATAAACTCAATCTTCACCTCTTGTCATTGCTTAATACTGCTGAAAGGATATCAGTAATAGATTGCAATGAACAAAATAACTAGAACCTAAGTTTTATGAAACCAGAGTTGGACCAGTTTGCTCATCATCTGGCACCTGACACACGCTAGGTCAGTGCTTCACAAGGACCTGCTGAAGGAAGGAAAACATGCATACTGTGTCTCTAGCAAGAAGCTCCTTCGTATTTCAATCACAGCAACTGGGCACAAAGTGAAATAAGATCGCATCCTAGCAGAGCCAGTTATTCACTCACCGGTCCAATTGCCAATAGAATTTCTCAGCGCATTTACTCTTAACTCTTATTACTGCTGTCATAGTTCCTTTGTATTTTGTGACAGGAATGAGGTAAAGACAGGATTTTTCAGTAGAATGACCTAAAGTTGAGTCCCAATTTTTTTTTTCCCAAGACACTATTTTTCATTTATAAAATATGGAAAATATTTACTACAACTTAGTATTATGAGACAGGAATGATTTAGGGAAAACAGTTATTAAACTTTCAAACTCAACATAAATATTTCTTGTCATAAATATGTTTTCTAAAGAACAAAGCATACCAACAGCCAATTCAAATAATAACAGGTGAAATAGTGTATTATTTTTCAGCATGTTTTATCAAGACCACAATCATTTTGTAAATGGACCTTGTCGACTGAGAAAAACCCCCCAACAGAATGCATGATATGGCATTCTTCAGGCCAGTGTGTGTCACATACAAACAATGTGCATGTTCCAGCAATAGGTTTACAAATANAGAATCAAGCTAAGAGTATCTCAATAAAAGGAAGGAGGAGATGGATTTGAATATTCTAAGGGCCAAGAGCCCAATCATGACATATTAGGAGCTTAGGAGAGTAGGTATGAAAGCAAGTTAAACAAGCAGATACTTACACTTAGAAGGAAGTGTGATTTAAAGGTTCATTTGAGTTTCTTATGAAAAAAATGTAACATTGTGATTATTCCCAAGGACCAAATTGAGTCATTTCTTTTATTCATATATATGTAAGTAAGTGTTTATGTATTTACTTCCTTCCTTCCAGCTTTATTGAGATATGAGTGACATATGTGTACACAGCCTAACAATTTGGTCATTTCTAATTATATTCATCTATAAACTCAATCTTCACCTCTTGTCATTGCTTAATACTGCTGAAAGGATATCAGTAATAGATTGCAATGAACAAAATAACTAGAACGTAAGTTTTATGAAACCAGAGTTGGACCAGTTTGCTCATCATCTGGCACCTGACACACGCTAGGTCAGTGCTTCACAAGGACCTGCTGAAGGAAGGAACATGCATACTGTGTCTCTAGCAAGAAGCTCCTTCGTATTTCAATCACAGCAACTGGGCACAAAGTGAAATAAGATCGCATCCTAGCAGAGCCAGTTATTCACTCACCGGTCCAATTGCCAATAGAATTTCTCAGCGCATTTACTCTTAACTCTTATTACTGTTGTCATAGTTCCTTTGTATTTTGTGACAGGAATGAGGTAAAGACAGGATTTTTCAGTAGAATGACCTAAAGTTGAGTCCCAATTTTTTTTATCCCAAGACACTATTTTTCATTTATAAAATATGGAAAATATTTACTACAACTTAGTATTATGAGACAGGAATGATTTAGGGAAAACAGTTATTAAACTTTCAAACTCAACATAAATATTTCTTGTCATAAATATGTTTTCTAAAGAACAAAGCATACCAACAGCCAATTCAAATAATAACAGGTGAAATAGTGTATTATTTTTCAGCATGTTTTATCAAGACCACAATCATTTTGTAAATGGACCTTGTCGACTGAGAAAAACCCCCCAACAGAATGCATGATATGGCATTCTTCAGGCCAGTGTGTGTCACATACAAACAATGTGCATGTTCCAGCAATAGGTTTACAAATATTCAGAATTTTCATTTCGGACAAGTTAGCTATAAAACTACTATAAAAGCTACAAGCACTGTGCTTTTGAAAAGAAGAGATAAGAGGCAGGAAGCTTGTTACTCCCTAGCAGTAAAAGATGATTACCCTTTTACTGAGGACCTAGTATGTTCCTGGTAAATAAGCTCTAAGGTTATTTCTTATCCTTACCACCATCCTATAAGTTTGTGTGTGCTACACACAAGGAGGGAAACTGGGGTTCTGACAGTAGAAGTAATGCCAACGTGGACAAAGGGTCCAAGCCAGGGTTCACCTAAGGTTCCTTTCTGCCTTCAATATGAGTTCATCCCACCCACACGAGGCTAACAGACACCCACTTATATAAGGATACAACCACATTCTGAATCCATTGTGCTGCACTGTAGTAAGGAGCTCAAACCAGTCAAACCTAAAGGAAATCAACCCTGAATATTCACTGGAAGGACTGACGCTGAAGCTGAAACTCTGATATTTTGGCCACCTGATACAAAGAGCCAACTCATTGGAAAACACCTTGATGCTGTGAAAGATTTAAGGGAAAAGGAGAAGGGGGCAACAGAGGATGAGGTGGTTGGATGGCATCACTGACTCAATGGACATGAGTTTGAGTAAATTCTGGGAGTTGGTGATGGACAAGGAAGGCTGGTATGCTGCAGTCCATGGGGTCGCAAAGAGTCGGACATGACTGAGCAACTGAACTGAGTAACAGCTTGTGGTCATTCTAGTCATCACTTCCTCATTGACCTATACATTTTGCAGGTCGTGAGATGGTTGCTTATGATTTCATACCTTTTAGAGTATCCTTATAATAAGTAAACATGAACTTGAGCAAACTCTAGGAGATAGTAAAGGACAGGGAAGCCTGACATGCTGCAGTCCACAGGGTTGCAAAGAGTTGGACACAACTTGGCNATTTCATACCTTTTAGAGTATCCTTATAATAAGTAAACATGAACTTGAGCAAACTCTAGGAGATAGTAAAGGACAGGGAAGCCTGACATGCTGCAGTCCACAGGGTTGCAAAGAGTTGGACACAACTTGGCAACTGAAAAACACCAACCAGTAAAAACTGTGTAAATATAAAATACTTAATAAAATCTGCACTAGGAAATTAAGCAAATCATAAAGGGTAGATCCTCTTTATTTCCAAATCTCTCCTAAAAGTAATTTTCAGTTCAGTTCAGTTCAGTCGTTCAGTCGTGTTCGACTCTTTGCGACCCCATAAATCGCAGCATGCCAGGCCTCTTTGTCCATCACCAACTCTCAGAGTTCACTCAGACTCACGTCCATGGAGTCCGTGATGCNGACCATTATATCTACTACTGCAGGCAGGAATCCCTCAGAAGAAATGGAGTAGCCATCATGATCAACAAAAGAGTCCGAAGTGCAGTACTTGGATGCAATCTCAAAAACGAGGGAATGATCTCTGTTTGTCTCCAAGGCAAACCATTCAATATCACAGTTATCCAAGTCTATGCCCCAACCAGTAATGATGAAGAAGCTGGAGTTGAATGGTTTTATGAAAACTTACAAGACCTTTTAGAACTAACACCCCCCAAAAGAAGTCCTTTTCATTATGGGGGACTGGTTTGCAAAAGTAGGAAGTCAAGAAACACCTGGAGCAACAGGCAAATTTGACCTTGGAATGCAGAATGAAGCAGGGCAAAGACTAATAGAGTTTTGCCAAGAAAATGCACTGGTCATAGCAAACACCCTCTTCCAACAATACAAGAGAAGACTCTACACATGGACATCACCAGATGGTCAACACCGAAATCAGATTGATTATATTCTATGCAGCCAAAGATGGAGAAGCTCTATACAGTCAACAAAAACAAGACCAGGAGCTGACTATGGCTCAGATTATGAACTCCTTATTACCAAATTCAGACTNGTCAACACCGAAATCAGATTGATTATATTCTATGCAGCCAAAGATGGAGAAGCTCTATACAGTCGACAAAAACAAGACTGGGAGCTACTTGTGGCTCAGATCATGAACTCCTAATTACCAAATTCAGACTCAAACTGAAGAAAGTAGGGAAAACCTCTAGACCATTCAGGTATGACCTAAATCAAATCTAAGTATATAACATTCTGGGTTTAACTATCTGGATTGGTTGATTTGCTTCCCAAGGTGGCAACCACTCTATTGAATCCCCGATGCTTAATTCTACCAAATATACTGGATATTGTTGATAAATATTTGCTGAATAAATAACTGAATTAGACAATGAGTGGATGAGCAAATAAACTACAGTTTCATTGCCTGGCTTTGTTTTTCCTTTCACTGTCATTTTGAGAATCCAGTTGGTATGCACACATGGAGAAAATTTGCCTTAAACCCCAACAATGACACAATTGCTGAACACAAAAAAAATCTTATGTTACAAAATGTTTATGTTTTATCCTGCATAAGCAAAATAAAGAAGACTACTTATATAATCACAAGTTAAATTTAACATGTTACCCATCTGGGGCTTTTTGTCTTAATAAGCAGCATTTTAAAAGTAAATAAATATAGACATTCTGAAAAAGAGAAAAATGAATATATTTGGTTCCTTCAGCTTATATCATACTGCATTCAGTTAGGATGAGGAAGAAAAAGAAATCATTTCAAGAGGATTGTTGGGAGGGAGGCTCTAGAGAGAAGGGATATGTGTATTCTTATGGTTGATTCATGTTGTTGTATGGTGGAAACTAACACAGCATTGCAAAGCAGTTATCCTCCAATTAAAAAATAAAGAGCATACTCTCATATGATGTGAAAAGATTTTAATCCGAATGAAGCATCAGAGAAAATGTGTCAAAGGCGTGGGGAGGGGAGACACATCCAGTGCCATTGTGGGTAATTCACTAACGTCAGAGGGGACCCTGTGTAATGAAGGACTACATGGTAACTTTCAGGTTCTTTCCAGCTCCAGACTCTTATGGTCTTTGTCCATATAATCAATGAAGATTTGCCTAAATGTCAATGAGTGAAAAGATATAATTGAAAACACATAGTGATTCGAGAATAGGAAAGGATTCTACTCCTTTGGAAGGTATACAGACTAATTTTGGAGTCAGATTATTCACATTAATCTGACTCATGCAATCCCCCCAGCAAACATGTATTGGAGACCTATTGGCACCAGAAACTGTGGTCAGTGCAGTACTGTAAGACAGTGCCCTTAAATTCCAAAAAGTTTATAGCTGAGGAGAGGAAGAACACATGCATATTATAGGAGTATCCTGAAGTCTTCTATGGGATATCACAGAATTATCTACAGTGTTACTAAGGTGTAAAAATCTGACTGTCATCCCGATATAGGATCTACAAAATGAAATTAGAATGACAAGGGAGAAAACATGTATTCCTTACATGCCTACTACATATGTATAATGTACAATGTTAAGTACTTCACATATATGGATTAATAAATCCTTTAGATGAGCTATTACTTAAACTCTATTTTGCAGACAATCAAACAGACTCAGAAAGCCTACATAGGGACTTCCCTTGTGGCTCAGAGGTAAAGAATCTGCCTGTCAATGAAAGAGATATTTGTTTGATCCTTGGATCGAGAAGATCCCCCATGCCATTGAACAACTAAACACGAGCACCACAACTACTGAGCCTCTGCTTTAGAGCCAGGAGCTGCAGCTACTGAGCCACATGCTGCAACTACTGAAGCCCCTGTGCCCGAAGCCTCTGCAAGAAGAGAAGCCACTGCATTGAGAAGCTATTCCTTGCAATTAGAGAAGAGCCCCTGCAGCAGCAAAGACTCAGGACAGCCAAATATAGATAAATAAAAAGTATTTTCTAAAAAAAAAAAAAAGAAAGAAAGAAAAAAGAAAACCTATGTAGTTGTTAGGAAGCCAGATGGCAAGAGGTACCAAGATAAGAATTTGGACTCAGGTCTCTGGGACCCAAAAAATGGAAAGAAAACTAAAGATGCCTATTTTCAGAGGAGTATATAGAAAGGGTGGAATTTGTCATACATACTGAGAGAAGACTGGAAGTTTTTAACTGTATTTTTGAGATAATTGTACATTCTTAAGCAGTTGTTAAGAAATGATCAAAATAAATCTCAAGTGCCCTATATGTTTGGCCCAGTGGTAACATCTTACAACTCTATAGTTGTAACAATGTAATAACCAGATGTCGACAATCATATAGTCAAAATAGGGGCCATTTTCATCAGAAGGATGTATCATGTTGCCTCTTTATAGCCACACACACTCCCCTCCCATCCCTCCTTCATCCCCTGAAACCACTAATCTGCTCTCTGTTTCGAAATATTTATAATTTCAGTACTGTAATACAAATGGAATTATGGGCTTATGTTATCTTCTAAGATTTTTCACTCAAAATGCTTCTCCAAAGATGCATCCAGATTGCTGTACAGATAAAAAATTCATTCCATTTAACTGCTGAGATGTATCCCAAGGTATGACTGTATTATTGTTTCCTCACTGAAGGTACTGTTTTTGTATCCAAGTTTTGGCATTTACAAACAAAACTGCTTTAAAGATCCATGGGTAAGTGTGGATATACGTTTGAAGGTATACATTCTCATTTCTCTGAGAGAAATACCCAGGAGGGCAACTTCTTTGTCGTACAAGAGTTGTCATTTGGGAACCAGACTGTTTTCCTGTGTGATTGTATGATTTACATTTCCTGCAGAAAGTTGCAGGGACAATAGCTCTGCGTTCTCACCATCACTGTTGTTGTTACTAATTTCTATGTTAGCCATTCTGTTAAGTATGTAGTTACAAGCTCACTGTGGTTTTAATTTGCATTCCCTTGATGGCTCATGTATTGACATCTTTTCATGTGCTTACTTACTGGAGACAATTTATCTTAGTTTTCTTTCATCTGAAAGTGTCCTAAAGGACACGTTGACTGGATATAGTACTTTGAGTTGACAATTCTTTTAGAATTTGGACAAGTGTGTGCTACTTTTTTCTGGCCTCTGTGGTTTCTGATGCAATGTTCACTGTCATTTGGATTATTTCTTCCCTATAGCTCAGGTGTAATCTCCTTCCTGTTGTCAAGATTATTTTTCTTAATTCTCCACACGTTGACTAATGTGTCTTGATGTGGGCCTACTGGAGGTTATACTGATTGGGGTTTGCTAAGCATCTTGACAGCAGATTTGGCCCTTTTCCTAAATTTGGAAATTTTTCACTCTATTTCTTTGAGTAATATTTTCAGTCCACATAATTTCTCCTCTCACACTGGCCTCCAGAAGCTTAAATGTTTGATATTTGTTAGCATGCCATGGGCCCCCTACCACAATCCTTGTTAGCAATGGCTTTTTCTCTTCCAGACTATTTCAGACTGGATCCTTTCCCCTCTCCATTCCATTCATAATTATTTTTTTAAATTGTGGTTACTATGCTTTTCCCTTCTAACCTTTCCATTTGTTTCTTCTTTGTATTTTCTATTTCTCTGGTGAGGCCAGTGATAAAGAACTCACCATCAATGCAGGAGACATAAAAGACTAGGGTTCAATCTCTGGACTGGGAAGATCCCCTGGAGCAGGGCATGGCAACTCACCTCAGTGTTCTTGCCTGGAGAATCCCATGGATGGAGGAGCCTGGTGGGCTACAGTCCACGGGGTTGCAAAGAGTCAGACATGACTGAGTGGTTAAGCACAAGTGGCTAAGCATGGCTACTTTTTCTATTTGTTTCAAGCATAGTTACTATTGCTGATTACAGTGTTTTTATGATGGCCACTTTAAAATCCTTGCCAAGGAATGCAAACATCTCTGTCTTTGCAGAATCGGTATTTCTTGCTTGTCTTTTTCATTTACTCTGAGATATTTTGGTTCTTGATATAATGAGTAATATTTAGTTGTGTTCTGAACATATTCAGTATTATGAGGCTCTATTTTATCTAAACATAGGTGGGTTCCTTTGACACACCATTCTAGAAGGTAAAGAGGCAGCACTAACTCATTACTTCCAGATGAAGGTACAAGTCCAGGTTCTCCACAAACCTCCACTCATACCTGGGTGGGGATGCCCCCTGCTGGAGGGGGATGAGAGTCCCTGCTTCCACTAGACCTTGTTAGCTGGGAGAGGGTGGAGGTGAAATATAGGCTCCTCACCTGATTTTCACTGACACCAGGGAAAAGGTCTGGGGGGTCTCATTACTGCCCAACGGGGATGAAATCCTGGCTCCAACTCAGTCTTCAATGCCACCACTTCAGAAGAAAGGACAGAGCAACTTTCTACTGCCCTGCAAGAGTGGAAGTGTAGGCTCCCCAGTCAGCTTTATTAACGGGAGTTGAGGTGGAGTACCACTGTTTTCTGTAGTTACTTGGTGGGCTAGAACATTTTTAGTCTAAAAGTTTCCTGTCTTGCTAAGCTGGCCATTCCCTAGTCCTTTGATTAGAGCAAATGGATTTCAGTCTTTTGTTTTCATCTGGTTGCATTGTATTTCCAGGTTTCTGGCCTCTTCCCAGCTCCAATTCTGGGATATATGCAGGGAAAAGAAAATCAGGCAACTCACCTCATGTCATTTCTTAGGTTCCAAGGTATCTGGCTGAAGGCCACTTCTCTTCAACTGGGAGAGTCTTTTATGTTTGCTTTACATATAGTTTTCAGAGTTTCTATGTGACTTATTGAGTTAAGAAGGGAAAAGTATGGGAAGACCCCCTGGAGTGGGAAATGCCAACCCACTCCAGTATCCTTGCTGGGAAATTCCATGGACAGAGGAGCCTGCCAGGTTACAGTTCCCGGAGTCACAAAAGAGTTGGACACGACTGAGTGACTAAACTACAACAACAAAGGGAAAAGCATATCGACTTTATCTTTCTGAAATGAAACAGGAATAAGATATAAATGTGTGAATAAGTGAGAAGAAAAAATAACAAACCATAGAAAAGAAATATGAAATCAAAACTCCTGAAAATTTGAAACTGAGTTGTGATACATTTTTCTTGAATAATACGAGATAAACTAATTATTTTCTCTTGGAAAATAACTATCCCCAAAATTTGGCCTAAAAAATGTAATGCAAGTGTTTCCTGATTATGAGTTTGCTTTTAAGCAGGAGCTAGGTTGTAGAAAGAAGTAATGATTTCTTCACTCAGAATGCCAGTCCATGTCCATTCTAAATAAACTCTCCTTTCTAGCTCAAGGGGTCTTGATCTTAAATGTGGAGAAAAGATGAAATGCACTGGCTATGCATATGCATATATGCATGATGGTGTTAGTCTCTCAGTCCTGTCCTACTCTTCGTGATCCCATGGACGGTAGCCTGCGAGGCTCCTCTCCATGGAACTCTCCAGGCAAGAATATTGGAGTGGGTAGCGACTCCTTTTTCCAGGGGATCTTATCAACCCAGGGATTGAACCCAAGTTTCCTGCACTGCAGGCAGATTCCTTACTGTGTGAGCCACCAGAGAAACCCCATTAACACATGCGCACATGCGCATGTTAACATATATTTATCAAATGACTCCATGCTTAGAGAATTCACTTCTTCACACACTGACCAGAAGAGTCAATGTTTTAAATACTGTGGAGCCTTTTTAAAATCAGGGCTGGATTTTTAATTTCTTTGACCAATCCAATTTCCAAGGTCGTCATCAAACTACTTCTGAAAGAGGCTGGGCAGATTGAAAGACAAGAAAAACGCACTCCTCAAAGAGTTGAACATGACTGAATGACTGAACAACAGCAGTCTCTGACTCAATGGGCATGAGTTTGAGCAAACTCAGGGAGATAGTGATGGACAGAGAAGCCTAGTGTGCTGCAGTTAATGGGGTCGCAAAGAGTCAGACACAACTTAGTGACTAAACAACCGGTGAAAACAATATTGTTATTAAATTGGTGGATGTTAGCAACAAACAGTTTCAAAAAAGGTGTCCATGATATGTAAGAATCATCAATGGTTAGAAAATCATGATGTTTGATATGAAAATACTATTTTTTAATTCCAACAATTAAAATCAATCACATTTCCAGAGTCACTTCTTTAGTAAATCCACAAGAAGAGGAGAAAACAAGGTAGCAAAGTCAGTTACTGGCTGCTGATAACACATGGCTTCAGGATTTAACTCAGAGCTGGTAACCTTTGTTAACTAAACTCCTAACCTGCTGAAAATCTGACCTAAGTGTGTGCTCCCGAGAAATTGGAACTAAAGGAGAACAGAGGGAAAAGATGATCTCAATAACATCTGAAGTTGTCTTTGTAACCTTGAGCAAGGTTAAGTTCTCTAAGTTGCTTTCCATTAAAAGTAGCTAAGAATACACAGAACCTAAAAGTGTTAAAATATGAAATAAGATTCTATATTTCAACAACCCAGCAGTATATATTGCTGTATGCAGTACGTTCTCAGCAAATGGTAGCTATTACAATAAACATTATACCAATAAAAATGAGCAAACAACTAGAAGTATATATTTAGTTCAATAAAATACAAATTAAAATTATCTTTTTGGCCTATCTACTGGGGAAGTATTAAAAAACAATTATATATACTGTTGGCTATACAGTGAGCATGCTTATACATTGCAGGTGAGTACAAATATAAATTTGATATAATTTTATAATGGACAATTTGGCAGTGTGTATAAAATACTGAAAAAAAAACATTCTTTTGAAAAAGTGTATTTCTAGGAATTTAACCTAAGCCATTTTTTAAATGGCTAAAGATGTATCTGCCCATGCATATTTACTGCAGGGCTGATTACATGTGAAAGTGAACGTGTCTGTCTCTCAGTTGTGTCTCACTCTTTGAACCCCATGGAACATAGCCTGCCAGGCTCCTCTGTCCATGGAATAATCCAGGCAAGAATACTGGAAAAAAAAAAAGAATACTGGAATGGGTAGTCATTCCCTTCTCCAGGGGATCTTCTCAACCCAGGGACTAAACTCAGGTTTCCCACATTGCAGGCAGATTTATATATCTAATAATAAAAGTAAGCAGATTTAAAAAAAATAGATTATATTAAATTACAGTATAATCACCCAGTGACTTTTATGAAAACATAAAAAGCCATGATATGATCTTAAGACCTAAATGTAACCAGTGTAAAAAGTGAAACAATGCAATGGTTATGTCTTCTTTTCAAAAAAAAAAGATCATGGCTTCTATCCTGGTTTAAAATTCAAATGAACACATATACCCACCTACACAGCACACACACAGGGGCTCACTGTTTCTCTAAGAATTTCTCCCATTATTTGTTTTCTTTTGAACAAAGTCTTCTTTCTTCAGTTTAATTCAATTGAATACAGCATTCAAGTACATACAGCCAAAAACATAGCCAATTCATGTCTACATTAGCTTTCAGCATTAAGAGCTTCACTAAGAATTTCAAAATAGCAAAATTATGTCTCATAGTGCTTGAATGTCTTGTGGGAAAGTGTCATTAGGTGGGCAAACTGTATATGAATTTAAGATACATAATTGAGCTCTATGGAGGTGACATGGTTTCCTCAAATGAGTCTCAGAACTTCCTATTTCACCAAACTAGAAAAGTCACGCATCAGAGATCCTGTATTGCTATGGTTCCCAAAATATCCTGAAAATGAGGATCTAAGACAAAATTGCCAGCTTTTGAGGAGAGTAATAATACCCATATGTGACTTCCATGCATTTGTCTCTAACTACTAAATAAGCCTGCATTCTACGTGCTGTTCAATACCTCATCAAAGATGCTTCTCAGATCTCAGGGCCACAGAGAAATGGTATGTACCCTGATGGTTTGGTTCCTCTTAGAAAACAAAAGTTAAAAGAGCCATCATTTGTTTTTCCCTTTGATGTAATTGTTAGGACGAGAGATGTTTTCAACAGTTCAGTCTTTCTCATCAGGGTGTCTCCATATGCCCTGCCTCACCCAGCACTCCTTATATGACTCAGAAGAGGTGACAAGGGAAAAACTAATGTCAGGCAGAGCTAACTACCTCGGCTAATTCCCAACAGTAAAGCACTCTGCCTCTGACACTTTTCCCTACACTGTGTCATCTTTTGGAAAATCCTGTGTGGTAGCCAGTATTTCCTCTTACTTTTGTTATTACAACCTGTAAACTGAGACTCAGAGGCTTAAGCAGTGGACCAGGATAAAGTAATCAGTAACTGATGGAGCCATTTTTGCTCCAAAATCTATGCATTTTCCATTGTGCTATATCATCTGATATAAAACATACTGTGGTGTGAATTCAGTCTTGACAGAATTTTATAAGGGAGAAATCTTCTAATACAAATTACTTTCCTCCCAGTCTATTTTTCACTTGCTTAACTCCATTTCCTGAGTTGTTCCTACACATTTGTATCTAAGACATCTTCCAGAATTACTTGTTACAAAATAAATAATTTATGATTTCCCACTTTTAATGCACTAACACAATGTTCTATAAAGTACAAACAATTTATTCTCCCCTCCTTTCTCTAAGAATAATACCTTCTTTATCAACAAGGCTAATAAAACAGAGTGTATCATCTGAAAATTAATTTGTTGTTGTTGGTGTGGGAGTGGAATATAGAGATTTCTACTACTTTACTTGGTGTATCTAAGAAATGGATTAACTATAACCAAAAGGACATTGTTCTGCCTACAGCTAGTTGCCAAAGGCCACATGAAATTCAACCAGAACTACATGCAACAAAACCTGTATGTCATTATTCCAGATAATATCTTAACACATCAGATCCCAGGCAGCTAATCAAAATTTTAGTAAGTATTTATTTACAGTAAAATGTATCAGCTACAGGGTTGTTTTTTCAGTCAAATAATATCTTTGAAACATTCAGATAATTCAGACATAGTGTTGGACCAATATAATTTCACGGCATTTTAAATCACATTTTAAATCACCAGACTTCCCTGGTGGTCCAGTGGTTAAGACCCTGTGATTCCACTGCATAGAGAATGGGTTCAATCCCTGGACAGAGAACTTAAGATCCCGCATGCCTTGCATTGTGGCCAAATAAATAAGTAAATCACATGCAAACTGATGTATTACTCTTTATTTTCAGCAGCATTCTTTTTCATAAAATAACCAAAGATCCTCAGTTTTACTTCTTAGGACAGCATATCATTTAATAGCCTTCAGATATGTTTTAGTACACTGCTCTATCCAAAATCTTACCTCGGCTCTTAACTCATAGACCACTCTGTCATTGCTGTTTTGAGATTTTGATTCTTCCCTTATAAGTCCTGATACTTCTTCCATTTCATGTTTATGTTGACCATGAAGAATATCAAACTGCAAAAAGAAAAATTCATAATCACAAATTACAAAGGCTGGTTCCAGGATAATTCATATTAAGCCTTTCATTTTGCCTTTTTTTTTTTTTTGCAGTTGAACCGTGTATTTCTTTACGCTTGCAGCTGAAAAATCCTGTGTTGTTGGAAAAGCAAATCAGCAAATAGTCATTAATCTAAATCCACCAATTGAAAATTAGACAAATCTTCGTTACTTCCACAGATTCTTAATAATTGACCAACCAGATTCTGCTGTTGCTGCTGCTGCTAAGTCGCTTCAGTCATGTCCAACTCTGTGTGACCCCATAGACGGCAGCCCACCAGGCTCCGCTGTCCCTGGGATTCTCCAGGCAAGAACACTGGAGTGGGTTGTCATTTCCTTCTCCAATGCCAGATTCTAAACTATTCCAATTAATTCTGATCTTTCAGTCTTCTTGCATATTAGTAGTATAGTACTCTTTGTAATCCTACTTATGTATATTTGCTATGAAATATAAATAGTGCATAGATCGTAGTAGAGATAAATTTGGACACTGGAAACAATACATCTATATGATACTCAAGTTTGTAAGACGTATGTAGAACATCTATAAAAGATGCCAATTAATTGCTATAGAAAACTATGGCAGGAAAATAATATAAACAAACTCTGGCACATGCAGACAATGGAATATTTTCAATACTAAAAAGAAATGAGCTGTCAGACAAATGAAAAGACATGGAGGAAATTTAACGCATGTTACTAAGTGGAAGAAGTCTATCTGAAAAGGCCACATCCTGTATAATTCCATCTTTATAACATTCTAGAAAAGGCAAAACTATGGAGACAGTAAAAAGATCAGTGGTTTCCAGGGACTGGGGGAGGAAGGGATGAATCGGTGGAGCACAGAGGATTTTTAGGGCAGAGAAATTATTTTGTATGATAAACTCTAATGATGGATACATGTTGTTACAATAGTGAAAGTCACTCAGTTGTGTCCAACTCTTTGAAACCCCATGGACTGTAGCCCGCCAGACTCCTCCATCCATGGGATTCTCCAGGCAAGAATACTAGAGTGGGTTGCTGTTTCCTTCTCCAGGGGATCTTCCTGACCCAGAGATCGAACCTGGGTCTCCTGCACTGCAGGCAGATTCTTTAACATCTAATCCATGAGAGAAGCCCATATAGTTATACATGTATAACATGTTGCTATTTGTCTAAACCAATAGAATGTATAAAACCAAGTGAACCTTAAAGTAATTTGGGTGACTGTGTGTCAATAAATGAATAAATGGGGTGAAGGATTTTGATAATGAGGGAAGCCACATATGAATGTGGGGTGAGAATTATATGTAAGTAAGTGTAAGTGAAAGTCACTCAGTCGTGACCAACTCTTTGCAACCCTATGGACCATGGTCTACACAGTCTATGAAATTCTCCAGGCCAGAATACTGGAGTGGGTAGACTTTCCCTTCTTCAGGGGATCTTCCCAACCCAGGGATTGAAACCAGGTCTCCCCATTGCAGGTGGATTATTTACCAGCTGAGCCACAAGGGAAGCCCAAGAATACTGGAGTGGGTAGCCTACCCCTTCTCCAGCAAATCTTCCTGACCCAGGAATCAAACTGAGCTCTCCTGCATTGCAGGCAGAGTCTTTACCAGCTGAGCTATCAGGCAACACCACCTTCCATTCAATCTTGCTGTGAACCTACAACTACAGGAAAAAAAACTGTCTATAAAAACAAACATAAGAACGAGAAAAATCTTAAAAATGCAAACAATGATTTTTCCCTATAGCTGTTCTTATAATTAGAAGTTTTCAGCAGAATCACAACATTTAATATGTGGATATATGCACATGTGCTTTTTGTTTTATTAACATGTTTTCTTCATACTATGTAGGTAAATGTTTCCAGAATTAAAATTACATAACTGGCATACAACCAGACAATAAATCAGAATATAAAAGCTATCATTGTATCACTTATGTAAAATTTTTAAATAATGTTACTCATTATTATTATTAATAATAATATTGCATGCTTAGTCACTTAGTCATGTCCAATTCTTTGCAACCCTATAGACTGCAGCTCACCAGGCTCTTCTGTCCAGGCAAGGATACTGGAGTGGGTTGCCATTTCCTACTCCAAATAGTAATATTAAGCATATACTAATCTCAAGAAACCAGGCTTGATATATAGTTCCTTACTTAATGTTGACTGTAATCCTTTGTGTTAGGTCTGATTATTACCCCTTAAAGAAAAATGAACCATATTTTTACTAGGCTTAAGTAACATTCCCAAATTCACAAAGCTAATAACTGGGGGAAGAAAATTTGAGAACATTCCTGCAAAATTCATTACCTGAGTTATTAATCATAAACCAATGCTCCATCTATAATTATAAAACTAAGTGTCTTAATAATTTTCTGAAAGGCAATAAGGTTATAGAAATAGATAGCAGAAGGAGCATAACAGAAGACACCATCACCCCAACATCCTAGAAATGGACCACAGTGAAAGGAGGAGCTGATTTGCCAACTACACAAAGGCTCCATGTTCAGAGCTGGTAATGTGGAAAATACACCATGCGAGGCAGGAGTGAAACAGGACATCATGCAACGAAGTCCACTAAAAGGCTGTCTCCACATGTTTCTCTCCACTTTCATGTCGGTTAAATAGCGTGGCATTAATCTCTGGCCAAAATAAAATAAAAGTCACTTTTCTAAAAAAAGAATAACAAATTGCAAGCAACAGTTAGGGGACTGTGTTCACCAGAGTCAAATTTAACTCATGCTGGTAACTGAGTGCCCCTCACTTCACTTCTGAAATCTTGGTCATTACTTCCCAGGGAACTAGATCAATAATGAGCCCTTCCATTGTCAACAGAACTTTCAATAAACCCCTCAAAGGAGAGAAGAGGGAGGAAAATACATTTTCATACGTGGCAGTAGTGGGAATCCACATCAATTACCTAAAATAATTCCATTTCATTCATCATTGTGAGTGGAAAATCAAGGATCTCTAGACATAGGTAGAACCTCAAGAGCATGAAAAAAATGTGACCAGGACTAAGGCATAGAATGTCTGATGGAAAAAAAACAAAACAGGAAAAATGATATAATTTAAGATATGAAAGAGAATGTTTTATTAAAAATTTAATCACTTTCTTGAGGAAAAAATAAATACATAATTGCTTTTGTTGTTCAGTCCCTAAGTCATGTCCAACTCTTTGTAACTCCATGGACTGAAGCATGCCAGGCTCCTCTATCCTTCAGTATCTCCTGGAGATTGCTCAGATTCATGCCCATTGAGTCAGTCATGCCATTTAAGCATCTCATCCTCTGTTGCCCCCTTCTCCTCTTGTCCTCAGTTTCTCTCAGCATCAGGAAAGAATGCCTTTCCAATGAGTCAGCTCTTCACATCAGGTGGTCAAAGCATTGGAGCTTCAGCATCAGCATCAGCATCAGTCCTCCCAGGGTTGATTTCCTTTAGGACTGACTGGTTTGATCTCCTTGCATTTCAAAGGACTCTCAAGAGTCTTCTCCAGCACCACAATTAGAAAGCATCAATTTTTCTGTGCCCATCCTTCTTTGCAGTCCAATTCTTACACCCATACATGACTACCAGAAAAACCATAGCTTCGACTATACAGACTTTTATTGACAAAGTAATGTCTCTGCTTCTTGACATGCTGTCTAGGTTTATATATTTAATATGCTGTCTAGGTTTGTATATTTAATATGCTGTCTAGGTTTACATATTTATAAATATATATTACATTCATAAATTAAGGACAAAGCAATTTCAAATTTTAAAGAACAATAAAACAACCTTTTTAGCATATGTTTAGTCATCCTTCCTTCAGATAAAATTTACTAAAATAGTTATAAGACAGAGTTAAATATTGGAGGGTNCAGATTCTAAACTATTCCAATTAATTCTGATCTTTCAGTCTTCTTGCATATTAGTAGTATAGTACTCTTTGTAATCCTACTTATGTATATTTGCTATGAAATATAAATAGTGCATAGATCGTAGTAGAGATAAATTTGGACACTGGAAACAATACATCTATATGATACTCAAGTTTGTAAGACGTATGTAGAACATCTATAAAAGATGCCAATTAATTGCTATAGAAAACTATGGCAGGAAAATAATATAAACAAACTCTGGCACATGCAGACAATGGAATATTTTCAATACTAAAAAGAAATGAGCTGTCAGACAAATGAAAAGACATGGAGGAAATTTAACGCATGTTACTAAGTGGAAGAAGTCTATCTGAAAAGGCCACATCCTGTATAATTCCATCTTTATAACATTCTAGAAAAGGCAAAACTATGGAGACAGTAAAAAGATCAGTGGTTTCCAGGGACTGGGGGAGGAAGGGATGAATCGGTGGAGCACAGAGGATTTTTAGGGCAGAGAAATTATTTTGTATGATAAACTCTAATGATGGATACATGTTGTTACAATAGTGAAAGTCACTCAGTTGTGTCCAACTCTTTGAAACCCCATGGACTGTAGCCCGCCAGACTCCTCCATCCATGGGATTCTCCAGGCAAGAATACTAGAGTGGGTTGCTGTTTCCTTCTCCAGGGGATCTTCCTGACCCAGAGATCGAACCTGGGTCTCCTGCACTGCAGGCAGATTCTTTAACATCTAATCCATGAGAGAAGCCCATATAGTTATACATGTATAACATGTTGCTATTTGTCTAAACCAATAGAATGTATAAAACCAAGTGAACCTTAAAGTAATTTGGGTGACTGTGTGTCAATAAATGAATAAATGGGGTGAAGGATTTTGATAATGAGGGAAGCCACATATGAATGTGGGGTGAGAATTATATGTAAGTAAGTGTAAGTGAAAGTCACTCAGTCGTGACCAACTCTTTGCAACCCTATGGACCATGGTCTACACAGTCTATGAAATTCTCCAGGCCAGAATACTGGAGTGGGTAGACTTTCCCTTCTCCAGGGGATCTTCCCAACCCAGGGATTGAAACCAGGTCTCCCCATTGCAGGTGGATTATTTACCAGCTGAGCCACAAGGGAAGCCCAAGAATACTGGAGTGGGTAGCCTACCCCTTCTCCAGCAAATCTTCCTGACCCAGGAATCAAACTGAGCTCTCCTGCATTGCAGGCAGAGTCTTTACCAGCTGAGCTATCAGGCAACACCACCTTCCATTCAATCTTGCTGTGAACCTACAACTACAGGAAAAAAAACTGTCTATAAAAACAAACATAAGAACGAGAAAAATCCTAGAAATGCAAACAATGATTTTTCCCTATAGCTGTTCTTATAATTAGAAGTTTTCAGCAGAATCACAACCTTTAATATGTGGATATATGCACATGTGCTTTTTGTTTTATTAACATGTTTTCTTCATACTATGTAGGTAAATGTTTCCAGAATTAAAATTACATAACTGGCATACAACCAGACAATAAATCAGAATATAAAAGCTATCATTGTATCACTTATGTAAAATTTTTAAATAATGTTACTCATTATTATTATTAATAATAATATTGCATGCTTAGTCACTTAGTCATGTCCAATTCTTTGCAACCCTATAGACTGCAGCTCACCAGGCTCTTCTGTCCAGGCAAGGATACTGGAGTGGGTTGCCATTTCCTACTCCAAATAGTAATATTAAGCATATACTAATCTCAAGAAACCAGGCTTGATATATAGTTCCTTACTTAATGTTGACTGTAATCCTTTGTGTTAGGTCTGATTATTACCCCTTAAAGAAAAATGAACCATATTTTTACTAGGCTTAAGTAACATTCCCAAATTCACAAAGCTAATAACTGGGGGAAGAAAATTTGAGAACATTCCTGCAAAATTCATTACCTGAGTTATTAATCATAAACCAATGCTCCATCTATAATTATAAAACTAAGTTTCTTAATAATTTTCTGAAAGGCAATAAGGTTATAGAAATAGATAGCAGAAGGAGCATAACAGAAGACACCATCACCCCAACATCCTAGAAATGGACCACAGTGAAAGGAGGAGCTGATTTGCCAACTACACAAAGGCTCCATGTTCAGAGCTGGTAATGTGGAAAATACACCATGCGAGGCAGGAGTGAAACAGGACATCATGCAACGAAGTCCACTAAAAGGCTGTCTCCACATGTTTCTCTCCACTTTCATGTCGGTTAAATAGCGTGGCATTAATCTCTGGCCAAAATAAAATAAAAGTCACTTTTCTAAAAAAAGAATAACAAATTGCAAGCAACAGTTAGGGGACTGTGTTCACCAGAGTCAAATTTAACTCATGCTGGTAACTGAGTGCCCCTCACTTCACTTCTGAAATCTTGGTCATTACTTCCCAGGGAACTAGATCAATAATGAGCCCTTCCATTGTCAACAGAACTTTCAATAAACCCCTCAAAGGAGAGAAGAGGGAGGAAAATACATTTTCATACGTGGCAGTAGTGGGAATCCACATCAATTACCTAAAATAATTCCATTTCATTCATCATTGTGAGTGGAAAATCAAGGATCTCTAGACATAGGTAGAACCTCAAGAGCATGAAAAAAATGTGACCAGGACTAAGGCATAGAATGTCTGATGGAAAAAAAACAAAACAGGAAAAATGATATAATTTAAGATATGAAAGAGAATGTTTTATTAAAAATTTAATCACTTTCTTGAGGAAAAAATAAATACATAATTGCTTTTGTTGTTCAGTCCCTAAGTCATGTCCAGCTCTTTGTAACTCCATGGACTGAAGCATGCCAGGCTCCTCTATCCTTCAATATCTCCTGGAGATTGCTCAGATTCATGCCCATTGAGTCAGTCATGCCATTTAAGCATCTCATCCTCTGTCGCCCCCTTCTCCTCTTGTCCTCAGTTTCTCTCAGCATCAGGAAAGAATGCCTTTCCAATGAGTCAGCTCTTCACATCAGGTGGTCAAAGCATTGGAGCTTCAGCATCAGCATCAGCATCAGTCCTCCCAGGGTTGATTTCCTTTAGGACTGACTGGTTTGATCTCCTTGCATTTCAAAGGACTCTCAAGAGTCTTCTCCAGCACCACAATTAGAAAGCATCAATTTTTCTGTGCCCATCCTTCTTTGCAGTCCAATTCTTACACCCATACATGACTACCAGAAAAACCATAGCTTCGACTATACAGACTTTTATTGACAAAGTAATGTCTCTGCTTCTTGACATGCTGTCTAGGTTTATATATTTAATATGCTGTCTAGGTTTATATATTTAATATGCTGTCTAGGTTTACATATTTATAAATATATATTACATTCATAAATTAAGGACAAAGCAATTTCAAATTTTAAAGAACAATAAAACAACCTTTTTAGCATATGTTTAGTCATCCTTCCTTCAGATAAAATTTACTAAAATAGTTATAAGACAGAGTTAAATATTGGAGGGTACCCATTCCCTCGATGCATTCAGTCCTTTGGACAGCTCACGCACATTCATGGTATTGCATGTCAATCAGAACTCTAACAACCTCCAAATGTCTAGTTCCATCCTGAAGGTGTTCCCCTGAACTCCTCATCCACACACCCAACTTTCTACTTATCACTTCCATAGGATTCCAAAGCTTAACATTTTGAAAAGACTAAGTACTTCTCCTTCAAATGCTCTTCTGCTGTGCTGTGCTTAGTTGCTCAGTCATATCCAACTCTGTGCGCCCTCATGGACTGTAGCCCACCAGGCTCTGCTGTCCATGGGGATTCTCCAGGCAAGAACACTGGAGTGGGTTGCCATGCTCTCCTCCAGGGGATCTTCCCAGCCCAGGGATTGAACCCAAATCTCCTGCATAGCAAGTGGATTCTTTACCATCTGTGCCTCCGGGCAAGGGCAAGAATACTGGAGTGGGTAGCCTGTCCATTCTCCAGGGGATTTTCCCAACCCAGGAATTGAACCAGGGTCTCCTGCATTGCGGGTGGATTCTTTACCAACTGAGCCTCCAGGGAAGCCCTGTTCCTCTGTTAGTCTTTGCCATCTCAGCAAATATCACTTCTATCCTTCCCTTTGATCAACCCCCAAATATTTCACTTATGCTTAATATTTTTTCTTTGATGTGCCATATTCAGACTAAAATCAACTGAATTTAGCCTTCACATAATTTAATAAATCCATTCACTTTCTAACTTCACCACTACTGCCCTGGTCAACCACCACGATCTCGGTTATTTTAATAAGCTGCCACACTCTCTGCTTCTCCTTGTGGATCTGTATTTTCTTTCTCAAAACAGCAGTCAAATAAAGCTTTATATAAAGTAAATCAAATCGTGTAATTCCTGTATTCAAATCTTTCCTCAGGCTTACCAATCCATTCAGAGTATAAATGAAAATTTTTATTAGCCTCTTAGTTCTATAACCCTCAGTTCTGGTCTCCATTTATTCCAACCCCTGATTCTAAACTAGCCACTCTGACCTCATGTCTCCTACAGACTTCAGACAAGCAAGAACAAAAAAGAAAATAAAAACAATAAATAAAATATTATAGAGCTAAAACAATTAAAACATAGAAAAAATGATTAGCATATTAATGAAACAACTATACTCCCTCCTATTAAAACAGTGAGTTATTTTCTTTAACAGGTTCTTGCTGGGGGCAAATCAATGAATTCTTCCCAGCCTTGTTTCAAATAATGAAAGCGAAAAGAGTGGAAAACAAAACAGAACTCTAGTTTCCTTCCTACTCTAAAAGATTCTAGAGTCATAGTATTTAAGTTTCCCAGCCGCACACTTTGCTACATTAGAAATATCTTTGTTACCTAGGTAAAGAAAAAAAAATGAGTTATTTTGATCATTTAGACATATTTTGAACTCAAAACCACCTTAATTTTGCCACTTAGCTCTTCAACTTAAGGTTTAAATTAATGGTGTGTACTTAGTCTTTCAGTCTTGTCTCTCTGCAGCTGCATGGACTATAGCCCACCAGGCTTGTTCATGGAATTTTCCAGGCTAGAATACTGGAGTGGGTTGCTATCTCCTACTCCAGAGAACTTTCCAGACACAGGGATCGAACCCACGTCTCTTGCATCTCTTCCATTGGCAGGTGGATTCTTTACCACTGGCACCACCTGGGAAACCTTTGGATTAATGGAGCTATAACTAAAAATCTCTATTTAGCAACTAATAAGTTAAAAGTCGTGGACAAGCAGATGCTAAAAGTTATTAATTCAGCAGAATTATGAGTGTCATCCACAAATGATATATCACAGTAGTTAAATTGAATATGACAGAAATAGGAAGTATCTGATTAAGTGAATGAGTCAGCATCAGAAAACATTTTCCAAGTTTATGTCCTTTTATGTAAAATTCATTTAAGTGTAGTCTCTTGCTGCAATAGTTTTTTTTTGAAATTGCATCATAATTCCAGAATTTCTCTTCAAAGTTCCTCTTTTCATACTGCAGTATTTGTGAAAGGTTAAATCAGGCTACTTATCATACCTCTGACTTCAGAAATATCTGCCATAATTTGCTTCTGGAAAATTAGCAACATTACATGTAAATATGTACTTTAATACATTTAGATTACCATAGATTGGAAAATCTTTCTGGGGACAGTGTCTAGAAAACAAAAATATTGTATAACATAAAATATTTTCTTATTTAATTGGATAATATAGGAGAAGGAAAATGCATTCAATGTTCAGTTAATCACCAAACATTATGGTTTCTTGCACTTGTATATTTCTCAACTTTCCACATCTCTGCACATCCCCCACCAAACTTAGGGCACCTGATTATTTCTTTCTGGATTATGTGACAGACTCAGAACTGTTTCTTCATCACCCATGTCTACCAATCTCTTTTTTATACCACACTTTGAGTCATTTTTTATTATAATCATATTGACCTTAGTCAACACACTTCAGTGGCTCTTCCCATTGCCTTCATGTTGATGCATAACATTTATAATTTGGCTTTGGGGATAAGTATTGGCTATCAACTAGCTCAGAATATATGACCAAGTGTTTCACAGTTAGGCAGGTGAGGATCCCAGATTCTCATGAAAAATGAGGACTGTGGGGTGGAGACTGCCTCAGCAGAAGGCTATGCAGGCACCTCCCTGGAGCTCCAGGGGCAGAGGGTGCAGGTTCTCTTCTCAATAGGCAGCTAAGATCCTACACGCTCAAAGCCAAAAAACCCAAAACAAAAACAGAAGGAATATTGTGACAACCTGAATGAAGACTGAAAAAAAAAAAAAAAAAAAAACCTCCTAGGAGAAGTCTCTCCAAATACCACTGTCTCAGAGACAGCTAGCAACAAGGTTCAGCTCTTTCAAATAACTTGAATTAACCATAAGCATACAGAGACGCCTCCAAAATTTCATCACTTATAGATTCAAAACTTAGTCAAATATTCTTTTAAGTAAATTTTACCTAATTCCCTCCCTCAGCCTGAAAAAAATGGTAGTAAACAGACTAAAGAATGTGTAACTACCATGAATGCAAATTTTACTGTATCTTTCAAGTCAAAATAAAACACTGATTTTAGTGGCCTTTAAACTCTTTTGCTCTCATGCTAAAGTATCCTTTACCTTTTTAAAGTGTGTCTTAAAATATTACATTTATTTAGATTCAAAAAATAAAATTTCTGGTGAATTTTAACTATTGACATTTTAAGTAAGATGGTTGTATCATGCTTCACGCTGCTGCTGCTAAGTCGCTTCAGTCGTGTCCGACTCTGTGCAACCCCATAGACGGCAGCCCACCAGGCTCCCCCGTCCCTGGGATTCTCCAGGCAAGAACACTGGAGTGGGTTGCCATTTCCTTCTCCAATGCATGAAAGTGAAAAATGAAAGTGAAGTCGCTCAGTCATGTCCAGCTCTTCAAGACCCCACGGCCTGTAGCTTACCAGGCTCCTACGTCCATGGGATTTTCCAGGCAAGAGCACTGGAGTGGTTGCCAGTTCCTTCTCCAGTGCTTCATGCAATGACATATAAAAACCACATAAATGTGATATTCANGCTCTTCAAGACCCCACGGCCTGTAGCTTACCAGGCTCCTACGTCCATGGGATTTTCCAGGCAAGAGCACTGGAGTGGTTGCCAGTTCCTTCTCCAGTGCTTCATGCAATGACATATAAAAACCACATAAATGTGATATTCACTCTCATCTGTTAAAAATGTTACATCATTAAAAGATGCATTGCCAGTAAATGATATATTTGTATTTAAAAATTATGCATCACAATATGTGCTATCTGATTTTATTTTTATGAAACCATGTACCAGAAATAATCTTTAAAATAATTCAATCCAAGATAGAAATAAAAATAAATAAATAAATAATAAAAAATTTTATTCCTTAAATTTTTATTTCTATTCCATCTCTTTCATGTCATCATATGGTAAAATNACACATGTTGAGAAATCAGCATCAGCTTGTAACATTACACTTTAATAAATCAGATTATAATGTTAGTAAAAGAAGCTTATATTAACATTAAAATGATTTATAGTTACTGTAGAATAAATGCTGATCCTCAAAAATGTCGTCAAAATTATTGGGGTAGCTATACACTGAAGAGTTTTATAAGACATTCAAGAAGAACCTTTCAAATGATATTTCAAAATTTTAATCTGTTTGACATGTAAAACAAAGATATAGTCTAAATATACAACTATATTTAGATTATGTCTAGACTCAGAATAAGTAACCAAAACCAGTTCATGAAAGAAAAATAATTGGATTTTGCAAAGTATATTAAAACGAATACATAATCATTTGTATTTTTTATTTAAGGTAGATTAGTTATATTTAAAATGCTGTATTATTTTTCTCTTTAAGTATGCATCTTAAATAAAAACACTAATATTTATTAGAAGTTATTATTTACTTATTTAGTAAAAGAATATGATAAATAGAATAATTATTTATTATTTAGTAAAAGAAAATTATATATTTTATTATGTGAAAGGGTACAATTTAGTCAGAGAAGTGAGAGAACAGGCAATTCATTAAAATTTATTTAATAGCAATGTGATGCTTGGATTTTTTTTCAAGCATAGCTTTATTTAAAAAATTTTTAACTATTTGTTTCAAGCATTAGGCTGTAAGGACAGTGAACACTTAAATGTATGCAACAAAGGACATTCTTTAAATCCTTAATTTTCTGGCCTAATTTATTTGTTCTACATTTCAGAGAGATTTTCAAAATTGATAATTATACTTAAACTTATAATTGGAATTTAAATTATCTTCATATTATTTGAAATACAAGAAGGCAAAAAAGAAAAAAAACCTAATTTACTTTAAAGGATATTGCATCTTTTATGCACACATTCTTTAGAAAAACAAAATTACTAAGACAAAGCTCAGAAAAAATTCAATATTTTAATGTGATTATATAAACTTTAAAAAATCAAACTGCTAATATATATAATATTTCATGATCTAAAAATAATATATGAACCAAAATGGTTTTATAAACAGATATGAATATGATATTTCTGTGAAATCTTTTGATACTTGTTAACTATCCCATGATGATCTCATAATAAGTAAGCATAAATTTTATACATCTAGACAAGAAGATTAATCAAAATATTTTTCAGAAATAAAATCCTTGAAACATTACTATCTGACAATAGATATTAACTCATTTTTGAAACCTGTGTGAAATTTCATTGTAAAGTATCTAGTCAGTATTTTCTTAGAGACCTATAAGTGTCAATTTTTTTGCCAGGCAAAAATAATTAATTTGTAATTAAATCTAGATACAAGATCCCAGGGACGGGGGAGCCTGGTGGGCTGCCGTCTATGGGGTCGCACAGAGTCAGATATGACTGACTTAGCAGCAGCATAGTTTCCATTAGTTGAAAATTTAAAGTTAATATTACATGATGAATAATACAAAATTATACAAGGATACTTTTAATAAGCAACATATTTGTCACTTTGTGATTTCACTCCTATTTATAACTACATCTTTCAGCAGCAACATCTCTCAATATCTTTCATTTTCAGCATTTTCAGCATCTTTCAACAAACAGCCAAAGCCATATATAGGTAATTTAATTAGAAAAGAGATGATTTTAAAGAATACTGTTAAGCTCGGAGATGCCCAAGAGGATTAGAGACCAAGGTGTGGAGGCACACAGCCAAAAGAAAAACCCACCTCAGGTCACAGAACTGGTCCTCAGATGCCCCCACTGCCTGTTGCCTTACATTATCCCGATATCAACTATGTGATTGGCAAACAATACACTCGCATCAGCTCATTTAAGTAGAAAGGGATATTAATAGCACAAGCAATCTCTGGGAGAGCCAGAAAAGCAAACGGGAAACGTGCAGAGACAGAAATACCAGAAACAAAGCCACAGTAACTCTTCCCCCGCCCTATACTGCAGCCACCTTTCAGGCACAGACCTCACAGCACGGCCTCAGTACCCCCGACTCAAGCCACAGGATGGTGTCACCAGACACAGGAGATCACTTTCGGCTCTGAAACCAAGATGTGACCACATCCACTGTCTTTCTCCCTCACCAGGTTGGATTCTGGTACACTCTGCTTTTTGGAGTAATGCCTTCTGCTAAAATATCCAGATGGCTATGTCAAAGGTCTGCAGCCTACTTGCAAAGGGAACTGAGGTAGAAACGTACTAGCGCTTAATGGCAACCCACTCCAGGGTCTTGCCTAGAAAATCCCATGGACAGAGGAGCCTGGTGTCCATGGGGTCATAAAGAGCTGGACACGACTGAGCGACTTCTCTTTCACAGATAGATTCTCTCATAGGTACAGGACTGCCCAAACACAAAAGAGATACTTTACAGTTAAAAAAAAAAATACAAAAATTAACTTGAACTGGATCAAAGGCTTAAATTTAAGTTGAACTTAAAGAAACAGAGATGTACATATATAACAATGGCTGATTCATGTCAAGGTTTGACAGAAAACAACAAAATTCTGTAAAGCAATTATGCTTCAATTAAAAAAAATCAAAAATCAAAAAAGAAAAGAAACAGAATAATGATGGATGCCAGGAGCTGGGAGGTGGGCAAAGCAAGGAGATGTGATCAAAAGGTACAATAAAATGGGGTTTCCCTGATGGCTCAGCAGGTAAAGAAAGAATCCATTGCAGTGCAGGAGACACAGGAGATGCAGGTTCAAATCCTGGGTCGGGAAGATCTCCTGGTGGAGGAAATAGCAACCCACTCCAGTATTGCCTGAAAAATCTCATGCACAGAGGAGTTTGGCAGGCTAGAATCCATGGTATCACAAAGAGTCGAACATGACTAAGCACACACACACATTACCAGACTTGCATGAAATTTTTCATTATATTAATTGAGGGATACACATATATTCACATCCGTGTGTGTGTGTATATTATATCTATATTTCTATCTCATGCTAATCACTGGAGCATTTTCAACTCAGGATACCATCTCACCAATATTTAAAATCTAATTTTATTTCAGAAAATCACAACATTTAATGAAGCAAAGCAAAACTCTTCTTATATTGAAAACAAATCAAGAAACATGGGTAAATCTATGGCTGATTCATGTTGATGTTTAGTAGAAACCAATACAATACTGTAAAGCAGTTATCCTTCAATTAAAAATACATAAATAAATTAAATTAAATTAAAAGAGAGACTAAAACTCAGATTAATCAACACAAAGCCAATACTTTCTAAGGGATGCAGGTGCCATCTGCAGTTTAACTTTAGAACTAATTCTATATGCTAAAACACTGCATCAGAATAGTTCATCTCATCGACTCTCTCACTTACAATGTGATTTGCTAAAGTTCTTCTTCCTAAACGTTCAGGTACACCTATTCTATGTGAGGATCAGTTTTCCCTCTGTCATCTCAAATTTTCTACCTGGGAAGTCATTTTTAAAAAGAGATCACAAATATACAAGTTTTCAGTACACAAGCAACTTCCAGATACTGAGTGATTATTTATCAAACTGAATAATACTCAGAGTACAAATAATAGAAAAACTTAAGTATTTTTGACGAGAAGATTCTAGTCAGTGATGATGTTGGGAATGAGTCCCCAAGTTCTCTAGTTTAATTGTTGTACTCTAGTCAAGAGAAGTTTCCCACTAAGTGGGAACATAGAAAAAAATACATTCCCATCTTCTCAACTCCAGCCACCCACTCACTGAGACTGCAAGGGGAAGAATTTAAAAGATTAGACAGATTTATTGTAACAGTGTATATGGTATCCTTGGGAAACATTCTCATACAGAAGAAAAAAAAAGATTCTGCAACTTCCTCCTGTGGATTGCCGGCTAATGTTAATTCATAGATTCTTGGGACTGTTTCTTAAAGGGAGAGTAAGGAAGCAAAATGGAATCAAAAGTCCCGTTTCCACCCTCATTCTCTCTAGCCTGTCTACAGTTTATATATGGAAGCTGCTGAGAACTGGAGGATTTACTTACCACGGAAATTATTCATTTATCCCAGGAAGTCAAAACATAAATGATATATACACGAGTATGTGTACAAGTGAGAGTGTAAAGACACAAAGGTGTATCATTCAAGCTGGCACCTTGGGGAGTTTACATGTCGGAAACAGCATTTTCACATTATTCCTATTACGATATGTTGGTGAAGTAATGTGAGTGGGTTGGAGAGAAGTCTATAACCACTAAAAAGTTAAATCCTTCAAGAAATGAAGCCCAGAGGTTAGAACTTGACTGAGACTTGTAGTTCAAGAGTAAATTAATTGTTAATATGGGTGCAGGACTCTTGCCCAGAGAATCCCCATGAATAGAGGAGCCTGGTGGGCTATAGTCCATGGGATTGCAAAGAGTTAGACGTGACCGAGCGACTAAGCACAGCACACGGGTGCAGGCATAAAATTCAATTTTATTCTCTTTTGCTACTAATGTTGATCTCTTCTGTTAGGAATTTACACTTGGTAGTAGAATAATAAATATTTATTACCTACAACGATACTTGTGTTATCATAATCTGTGCATATGGTGAGGTACAAAGAATCTGAAAAAGGGAATGTGCAGTAGAAATAAATTTCAAAGGGACTCACAAGAGGCTTGTGGCTGACAGAAAAGGATTGACAGGTATAGAGCTTAGAGTATTTGTGAGAGGTCTGTGCACATACTTATCACTGTTTCAATCCCTTTAAACCAGGGGAATTAAAACCATTATATNTTTGCAGTAGGAATAAATTTCAAAGGAACTCACAAGAGGCTTGTGGCTGACAGAAAAGGATTGACAGGTATAGAGCTTAGAGTATTTGTGAGAGGTCTGTGCGCATACTTATCACTGTTTCAATCCCTTTAAACCAGGGGAATTAAAACCATTATATAATATATAGTTATATGCATACTTAGTGATAATATACACTCCCAGTTTCTTTTTTTTTTTATTCTGTCCATTAAGAATCATAACAAAAGAAAATGGAAAAATAATTATATTCAGATCTAGGGGCCACATTTTAAAGTACCATCGAATACTCTATACAATGCTAATAATTTTCTAGGGTAATCAAGAGGGAACAACAACAAAAAACTCATGTTGAGTAATTCATATTAGAGGCCGCTTTCCTAGGCATCGTCTTTGATACTCATAAGATTTCAGTGCAGAGGGCAGAAGTGATAGTATGTGACTTGTGAAGCACAGTCATTAAAATACCATCTATTTTACTCTGTGCCCTTCAGATATTCATGTTCAGCCAAGCCATTATGCCACAAGGAAGCCAAGTGGCCACACAAATAGGCCATATGAAGATATTCCAACTAAGACCCAGAGGAGAAAAAAAGATCAACTGCCAGACCTGGGAGTAAACAAGGCTTCAGATGATACACTACACCCCTACACATCTAAAGCCACCCTGTCCTTTGAGCCATCCCAGCTGAAGACACATGTAGCAAGAGATGAGCTGTCCATACAGATTCACGCTCAAGATTCATGAGCAGAATACCTGGTGATTGCTATCTCAGCAATAATCATCATTTGGGAAGTTCTGTTATGAAACAATAGACCGTTGGAACACAGGCGTCACTATCCATATTTTTATGAAGCTGACAATAGCACACTCTTGGTTAATCCAATGTCACATATTTAGAGTATGTCAGAACAAGATGAATGTCAGGGTATATTAATCTCAAGTCTAGTGTCCTTCCTCTATACCCCAAATGGTCAATGAAGAAAGCATCTTTTTTTAGCAATTAATACTTCACAAAATTGTGAGCTGTCCATTATAAATATTAACGTATCCAACTTTACTGACTCACTGAAATCTACGAGTGCTGTAAAAGTTAGATAATACACATGCTATTTTAACCATATACATTAGTAATTCAAATATAATAAATGTGAATCTACCAGAGATGATGAGAACAAGGCTAAGATAAAAAAGATAAAAACTGACATGTTATAACTTTTCAAAATTCAAAAGGGTGAATTTTAATCTCTGCCACCAATATGGTCATAGATTGTCAGACTGAAAATTAAATTCCAGATCATGCTTAAGAAATAGAGCCTCACAAACAATATCATGCAACACATTTTTAAATATTAGTAATTAATATTTTAGTCATAGGTAAAATACTTTACCAAATGACCAGCTTACAAGACTTCACAGTTTTAAGAAGTTTGAAAGACAGACTTGATTGAGGAAGACAGTGATCAGTACTTACTCCCTTTCTTTCCATAAGACTTTTTGGAAATCATCCAAATGCCCCTGCAAAGCTGAAATTTCAGGCACTTCATTCTGCAAAGGCAGATTTATTGCCTGCAGTCTTAATCCAGTTCTCACTGTACAATTTTCAGAAACGCCATTCTTGAATAAATCAGGACAGTCTAGACTGAGTTTCATCTCCTCACTTAATTTTAATGGGTCAATAATTAAACTCCCTTCCTGAAAGAAAAAAAAATACAAAACAATGATTAGTGTTGAATTTTAAAATTCAATGTAGAGAAATCATGAAAAAAAATTTTTTTGAATAGAAATAAAATGTTATGATTCAACATCAAATTTTTATTTTCATTTATTTATCATTCTCTAATAGTGGTATATGGTCAAAGTTTAACTTATAATTTCTCAGGCTTTTTCTCCCTTTCAGTGTTCTACCTTATTCTAATAAAACAAGTATCCCCACACTGTTTTAAAAGTTTTCACTTACAATGAAATCTACATTATATCTACCATAAACCCTATACATCATGGAAAAGCTTAACATTTTAAATGAAATCATAGAAGAGCAAGATATTATCTTTTTTGTTTTAGAGGTAGAATTAAATAGAAAGGAGTAATAATATAAACAGTAAATAGTATAAACTATTTAAAGAGATAACATGAATTCCTAGTTTCCTTAAGCATGTTCTGTGAGTTGTTAATGAAAGAAAGTGAAAGTGAAAGTTGCTTAGTCCAGTTGGACTCTTTGCAACCCCATGTACTATACAGTCCATGGAATTCTCCAGGCCAGAATACTGGAGTGGGTAACTTTGCCCTTCTCTGGAGAATCTGCCCAACCCAGGGATTGAACCCAGGTCTCCTGCATTGCAGACGGATTCTTTTACCAGCTGAGCCAGAAGGGAAGCCCAGTATTTATCAAATTACCACATGACCCTGCAATCCCACTCCTGTGAATATACCCAGAGAAAAACATGCCCCAAATGATACATGCACCCCAATGTTCATTACAGCACTGTTTACAATAGCTAAGACATGGAAGCGACCTCAATATCCCTCGACAGAGTCATGGATAAAGAAGATACATGTATACAAGGGAATATTACTCAACCATTAAAAAGAATGAAATAATGCCATCTGCAGCAACATGGCTAGACCTAGAGATTGTCAGGAAAAACAACGCATATACATATGTATAAGTGAATCACTTTGCTGTACAGTAGAAATTAACACAACACTAAATCAACTATAATTCAATAAAAATTTTTTTTTTTAAAAAGGAGGAAATGTGGACAATAGACACATACAGAGGAAAACGGGTGTGAAAACACTGGGAGAAGACGACTGTCTGTTACCCAAGGAAGAAGGCCTCAGTGGAAGCCAGCCCTGCTAAAACTTTGATCTCAGACGTCTAGCCTCTAGAATGGTGAGAAAATAAATTTCTGTTTCTGAAGTCACCCAGTCTGTGGTCCTTTGTTTTAGCAGCCTAAACAACAAATCCAGTCACCACTGGCTTTGCTACCTTCCCGCCCCTCCTTGTGACTAGACACAGCATTCACATAGGCACACAATCTCTGGATTCTTCTCCTGACCTTACTATTTGCGTTCTCCTTGGTGGGAAATTCTCTTTTTCCCAAACACTCTCTGATGGACTCACACATTTTGGAACCAATTTGCAATGGGTCTCTCTGTGCACGGGCCACTTCAGGGAAACCAGGAAGCTTCCGGTCCTGGGTGGCCACAGGCTGCTTCTTTTTCAGAGCACTCAGCTCCTTCACGGCCATGTCTAACTTGATTCTGAGTTGCCTGCCTTCCTCCCTGGCGCTGTTCCTTTCAGCTCGAACTTTACTCCACTTTTCCCTCCAGTTAGCGGTGCAGTCCGACCACCACCGCATGGTCTTCTCCATCTGAGCGGCGCGGGCCTTGACCTCCTCCAGCTCCCGCAGGCGAAGCTCTGCGCCGATATCCCACTCGCTGATGCTCCAGGAGGGAGCACTACCATTACGGGTGGTAGGAGATGCACAGGAGCTGCCGCGGTCCCCGCGGGCTGGGGCAAGTGCCGCCAGGTCACACGGTGATCTAACCCCCGACTGCTGCATCCCGAAGATGTGTGTTTCTTCGATTAACCGATGAATGGAATCTAAATTCATGTTTATCTTTTCAGGCCTAAGAAAAGACAGAGAACATAATTGCATTTGAATTTCCTCTGCAATGATAAGAGCAAGACCTACCTTAAGTTGACAGAAACAAGGCATCTTTTCAACACTGCATGCTTTTCTTTCCACAGTAACTAAAAATATAGAGGAATTCGTGCGTTCGTAATTATCCTCAAAGAAACAGAAATTGCTCCCATTTAATTTTGCCGAACAAATACAAATAAATACGCAGAGACCCAACTGGGGCTAGCGTGGGACATGAATAATTCATTTTAACAAATCCGATCCTTTTCAGGTAATATTTATTGCAACACACATTGACCATTAACTGCTCAATTGTCCCCTTTTCCCTGCTAACTAAAGCACGATTTGTTCAAGTAGAAGGCAGAAGTTATTGATCTCTGGAAGGGTAAAACCCTATTTCATCTCAGGAGGGGCTAAATCANTGTCTGTTACCCAAGGAAGAAGGCCTCAGTGGAAGCCAGCCCTGCTAAAACTTTGATCTCAGACGTCTAGCCTCTAGAATGGTGAGAAAATAAATTTCTGTTTCTGAAGTCACCCAGTCTGTGGTCCTTTGTTTTAGCAGCCTAAACAACAAATCCAGTCACCACTGGCTTTGCTACCTTCCCGCCCCTCCTTGTGACTAGACACAGCATTCACATAGGCACACAATCTCTGGATTCTTCTCCTGACCTTACTATTTGCGTTCTCCTTGGTGGGAAATTCTCTTTTTCCCAAACACTCTCTGATGGACTCACACATTTTGGAACCAATTTGCAATGGGTCTCTCTGTGCACGGGCCACTTCAGGGAAACCAGGAAGCTTCCGGTCCTGGGTGGCCACAGGCTGCTTCTTTTTCAGAGCACTCAGCTCCTTCACGGCCATGTCTAACTTGATTCTGAGTTGCCTGCCTTCCTCCCTGGCGCTGTTCCTTTCAGCTCGAACTTTACTCCACTTTTCCCTCCAGTTAGCGGTGCAGTCCGACCACCACCGCATGGTCTTCTCCATCTGAGCGGCGCGGGCCTTGACCTCCTCCAGCTCCCGCAGGCGAAGCTCTGCGCCGATATCCCACTCGCTGATGCTCCAGGAGGGAGCACTACCATTACGGGTGGTAGGAGATGCACAGGAGCTGCCGCGGTCCCCGCGGGCTGGGGCAAGTGCCGCCAGGTCACACGGTGATCTAACCCCCGACTGCTGCATCCCGAAGATGTGTGTTTCCTCGATTAACCGATGAATGGAATCTAAATTCATGTTTATCTTTTCAGGCCTAAGAAAAGACAGAGAACATAATTGCATTTGAATTTCCTCTGCAATGATAAGAGCAAGACCTACCTTAAGTTGACAGAAACAAGGCATCTTTTCAACACTGCATGCTTTTCTTTCCACAGTAACTAAAAATATAGAGGAATTCGTGCGTTCGTAATTATCCTCAAAGAAACAGAAATTGCTCCCATTTAATTTTGCCGAACAAATACAAATAAATACGCAGAGACCCAACTGGGGCTAGCGTGGGACATGAATAATTCATTTTAACAAATCCGATCCTTTTCAGGTAATATTTATTGCAACACACATTGACCATTAACTGCTCAATTGTCCCCTTTTCCCTGCTAACTAAAGCACGATTTGTTCAAGTAGAAGGCAGAAGTTATTGATCTCTGGAAGGGTAAAACCCTATTTCATCTCAGGAGGGGCTAAATCATGAGTGGTCTAAGTCTTCATGACAGATCCCCATTTAACTCTTAAAGCAACATATGACTTGGTTCTGGCTGATGAGATGTGAGGGGAAATCTGCTAGAAAAAATGTGAAAATATGAGAATGAGAACGCTTTCCTTCTGCCTTCTTCCTACCTGAACAAGGTCATGATCTAGAAAGACAGCAAGTCTAAAAGTTGTCCTGTAACTTTAAAAATGGAACAGGAGAGAAAGCACCTGATGTAACGATGGCGCTGCAGCTTGGAACATAGAAGCCATGCCTCTAGTCTTCTTGCTATGTGAGAATGATTACCTGTATTTATTTAAGCTATGATGACTTTTCTGTTACTTGCAGTCATAATGACATCTAACTGATACATAAATTAATTTCCTACCATGGCTCATATCATTATAGGTTCAAAAAATGAAATATTATGAGTAAGATGTAGTCTTTGTCCTTAAAGATTTTATAGTCTAAATTTAAAATACATAATATGCCTATAAAAATATTTTAAATCAAATTTAGTATTACCTTATGTGTCAAATCAATGTTAGCTTCCTAGGGTGTTTACAGGGTCCTCTAGGGAACACTGCTAAAGAAATGATAAGACTGTTCTCCAAAAATTTAGAGGCTTCACAGATGACACTGAACAGAGTCTCAGCAATTTCAAAGCTTTAAAAGGGAATTAAAAACAGTTTCAAGTATATATAGCAAAGACAAAGTAATTGGTAAATGCAAACCTTTCTTATCAGTATGTACACCCATTACCTTATTTAATATAGCAACATAGCCACATTGAGGATTTAGCAAGTGGAACATGTTCTTTAAAATAAATGCTCAGAACATGCAGGTTAATTTACAAATTCATAAAGTTCTGTTTGTATATGTATAAGATTACCCATTTTTATTATCAAAGAACATTTTTTCTGGTGTAAGTAATCTTAGATATTTTATATTCATGACATTAGTTACTCCCTTTTTCATTTCCTTTTATATAGTTACAGATCATAAACTGCCTTTTAATGAACCATCTATTTAATCAACTGAAGGGGTTTCATTATCTCAATTAAGTTACAAAATAAATTTTTATTCACTGGAAAAAACAGACAATATAATATTAAATGCATATTACTGTCAGTTGTAGTAAAAAAAAAAAACCCACATTTTAATAAGTATTCTGTAGAGATGCCAAACCAATTCACTCCTTTTTATAGTATTTATGATAGTAATACAGATTTATGGTAATTATTTTTGTTAGCGTTAGTATATGTCCAATCATATTTGAATTAGTGCTGACTTGGAGTAAATGTTCCTTTCATTCACGGTAATTCAGAGGCAATGGTAATATAACTGACCAAGTTTCTTGGATTTTTAGTAAACCAAGACCAATATTAAAAAAAAAAAAAAAAGAACTCTTAATTACAAGCATGTACTATGCCATGCTCACTTGCTCATTCATGTCCGATTCTTTGCAACACCATGGACTGTGGCCTGCCAGGCTCCTCTGTCTGTGGGATTCTCCAGGCAAGAATACTGGAGTGGGTTCCCATTTCCTTCTCCAAGGGATCTTCCTGACCCTGAAACTGTGTCCTGTTTCTCCTGCATTGGCAGGTGGATTCTTTACCACTGAACCACCTTGGTATCTGTGTATATATATAATACATATAAGTATTTAATGCTGTATTTCTTTTGGTAGAAATTTACAAGTGAAGACAGAAAATTTATTTAAACATATTAAACTTAAATTTAACCTTACTATTTTAAAAAATAAATCAGTATTGTAAAATTTTAATGTCCTTAAAATGTCTCATTAACTTTTTAAAATTTTTATTTATTTATTTTTAATATAAATTT
>SJYW01045177.1:184378-204740 GCA_006410735.1 Raphicerus campestris
TATACATGTTTCAATGCCATTCTCCCAAATCATCCCACCCTCTCCCTCTCCCACAGAGTCCAAAAGACTGTTCTATACATCTGTGTCTCTTTTGCTGTCTTGCATACAGGATTATCATTAAAATCGTTCTAAATCCATATATATGTGTTAGTAATACTTTATTGGTGTTTTTCTTTCTGGCTTACTTCACTCTGTATAGTAGACTCCAGTTTCATCCATCTCATTAGAATTGATTCAAATGTATTCCTTTTCATGGCTGGATAATACTCCATTGTGTATGTGAACAACTGCTTTCTTATCCATTCATCTGTGGATGGACATCTAGGTTGCTTCCACGTCCTGGCAAGTATAAACAATGCTGCAATGAACATTGGAGTACATGTGCCTCTTTCAGTTCTGTTTTCCTCAGTGTGTATGCCCAGTAGTGGGATTGCTGGGTCATAAGGCAGTTCTACTTCCAGTTTTTAAGGAATCTCCACACTGTTATCCATAGTGGCTGTACTAGTTTGCATTCCCACCAACAGTGTAAGAGGGTTCCCTTTTCTCCACACCCTCTCCAGCATTTATTGCTTATAGAATTTTGGATAGCAGCCATTCTGACTGGCGTGAAATGGTACCTCATTGTGGTTTTGATTTGCATTTCTCTGACAATGAGTGATGTTGAGCATCTTTTCATGTGTTTGTTAGCCATCCGTATGTCTTCTTTGGAGAAATGTCTATTTAGTTCTTTGGCCCATGTTTTGATTGGGTCATTTATTTTTCTGGAGTTTAGCTGCAGGAGTTGCTTGTATAGTTTTGAAATTAGTTGTTTGTCAGTTGCTTCATTTGCTATTATTTTCTCCCATTCTGAAGGCTGTCTTTTCACCTTGCTTATAGTTTCCTTTGTTGTGCAGAAGCTTTTAATTTTAATTAGGTCCCATTTGTTTATTTTTGCTTTTATTTCCAGTATNTTGCTATTATTTTCTCCCATTCTGAAGGCTGTCTTTTCACCTTGCTTATAGTTTCCTTTGTTGTGCAGAAGCTTTTAATTTTAATTAGGTCCCGTTTGTTCATTTCTGCTTTTATTTCCAAGATACTGGGAGATGGGACATAGAGGATCCTGCTATGATTTATGTTTCAGAGTGTTTTGCCTATGTTCTCCTCTAAAAGTTTTATAGTTTCTGGTCTTATGTTTATATCTTTAATCCATTTTGAGTTTATTTTGTGTATGGTGTTAGAAAGTGTTCTAATTTCATTCTTTTACAAGTGGTTGACCAGTTTCCCAGCACCACTTGTTAAAGAGATTGTCTTTTCTCCATTGTATATTCTTGCCTCCTTTGTCAAAGATAAGGTGTCCATAGGTGCATGGATTTATCTCTGGGCTTTCTATTTTGTTCCANAAAATGATGCTTTCATGAGTGCACACATAGGGCCAAGCTCATCAAATTGTGTACAGTAAATACATGCAGTATTTTATACCAGTGATACCTCAATAAAGCTGTTTTTTAAAATATCAGGCTGCCATGATTACTGCAAGTAGTTTTGAATGCAGTATATAGCCATATTAATAAAATTTGATGGGTCCACAATGTATAGACTATATTGCTAAATGTAATATTTCTTGCCCATGAGGAGCTTTATGTGTGAGACATTGGACTCCAGAGTCTATTGGTGCGAGTTCGGACTGTCATTTTCTAGATAGGTGATCATGGGCAAATCACATAAATTTCTTTTGACTCATATCCTTATTTGTAAAGGAAAACAGAATTGTCATGTGCCTTGTTGAGTTCTTGTGACCATTAAGTGGGAAACTGCATACAGACTGGCTAGCCCAGGCAAGGTGACTGTTATTCTCAGTGCTACACAAGTCATACTCATATGTCACCATGGACAGTTGTAATATTTAATTTTTTCAGTTTCTCTCCTCTATTTTAGTTTAGTTTTTAAAAAATNTTTCTTTTGACTCATATCCTTATTTGTAAAGGAAAACAGAATTATCATGTGCCTTGTTGAGTTCTTGTGACCATTAAGTGGGAAACTGCATACAGATTGGCTAGCCCAGGCAAGATGACTGTTATTCTCAGTGCTACACAAGTCATACTCATATGTCACCATGGACAGTTGTACTATTTAATTTTTTCAGTTTCTCTCCTCTATTTTAGTTTAGTTTTTAAAAAATAATTGGCCACATTGTGTGGCATTCAGGATCTTAGTTCCCCCACCATGGATCAAACCTATGACCCTAGTACTGGAAACAAGAGGCCTTAACCACTGGACTGCCAAGCAAGTCCTCTCCTTCCCCCTCTTTTGAAAGAGAAAAGTGAAAGTGAAATTTGCGAAGTCGTGTCCTACTGTTTGCGAGTCCATGGACTGTAGTCCGTGGGATTCTCCAGGCCAGAATACTGGAGTGGGTAGCCTTCTCTTCTCCAAGGGATCTTCCCAACCCAGGGATTGAATCCAGACCTCCCACATTGCAGGCAAAAAGTTGTGCTTAAAGATTAGGGATAGCAACAGATAAATGTGATTTATAAAAAAGGTCTGAATATCATGGAATAAGGGGATATAATCTCAATTTTTATAACATATGAATATTATTCAGTGAAATGTTCAGTACTATAAATTATCTTTATCCCAGATATGAAGAAACTAGGGCTGAGGGTCCTGATGCAGGTCAGACTTGGTCCCAGTTCAAGTCAGATACTCAGAAGGAGTCAGTCAACCCACAGAAAAATGTATCGTTATACAAGTGAAAAGAGAGCCAGGGGAAAAATAAATCAGGAGTATGGGATTCACAACACAAACTACTACCCATAAAACAGATAAGCAACCAAAACTTACTGTATAACAGAGGGAACAATACTGAATGTTTTATAACAATGTATAGTGGAAAATCATCTGAAAAAATACATGCATATACATATAACTAAATCACTTTGCTGTGTACCTAAAACTAACTCAATATTATCAGCTATACTTAATTAAGGAAAAAAATAAAGAAAAATAAAAGGAAAGATAAAAAAGGAAGAGGTCAGTCCATTTGGGGAATCAAGGAACTTTGAATCCAGGGGCAATGCCTTTCCATATCCACTCTGGTGAGATCATCTTTTAGGTTAATTCATAAATACGTTGGGCAGAGTTCCATTCTGGATATTTTTATGTTCAGATAGCTCCCATTAAAGCATCCTACAAGTAGTCGGCTGATTCTGATGTGTTTCGAGTGAATTCATTGTCCTCCTCATTGCTTAAAGGAGCTGCAAGGTCTGGCCTTGTCCCCTGCTCCATGTTTTGGCCACCCTGGTGTTCCTTACACAAACCTCGTCTCAGTGATCTCCTTGGTGCAGCCCAATTGCTAGGCAGAAGCCTGGTCCCCTCTCCCCACATGCCCACCACCCTATCCTTCAGGTAGCAGCTCATGGGACCTATGCTTGCCTCTCTCCCATCCCCTGGAAGCCCTACATCTGAGGTCCTCCCTTTGGCCTCCTCTGTGATAGTGACATGTCTTCTGCCATCTTGGGGTCTTGCTAATTACCAACACCAACCAATCAAGCTAACCATCACAAATTTTAACTCTCTTTGAAAGAAATAAGCAGTGTATTGTGATTTAACACACACCTACGTACTGAAAAAAGTCTCTCTCATATGATGTCTTACGTTATCAGAAGAATGAGGTGAACCAGAAATAAAAGCATTTTTGGCAGAAGTTACTTTATCAGAGCAGAGAAAAACCACATCCAAAGAGATTTTTGCTTTATTGTTTATGCTTATTGCTTTCCATTAACCTATAGGAAATGAATTCTAAATGAAGCCTGTCCTGTTTTTTTTTTTTCCTAAGAAGTATAGGATCTCTAATGCACATGCAATAATGTTAACAAAAGCCATAAGCAAGGAGAAAATAGATTGATTCAGATACTAAAGATAATGTTAAGGAACATTTGTTGCTATATACATGACGCCATTCACTGTGATAAAAAGAGAAAAAGAAGCAGTTTTTAATATTCAGGAAAGTAAAACATCATATTGCAATATGAAGTCATCTTTATTTTAAAGAATTGAAACTCATGTGATAAGCCCTGTCTTTTCTTAGCCAACTCTTCATTGCTTCCTATCTTTCTTCTTCTGCTGCTGCTGCTAAGTCGCTTCAGTCGTGTCTGACTCTGTGTGACCCCATAGATGGTAGCCCACCAAGCTCCCCGATCCCTGGGATTCTCCAGGCAAGAACAGTGGAGTGAGTTGCCATATCCTTCTCCAATGTATGAAATTGAAAGGTGAGAGTGAAGTCACTCAGTCCTGTCTGACTCTTAGCGACCCCATAGATTGCAGCCTACCAGGCTCTTCCACCCATGGGATTTTCTAGGCAAGAGTACTGCAGTGGGGTGTCATTGCCTTCTCTGTCCTATCTTTCTAACTTCTTACTATTCCTTAGAATTGTTGAAGCCATGTATCACTGTTTTATATCAATGAGATGTCTTTTCTTTAGGTTTTCAGGAAATATTATTTGAGAAAAATAATGTTTCTAAGATAATGCTCCATGATAAAAAAAATAACCTCATTTCTTATAAAATATTTCAGAATAATCTCTCCACATAGCATCTTGCTATTATTGTTACCATTTCCAAACAATATCAGTGTTTTCTACATTTTTAGAGACTAAAAAAAGAATTACTGTTACACATTAAAAGGATAATCTTTTGGGTCACAGGTAAACTTATCAATCTTACTTCTTTGGAATGTGATTTGTAGACCTAAAGAAAGATCCAAAATCCACAATCTACTTTATAAAGTACCAAGGTATCATTTGTAATGAGTCTTGGAAAAATAAAATTTCTGGGGTTTGGCAGGCTGATCACCTTGAAGTTTTTATAGTGGTCTGCCTGCCAAGCACAAATTTAGGTTCAGATAATTTTGAATTTCTTGGAGGATATAGCATAATTTACCTACTTTATAGTAGTACTGGGGACATCAATCCGGTTCAAGAAAGTTCTGGTTTAAAATATTTATGAAATGCCTCCTCTGTAAACAAATATTAAGATAGAAAGATAATTTAAGATTTGAGCTTATAGCTTAAGTATATTTCTTCTAACAATACATATAAAATCTATGCTACATACTATCTATTTGTATGGAAGCCTGACACTTGTTGATGAACTCCTTAGCATTTTTTAGTATTTATGCTTATTTCAAGGTTTCAGTGAAANCTTTAAGATTTGAGCTTATAGCTTAAGTATATTTCTTCTAACAATACATATAAAATCTATGCTACATACTATCTATTTGTATGGAAGCCTGACACTTGTTGATGAACTCCTTAGCATTTTTTAGTATTTATGCTTATTTCAAGGTTTCAGTGAAAGAAACCACAAACTACCCCAATTTTCTCATGTAATCTAATCCAATTTAATAGTGCCAAACAGTAAGCCAAAATACCCGTTGATATTTTGAGCCAAAAACTGAAATTAGTATTAGCTGCAGTAGAACTAGAGAGCCCAGTCAAATTTATTTTCATGTAAGAATAATCTTGCTACAATTTCCAGGTGTTTCCAGGTGGCTAACAGGGTGTACATTTTATTGGAAAGAACAGCAAAAACCTGGTCATGTCAAAGATACTACCACCTTCTAAAGGTGAGCGGGTGACACTGAATCTGGAATTTACATCGCAATGGACATGAGTTTGAGCAAACTCCAGGGCCTCCTGTCCAGTGAAGGACAGGAAAGCCTGGCGTGCTGCTGTCCATGGAATTGCAGAGTCAGACACAACTAAGCAACTGAACAATAGCAACAATGTTTATACCATTTTGTAATTTCATAGACATTAAATAGTGTAGAGGACTATAAAGCTGTGTCTATAAAATTAGTTAGAAAATTAAAATAAAATCCAGAAAAGCATATACCCAACAACTCAAAATTTTAATTATTAAGTCATAATGTGAGAGCCGGAGAAGGCAATGGCACCCTACTCCAGTACTCTTGCCTGGAAAATCCCATGGACAGAGGAGCCTGGTGGGCTGTAGTCCATGGGGTCACTAAGAGTCAGACACGACTGAGTGACTTCACTTACAATTTTCACTTTCATACATTGGAGAAGGAAATGGCAACCCATTCCAGTGTTCTTGCCTGGAGAATCTCAGGGACAGAGGAGCCTGGTGTGCTGCCGTCTATAGGGTGGCACAGAGTCGGATATGACTGAAGCAACTTGGCAGCAGCAGCAGCAACGTGAGAGCAAATGAACCAATGAAGTACTTCCTATCAGTTTCACGACAAGCCAAGTGGTACTGAGAGGACCTATGACGTTCTGTTTCTTTTTCTGTTTGTTCTTTATTTAAAAGCTATTCCTTTGTTAAAATTGTTTTAATAATTTAAATTGTTAAATTTCTTTTAATATAGACTTCATCAATATTTTCCATTATTTATGTTCATTTTGTGGTGAATAAGACCACAAACCATCCCAATTTTGCTATGCATTTCCTAAGCAAAATTCCTAAGCCATTTATGTCATTCCCATTTGCTCTTAAAGAATGTGTGTGGCTAAGTCAAAAATTCTTCATGGATCTGGTTACCACTTTGTCGTGAGCAAGAGAAAGCTCTTCTCATGTCAGTAAGATTCAGCATTTTCTCACACCCATGTGATGGAATGTGTGTAGTTGCCAAATTGCTCTGCATCAGCTGACCAGCAAGTTTTCACAGGCTTAATAATGAAATTTGGAGAATACAACCCAAATGGCTGTCATATTTACTTTTGAAATACAGTTATAAAAAATTTTAATAAAAATATTTATTCTTAGTCTGTCTGTTCATCACTCAGTCATGCCAAACTCTTTGTGACGCCTGTTCAATTTTCCCAACAGTATATTCTTTACATTAATAATCCAAATCGACTAAAATATATCCCACTTCAAAAAGCCAAGAGGAAAAATTGAAATCAGAAGCAGAAATGTCTTAATGTATCTGCATATTTGTGAGCTATATCTATACATGATATTCCCAAATACTTTGTTTCATTCATCTTATTTCTTATTAAGGGCTTCCTGGTTGGCTCACTGCTACTGCTAAGTCNATAATCCAGATCGACTAAAATATATCCCACTTCAAAAAGCCAAGAGGAAAAATTGAAATCAGAAGCAGAAATGTCTTAATGTATCTGCATATTTGTGAGCTATATCTATACATGATATTCCCAAATACTTCGTTTCATTCACCTTATTTCTTATTAAGGGCTTCCTGGTTGGCTCACTGCTACTGCTAAGTCGCTTCAGTTGTGTCCGACTCTGTGCGACCCCAAAGACAGCAACCCACCAGCCTCCCCTGTCCCTGGGATTTCCAGGCAAGAACACTGGAGTGGGTTGCCATTTCCTTCTCCAGTGCATAAAACTGAAAGTGAGGTCACTCCGTCGTGTCCGACTCTTTGTGACCCCATGGACTGCAGCCTACCAGGTTCCTCCATCCATGGGGTTTTCCAGGCAAGAGTACTGGAGTGGGGTGCCATTGCCTTCTCAATCCACCTGCAATGCAGGAAATGCAGTAGATGTGGGTTCCATCCCTGGGTCGGAAAGATCCCCTGAAGGAGGACATGGCAACCCACTCCAGTATTCTTATCTGGAGGATCCATGGAGAGAGAAGCTTGGCAGGGTACAGTCCATAAGGTCGCAGAGTTGGACACTACTGAAGTGACTGAGCATACACTCACACACTTCTTACCAAAGCAAAACAATATTCACACAAAGGCTTGCATGATATTGTTTGTGAGGCTCTATTTCTTAAACATGATCTGGAATTTAATTTTCAGTGTGACGATCTATGACCATATTGGTGGCAGAGATTAAAACTCACCCTTTTGAATGTTCAAACAAAAAGTGTTAAAAAGTCCAACTCAAGGAAATCACAATACTATCGATTCATCTTATGTTATAGGGAGCATACAGGAGAGATGGGACAAGATTAAGTTTTATTCTGGACAAGGGAAAGACCAGACTTAAGGAACTCACACTCCCTAGAGTTCAAAAGGTAACTTGTCAGCCCTTGAATTTGCAGTTACTCTTTGTAAGAGAGTTAATGAGGGCCTCGTACCCAAAATACTTGCCATAATTGTCAAGATCACAATTGCCAAGTCAGATACTCATCTTTTCCCTTGCCTAATGTGACTTCAGTAACTTTCAAAACAATAGAAAATTCCTTGCTTTTTAAACACGTGTGTCTTTTGTTCTCCTTATCACCACCTTCTTCTGATTATTCAGCACTTCCTCCTACTTGCTCTCCTTTGTTTCTCCCTGCTGCTGCTCCCTACATAGTGGAGTCAATGCCTGATAACACTAAAGAGAACACCTTGCCATTGACCATCAAATTCCTAACTCTAGTTGCTCCATTTCACCTGAGCTCTAGACTAATGCAGTGCAAAATTTCCTCTATATCTCTACCTGGTGTCTAATTGGAATCTCTATCTCAACCTTAACATTGACCAAACAGGACTTTTGAGCCCCAGGCCTCTGCAAATTTGGGAGTTTTCCTGTTATTAACATCACAGTAGGGCCTGCCTGGTGGCTCTGATCCGCCAGCAGTGCAAGAGTCACAGGAGACACAGCTTCAGTCTCTGGGTCAGGAAGATCCCTTGGAGGAGGGCATGGCAACACACCCCAGTATTCTTGTCTGGAGAATCCCTTGGACAGAGAAGTCTGGTGGGCGAGAGTGCACAGGGTCACGAAGAGTAGGACACGACTGAAGCGACTTAGCACTTATGCACGAGAGCATCACAGTAAATGGCACCACCATCCATCCAATAGCTCAAGTCAAAAACCTAGTTTCTCTCCAACCCACACGTAGCCAGCAAGTTCTACTGTCTTGGTCCTTTAAATTATTTCCTAGATCCAAGCACTTCTCTCCACCTCTGCTGCCTCTGTCTTGTGAAAACAATCACCTTCTTCTCTCAACATTGCTACGATTGAAATGTCTGCTAACACTTTATCTAGCTGGTATGCAGCACTCAAAGAATCCTTTAAAATTTTTAAGTATAAATGTATAACTCTCTAATTAAAACTTAGCATTGCCTCCTTATAACAATTAGAATAAATGAAAACGTTTTATCACAGTCTCAGTTTCACATGCTCTGGCTCCAGCCTCCCTCCCAGACCTCAATTTCTACCACTTTCTTCACTTTCCCTTCTTGATCCAGTTAAGCTGACCTTTTTCCTGATCCTTGAAGAGACCTTGCTCATTCCTGCCTTTGAACCTGTGAGTGGAATATTCTTCCCTAAATCCTTGGATCTCAATATGTGCTGCACTGAGCATTTAAAATTTTAAAGGCATAAATTATGTGTGTATATATGTATATATATACACATGCATGCATGTTATACATATATATACACATATAATAAAATGATTTTTAAAACACCTTTAATGTATGTTTTTACATGATGCTTATGGAAGTTCTGTTCAGCAGGTATGAGTGCCTTGACCAATGTCAAAAAACCTGACAAGTCAAAGACACAGGACTTAATTGAGATCTTTCATCTCAAAGTTCAGCAATATTGCCACTATATTGAATTGTTACTTTCACAAACACTCAGGATAAATATCAGCACCTGACTCAAACACTACAGCAAATGTGTGTGATCTCATTGTCTCTTAATATAAGAAGACTGAAGTCTTTGGGGAAGAATTTAGTTTCAACCCACTGAACCATCCACAAGGTTACAGAACTCAGCAGCCAGTATCACTTTCTGCATTACTTGTAATAGAAAGATCTAAATGCCGGGAGGACTGTTTAAAGAAGATGGCTGGGTCGTGAACACTCCAAGCCCTGTTCTCACAGCCTGTCTCAAAACAAGATTATCATTTGGAACTCAGATTTCCGCCATCAACGTAGCTTTAAATTGCTTGTTCAAAAGAAGAAAATTAAGGTATTTAGGCCTCAATACCCTTAAGGTGCTTTTACAAGCCACCTCCAAAAATATATACCATATACGTGAGTGTTTATGTATATACATGTGTACATGTGTTCATATACATATATGTATACACATGTATGTATATGTATATACAATTTAAATTTGCATATCTATACATACAGAAAGCACATATTTTAACTGCCTTGTGCATGATTTTAATAGTGGTATTTAGGAGCTTGGACTACAATTTTCTGTGTATTTAGGAATGTCAACAGTACTTGGAGAAAATGATTCTTTCATGACAAATCACTTTTCTGTTTAATATATTTTAGCTATAATTATACAGGTGCAAAAACTTAAGGGAAAATCATAGTTACTTTCAGTATATTTTGGATAGTGATTTCTGTTTCACCATTGTTTCCAAGGTTTATTTCACATACTTACAGTCTTTTTCAGATTCAAAAAATATAAGGTATCTGCAGAATCTGCAGAGACTACCAAAGTCTCAGTAAATGTTCATTTCATTATAAGGCCAGAAATTAATAATCACTAATACACACTAAGATTATATTTTACATCCAAATCCTACATGTTTACTAAGCACGGTTTATGCTATGATAAAGAGCAGGGCCTATTTGAAAAGAGTAGATTAAAAATTACTTGACAGATCTGGTTAAATAGAGACAGATGTGCAGTTGTGATAGTTTGCTGAACATTCATTTCTGTTAAATAGTAAGTGATAAGACACACAATTATTTTAAGAATTAATAAGAAAACTAACAAATTTCAAAAATCAAGTACAATTTAAGATTAAGAAAATTTACTGACTCTGAATTAACATTAACCAGAATTGTTTTCAATGTCTTTCAATGCCACTGTTTATCTTCAACTCTCTATTTATGGCATTTAGATTCAAAATGAGAAAAATTCTTGGCATAGTACAGAATCTACACATTATTGATGTATGTTGAAATCCAAATTGAAAATTTTGGTTTCTGACTTAGTCTAATCTTGCCAAAAGATCCTTGAAAGAAGTAGTTCAAGAGAGTTCTCAGACATCAAATATAATAACGAAAAGAAAAAAGAAGTCTAACATATTAAATTATAACATGTGGATGGAATTTCCTTTCAATTACTCCTGAGTCTAAACCTTAAAGGAAAAGAATTTTTTAAAAACACATTTGAGGTTTCCATAACACAAAACATTTGAAAGTTAGACATGGAATTCAACTACCCTAAAGACAGGAGAGATTTCCACTCTAATATTTAGTAAACTGAACCTTATTGCCTAGTATTTTGAAATATCTGTACTTTACAATTAAAATGTCAATCCTTATTATGTAACTTTGTAATAAATATTAATGAATCTATGTTAGTTGAGAGGCTTCTATTTGTTATTTGCTTTTATATTCTGGAGCCAGAAAAACTAAGAAATCAAGAGAAAATACAAAATAAGGAAGGTATATACTTTGTTTATAATTGAATTTTATTGAGATAATTGTAAATTCATGTACAGTTAAAGAAACAATACCAAGACAACCCATGTACTTGTGAACTAATTTTACCTACTGATGACATCTTCTAAAACCATGTGCAATGTCCCATCCAGGATACTGAAATCAAAACAATTCACTGACCTTATTCAGATTTTCTCAGTTTAGCTTGTACCCATTTGGAAATCAACCCTGAATATTTATTGGAAAAATTGCTGCTGAAGCTGAAGCTCCAATACTTTGGCCACCTAACACGAAGAGCCTACTCATTAAAAAAGACCTTGATGCTGGGAAAGACTGAAGGCAAAAGGAGAAGGGGGTGGCAGAGGATGAGATGGTTAGATAGAATCATCAACTCAATGGACATGAATGTGAGAAAACTCTGGGAGATAGTGAAGAACTGAGGAGTCTGGTGTGCCTGCAGTCCATGGAGTTGCAAAAATAGGGACATGACTAAGCAACTGAACAACAATTTTGTCTGTGTGTTTTTTTCTATACAATTTTATCACATATATGGTTTGTATATCCACTCAAGACACAGCCCACCATCTTCATGTCCTTCACCCTGTTCCCAGTCCTTGTAAACCACTAAATTATTTCCACTTCTAAATGTTCTCATTTCTAAAAGTTTCTCATCACCAAAACATTATGCAAGTTTAAGGATACATCATACAATCTTTAGAGACAGTTTCACTTATTCACTGTGTGCAGTAGTCTATAAATGTTCCAAGTTGCTATAAGTGTGCATACTCTGGGTTTGGGTTTTTACTTGTTTTTGTTGCTGAGGAGTATCCCATCGTAAGTATGAGCCACTGTTTGTTTACCCTGCTGACCTACTGAAAGACATCTGAGCTGTGTTCAGTTTTTGGTTATTAAAGACAAAGCAGCTAGGAACATTGATATACATAATTTTGTAAGAACATAACTTTTCATTTCTTTAGTATAAATGGCCATGAGTTCAACCATTGGGAAATAAAGTAATAGATGTTTTTGTTTTATCAGAAACTGCCAAACTGTTTTCCAGAGTGTACCATTTTACACTTTCATCCTCTCTAGCATAGGTGTTATCACTAATTTTTTTCATTTTAGCCTTTCTGATAGGCATATCTTAGTGTGGCTTTAATCTGCATTTTCTTGATAGGTAAAAAATATATTTTTGTGTGTTTATATACTATAATGTATATAATTTTTGATGAAACTTCTTTTTATGTCTTTTGTTGTTGTTCAGTCACTCAGTCATGTCGGACTCTTTGAGACCCCATGGACTGCAGCATGTCAGGCTTCCCTGTCCTTCAGCAGCTCCAGAGCTTGTCAAACTCATGTCCATAGAGTCAGTGATGCCCTCCAACCATCTCGTCCTCTGTCATCCCCCTTTCCTCCTTCCTTCAATCTTTCCCAGCAGTCTTTTCTAATGAGTTGGCTCTTCACATCAGGTGGCCAAAATATTGGAGCTTCAGCATCAGTCCTTCCAATGAATATTCAGGACTGATTACCTTTAGGATTGACTGGCTTAATCTCCTTGCAGTCCAAGGGACTCTCAAGAGTCTTCACCAACACCACAGTTCAAAAACATCAATTCTTTAGTGCTCAGCCTTCTTTATGGTCCAAGTCTCACATCCATATATGATTCCTAGAAAAACCATAGCTTAAACTATATGGATCTTTGTCACCAAGATAATGTCTCTGCTTTTTAATATTCTCTGGAGGTTTGTCATGGCTTTTGTTCCAAGGAGCAAGTGTCTTTTAATTTCATGGCTGTGGTCACCATCTGCAGTGATTTTGGAATCCCCCAAAATAGTCTGTCACTGTTTCCACTGTTTCCCTATCTATTTGTCATGAAGTGATGGGACCAGATACCATGATCTTCGTTTTTTGAATGTTGAGTTTTAAGCCAGCTTTTTTCACTCTCCTCTTCCAGCTTCATCAAGAGACTCTTTAGTTTCTCTTCCCTTTCTGCCATAGGGTGTTAATAGTCATAACTGTATGTAATTCCTTCCCATGCACTGGACCTAACCCTAATGACCTCACTCTAATAAATATAATCTTGTAAAAGTGATGGGGTATCACTTCTGAAATTACTTTAGGAAAGCACACCACCTCCATCTTGGTAGCACTCTACCAATCCCTTTCTTGGTTATTCTGATGAAGCCAAGGGCCACAGCAGAGGGACTGCTGAGGGACTCCCACAACAAGGAATGGGGGCTTATTCTGGTCATCAGCTTATGAAAAATCAAACCCTGCCCACAACAATTTGAGGGAGCTTGGAAGCACATACACCAGCTGACACTTTAACTGAAACCCTTTGAGTCAGAGACAGACCACACCTGATTCCAAAGCCACAGAAACTGTGAGACCATAAATGCTGTTTTATTAAATAAAGTCACAAGATTTTGGTACAGTTTGTCATGCAGCAATACAGAACGACAACCATGCTATTAAATCTCTTCCTCAAATCATCAATTATCATGGCCATCCATGACAATTCTGGTGAGGTGAAGTCGCTCAGTCGTGTCCGACTCTTTGCGACCCCGTGGACTGTAACCTACTAGGCTTCTCTGTCCATGGGATTCTCCAGGTAAGAATACTGGAGTGGATTGCNTGAGTCAAGTCTTTGCATGAGGTGGCCAAAGTACTGGAGTTTCAGCTTTAGAATCATTCCTTCCAAAGAACACCCAGGACTAATCTCCTTTAGAAAGGACTGGTTGGATCTCCTTGCAATCCAAGGGACTCTCAAGAGTCTTCTCTAACAAGACAGTTCAAAAGCATCAATTCTTCGGTGCTCAGCTTTCTTCACAGTCCAGCTTTCACATCCATACATGACTACTGGATAAAACATAGCCTTGATTAGACGGACCTTTGTTGGAAAATAATGTATCTGCTTTTGAATATGCTACCTAGGTTGGTCATAACTTTTCTTCCAAGGAGTAAGCGCCTTTTAATCTCATGGCTGCAATCACCATCTGCAGTGATTTTGGAGCCCCCCAAAATACAGTCTGACCCTGTTTCCACTGTTTCCCCATCTATTTGCCATGAAGTGATGGGACCAGATGCCATGATCTTCGTTTTCTGGATGTTGAGCTTTAAGCCAACTTTTTCACTCTCCTCTTTCATTTTCATCAAGAGGCTTTTTAATTCCTCTTCTCTTTCTGCCATAAGGGTGGTGTCATCTGCATATCTGAGGTTATTGATAGTTCTCCCAGCAATCTTGATTCCAGCATCTGAATGCAGAGTTCCAAAGAATAGCAAGAAGAGATAAGAAAGCCTTCCTCAGCCATCAGTGCTTGATGGAAATAGAGGGAAACAACAGAATGGGAAAGACTAGAGATCTCTTCAAAAAAAATTAGAGATACCAAGGGAACATTTTATGCAAAGATTGGCTCAATAAAGGACAAAAATGATATGGACCTAACAGAAGTGGAAGATATTAAGAAGAGGTGGCAAGAATACACAGAAGAACTGTACAAAAATGATTTTCATGACCAAGATAATCACAATGGTTTGATCACTCACCTAGAGCCAGACATCCTGGAATGTGAAGTCAAGTGGGCCTTAGAAAGTATCACTATGAACAAAGCTAGTGGAGGTGATGGAATTCCAGCTGAGCTATTTCAAATCCTGAAAATTTTGCTATAGTNGATGGTGTGATCACTCACCTAGAGCCAGACATCCTGGAATGTGAAGTCAAGTGGGCCTTAGAAAGTATCACTATGAACAAAGCTAGTGGAGGTGATGGAATTCCAGCTGAGCTATTTCAAATCCTGAAAATTTTGCTATAGTCATGTGATAGAATGCTATATAAGAGTAAAAATGGATTCATGGGTGCCAGAGAAAGAAGCATCTCACAAAATGGTAAGTGAAAGAAGCTGGTACAAAATGATCCATTCTGCATGATCCCATTTATAATAAATTCAAAAAGAAGTAAAGTTACTCTCATGACAGGGGTTAGAATAGAGTTTACCTTTGGGGAGAGTGGGAATGACAGGCAGCAGGCATGAGGGAAGGTTAGAGAATGCATACAAATTTCTATTGTTTATTTGAGCTGGGTGGTCACTAGATAGGTATGTCCTTTGTAAAAATTCATTGAGTGGCTTATGGTTACAGTTTGTTCACTTAATATGAAGTCATCAAGGCTGAACGCCATCATTTAGAGGATCAGAAAGAAGCCAATGGCCAGGCACTGTCTTTACTACATCTACCCAGAGTTCTAGGTGTCAAGAAGCAGCTTTTAGGTGAGGCAGCAGAAGAAATGTAACAAAGAGAATATTATCATCACAACACAGTAACNAAAATTAGAGATACCAAGGGAACATTTTATGCAAAGATTGGCTCAATAAAGGACAAAAATGATATGGACCTAACAGAAGTGGAAGATATTAAGAAGAGGTGGCAAGAATACACAGAAGAACTGTACAAAAATGATTTTCATGACCAAGATAATCACAATGGTTTGATCACTCACCTAGAGCCAGACATCCTGGAATGTGAAGTCAAGTGGGCCTTAGAAAGTATCACTATGAACAAAGCTAGTGGAGGTGATGGAATTCCAGCTGAGCTATTTCAAATCCTGAAAATTTTGCTATAGTCATGTGATAGAATGCTATATAAGAGTAAAAATGGATTCATGGGTGCCAGAGAAAGAAGCATCTCACAAAATGGTAAGTGAAAGAAGCTGGTACAAAATGATCCATTCTGCATGATCCCATTTATAATAAATTCAAAAAGAAGTAAAGTTACTCTCATGACAGGGGTTAGAATAGAGTTTACCTTTGGGGAGAGTGGGAATGACAGGCAGCAGGCATGAGGGAAGGTTAGAGAATGCATACAAATTTCTATTGTTTATTTGAGCTGGGTGGTCACTAGATAGGTATGTCCTTTGTAAAAATTCATTGAGTGGCTTATGGTTACAGTTTGTTCACTTAATATGAAGTCATCAAGGCTGAACGCCATCATTTAGAGGATCAGAAAGAAGCCAATGGCCAGGCACTGTCTTTACTACATCTACCCAGAGTTCTAGGTGTCAAGAAGCAGCTTTTAGGTGAGGCAGCAGAAGAAATGTAACAAAGAGAATATTATCATCACAACACAGTAACATGAGCTCTAACAGGAGCTAGTTACTGGCTGAGAAAGTAGCACTATTGTGTGAGTAAGAATTTGTCAGTTACACAAGGGGCAGAACATGACAACATGGACCAGTGCATGTGGTTCACAGCCCTCGCAAACTGCAGATCCATCAGTCCTGCTTGAAAGGAGATGTAGTCCATGGAAAGTCAACACCTTGCTTGAACTCAGTGTTTCTCAATTAGTTGTGGTGAACTAGAGTGGTTTTGGAGAAGGCAATGGCACCTCACTCCAGTACTCTTGCCTGGAAAATCCCATGGACGGAGGAACCTGGTAGGCTGCAGTCCATGGGGTCGCTAAAAGTCAGACATGACTGAGCGACTTCACTTTCACTTTTCACTTTCATGCATTGGAGAAGGAAATGGCAACACACTCCAGTGTTCTTGCCTGGAGAATCCCAGGGATGGGGCAGCCTGGTGGGCTGCTGTCTATGGGGTCACACAGAGTCGGGCACAACTGAAGAGACTTAGCAGCTGCAGCAGCAGAGTGGTTTAGTGTGGAGATTTAAAATGGGCCTAAAATACAGAAATGTCCTGTAAAGTCACTGTGTTTAATTCCAGTCAAGTGGTTGATGAAGTTTGTACCTATAGAATACTATTAAGATGTTTGCCTGTTTTTTTTTCCCCCTCAATCATGTCTCTTTAATACAAGGTGACATACTGTAGTGCACTAGCTGACTCATAGTTTAGATATCTAACTACTCAGATTAAGTTCTTCAGATGTTTCCTTGCCTTAAGAAACTAAGAAGACACAGATGTAAAGAACAGTCTTTTGGACTCTGTGGGAGAGGGAGAGGGCGGGATGATATGGGAGAATGGCATTGAAACATGTATACTATCATGTAAGAAATGAGTCGCTAGTCTAGGTTCGATACAGGATCCAGGATGCTTGGGGCTGGTGCACTGGGATGACCCAGAGAGATGATATGGGGAGGGTGGTGGGAGGGGGGTTCAGGGTTGAGAACTCATGTACACCTGTGGTAGATTCATGTCAATGTATGGCAAAACCAATACAGTATTGTAAAGTAAAAATAAAATAAAACAAAATAAAGATAAATAAATTAAATGTTGCTACTATAAGAAGATTTAAAAAAGAAAAAGAAACTAAGTCTCATTAAAACAATCATGCTCAGATGATCAGAATTTCATCATCAGTGGAAACAAAGACACAAGTGAGAGCAAACAAATGGTTTGTAAAGTGCTTAAGAAGTCTCATGACAGAGTAGTCATTCAGCCTTCCCCCCCCCATACACACACACACACACAGACACACACAACACCCACACACACCCTTATGATCACTTGCTTGATAACATTCCTCTGTTATCCTTCTTGCATTTTTTAAACTATTCAGTTTAAATAGATCACCAGTGAAATTACCTAGGCCTGCTTCAAACTGGTGTGCATTAACAGCACAAAATAACTGGATTTGAGGGAAAAAGAAGTAAAAGCGAACTCAAGCACTTCCTCCATCTTCTTGGAACACACTTCCTTTCTCAAACATTTGGGAAACATAAAAACAGAATCCAGATAATTATTTTGCTATTCAAATGCTAAAATCAAAATGGAAAATGTGAAAAAGGAAATAACTGATATTTTGGAAGAAGACTAAATTCAGATGTCAATTTCCGTTTGTTCATAGTGTTTACAATGGCCAGATCTACTTTTAAACTTCTAGTAATCTTTAACAGCATAAAAGATCTAATCTCAGAGTCCCTGGTCTCCTGGATCTCTGTTGAATAAAATCTAGAGAACTAAGTCATATTCTTTTCCACTTTGAGATTATCTGTACTATTATAAGCCAAAAGAATTCTCAAATATAATAAGCATTCCATAAAAGTAATAATAAATGGAAATAGAAAATAGAAAAACAACATGTAAGATTTTATAGTAACATGTTGTCCCTACTAGTAAAATAAATTCAAGATAACAATTTTTAAAAACTGCTTTTTGTCTAAACAGCAAAGGAGTAAGTGTTCTGATTACCTTGGGAACTATGCCAGCTTAAACACAATGCACAGCTTTTTGGTTTTTTTCTTTTTCCTGCCACAATGGGAAACAAGAGAGGAGTCAAGAACATCTTATTAATCATAACAGAAGAAGTTAACATGAATACAAAAACATTTTATTTCTAATTCTGCTATACAATAAAGTCAGATCTACCTCTTTTCCCTATTTCCTGCTGCTTTTAGCCATTATTCCTGATTTTAAAGTAACTATTGGCTCTCAAAAAATTTTCTGTAATTTCTTTTGTTATTATAAAAAGTGAGAAGGGAACAGGAAGAAAGGTAGTGAAAAGGGACTTGATTTAACTTCTGACTGGGTATTAAAATTTTAGAGAAGTTAATTAACTTTCCTCAGATTCAGTTTTAGCAATAAACCTGAAGAATACCTTATCAGTTTTCTGTGAGAATGCAACACTACCATATATGTAAAGATCTAGGCATGATGTAGGCATTCGATAAATAGTAGCTATTATTTTGTGATTCTTTTTACTACATAAAATTTCCTTTCTGTATGTCATGAATTTGTGACTGAAATGAAGATGCATGATATTGAACCAATGTTCACACATTTCTAATCACTTAGTACCAAAACTTCGGTTGAAGCTAAAGGATATTATCCTGAGAATCAGTTTTTTGAACCATCTATTTTCTATGCCTCCTTTGGGCAATAAAATATCTGGTAAAATGAAATCAGGGGAAGTGAGATTATTAAAATTGAGAAAGCAAAGCACTTCAAGATGAAACAAAGAACAAGATATAGAAATGTAAACAATCCTACTTCTGAATTATCAGAAACTATGGGAACAATGAAATGATAAATTGTAGTAGTCAGTAACTCAAACTGATTTTTCCTTGGTTCCTGACCAGATAAGATTCATGTTTCTTAGAGAGTGTATAAACAGAGGCAAGGCTACCCTAATCCTGTCATCAACAATCAGCTTACACTTGTACTCTATAAGGTACGCAGTCTAGACAAAGACATGTCTTGTGAATTTAAAAAACTGTGGGTAAAGAAGTTGACAATAAACACAGAGATCCCTTGTGTGTGTGTGTGTGTGTCTGTTTGTGTGTAATGGTGGTGACGCCTGGCTAATATAATGAAAGAACAATGGATCTACACTATTTTTCATTGCCAGACTGTTCATCCTTTATCGGTGGCCCCACACATTGGTTCATTACTTTATTCTGGATTTATGATACCACAGACTAATTTTAACACATCTGTTTCTATCACCGTCTATGAGCTTACATCTTATTTATTCTTGTCCTTATAGTGACTAGAACATAGCACATATTCATCTGATTATTCCAGAAGGGACTAATGCTGCTGCTGCTGCTAACTCGCTACAGTCGTGTCCGACTCTGTGCGACCCCATAGACAGCAGCACACCAGGCTCCCGCGTCCCTGGGATTCTCCAGGCAAGAACACCGGAGTAGGTTGCCATTTCCTTCTCCAATGTGTGAAAGTGAAAAGTGAAAGTAAAGTTGCTCAATCGTGTCCGACTTGTAGCTACCCCCATGGACTACAGCCTACCAGGCTCCTCCGTCCATGGGATTTTCCAGGCAAGAGTACTCGAGTGGATTGCTATTGCCTTCTCCGGACTAATGCTACTCTTTTCATTCTATTAGAAATGAGTTTACCACTGCCAAAATGTATATGCATGCAATTATGTTTATGTATGTCCATTGTGCCACAGTTCAGTTCAGTTCAGTCGCTCAGTCCTGTCCGACTCTTTGCGACCCCATGAATCGCACCACGCCAGGCTTCTCTGTCCATCAACATCTCCAGGAGTTCACTCAGACTCACGTTCATTGAGTCCGTGATGCCATTCAGCCATCTCATCCTCTGTTGTCCCCTTCTCCTCCTGCCCCCAATCCCTCCCAGCATC
>SJYW01045180.1:12379-23965 GCA_006410735.1 Raphicerus campestris
ATCCCTGGGTTGAAGATCCCCTGGAGGAGGGGATGGCACCCACTCCAGTATTCTCTCCTGGAGAATCCCATGGACAGAGGAGCCTGGTGGGCTACAGTCCATGGGGTCGCAAAGAGTCAGACCCGACTGAGGACTAAGCACAGCATAGAACAGGGTTGGAGGCGAGGAAGTCATTACTGTCATCCAGGAGAAAAAGAGGGTGCCCACTGGCAGGCCTTGGGCCCCCCACTCCCCGCCTGGTGACTGCACCCCGCCCCCTCCCCAGGTGAAGCAGAACCTGCTCAGCGTCTCCTACCACATTGCCCAGTACACGAACATCATTGCTGACCTGCGGGGCGAGATCCAGAGACTCAAGCGCAAGATCGAGGAGCGGAGCGGGCGGAGCCCGGACCAAGCCCAGCTGGGGCGGGGCGACGTCCGCCACATCCAGGGTGCGTGCGTGGGTCCCCGTGAGCCAGAGCCCGTATCCCAATGCCCCTCCAGGCTACCTCAGGGTGCCCTGCGGTCAGACAGCGCTGGCTTCAAAGCCGGACTCGGCTCTTTCTGGCTGAGTAGCCTTTAAGCCTTCCGTCCTTCCGCTGTCAGACAGAATCGCGATCTCTGCCTCAGAGACCTAACCAGAGGATTCGGTGCATCAGACTGAGAGTCACCTGGGCATGTAGCTGTGTGGGGGCTTCACTCTGTGGACTGCAGTGAGGGCTGCAAGACTGGGCCTGGCATCGCCAGGAGGGATATGGTTCCCTGACAGATTTTCTGTGCTTGCCTTGATGATTTTGCAGCACATGGCAGTAAAGCGTCTAAGGGGCGCATTTTACTAGTTGACAGGCACTCTAAAGGCTGGGGGAAGCCCAGTTCATAATGGGGGGCTGGGAGTCACCTTTGGGTCACCACCTGAAGACAGTGTAGAAGTGGGATGTGGGAGGGGTAATCTAGGAGGTCTTCCTGGAAGAGGTGGTTGCACAGAAGTCTTTGGGGGAGAAAGAGAAGAGGGGAGGGCCCAGGTGGACCCAGACTTTCCCTGGCTGACCTTTCCTCCTCTGCTGACCTCTCCCACCTCCCATTCAACGGGCAGCCGAGGTCCAGCTGCACAGCGGGCAGGGCGAACAGGCTGCAATGGAACACCTTCGTGAGCAGCTGATCAGCATCTTCCAAGAGCAAATGGACATGCGGAGACGCCTGCTGGATCTGGAGAACCGCGGAATGGAGCTGGAGATGGATACCTCTCGCCACCTGCTCACCATCGCCAGGTAAGCACCGCTGGCCTGGGATGGGAGCCGGGAGCTGGAGCTGCACCTTATGCCCCCCCACACACCCACCATGGCCTGAATCCCCCGTCTCCTTTGGGGTTGGGGCTGCGGCAGCTGGAAGCATAAGTCACGCCGGGCACTCAAGCGGCGGGAGGAGCGTCGGAAGGAGTCCTTCACTAAGGACACCAGGAAGGACGTGGACACCGGCGACAACCAGCCAGACCTCAAGGAGCCCATCGAGGTGGTGTCCGCCCGCGAAAGCGTCGCTACCCTGATGACTGAGCAGAAGAAACTGCGAAAGCAGAAGGTGCCTGGGGCTCAGGGGCTGGGCAAGGGGGGTTGAGAGACAGCAGGAAGGGACTGGGGGAGGCTTGTGGGAGGAGTGAAACCTGGGCTCTCAGGCCACAAATCCCCTGTGACTTTGCATCTCTCTTTCTCATCTGAGGGCTTCCCTGGTGGCTCAGATGGTAAAGAATCTGCCTGCAATGCGGGAGATGCCGGTTTGATCCCTGGGTCAGGAAGATCCCCTGGAGTAGAAAATGGCTACCAACTCCAGTATTATTGCCCGGAGCATCCCATATGCAGGGGAGCCTGGCAGGTCACAGAGTCAGACACCNGGGCTACAGTCCATGGGGTCGCAAAGAGTCAGACCCGACTGAGGACTAAGCACAGCATAGAACAGGGTTGGAGGCGAGGAAGTCATTACTGTCATCCAGGAGAAAAAGAGGGTGCCCACTGGCAGGCCTTGGGCCCCCCACTCCCCGCCTGGTGACTGCACCCCGCCCCCTCCCCAGGTGAAGCAGAACCTGCTCAGCGTCTCCTACCACATTGCCCAGTACACGAACATCATTGCTGACCTGCGGGGCGAGATCCAGAGACTCAAGCGCAAGATCGAGGAGCGGAGCGGGCGGAGCCCGGACCAAGCCCAGCTGGGGCGGGGCGACGTCCGCCACATCCAGGGTGCGTGCGTGGGTCCCCGTGAGCCAGAGCCCGTATCCCAATGCCCCTCCAGGCTACCTCAGGGTGCCCTGCGGTCAGACAGCGCTGGCTTCAAAGCCGGACTCGGCTCTTTCTGGCTGAGTAGCCTTTAAGCCTTCCGTCCTTCCGCTGTCAGACAGAATCGCGATCTCTGCCTCAGAGACCTAACCAGAGGATTCGGTGCATCAGACTGAGAGTCACCTGGGCATGTAGCTGTGTGCGGGCTTCACTCTGGGGACTGCAGTGAGGGCTGCAAGACTGGGCCTGGCATCGCCAGGAGGGATATGGTTCCCTGACAGATTTTCTGTGCTTGCCTTGATGATTTTGCAGCACATGGCAGTAAAGCGTCTAAGGGGCGCATTTTACTAGTTGACAGGCACTCTAAAGGCTGGGGGAAGCCCAGTTCATAATGGGGGGCTGGGAGTCACCTTTGGGTCACCACCTGAAGACAGTGTAGAAGTGGGATGTGGGAGGGGTAATCTAGGAGGTCTTCCTGGAAGAGGTGGTTGCACAGAAGTCTTTGGGGGAGAAAGAGAAGAGGGGAGGGCCCAGGTGGACCCAGACTTTCCCTGGCTGACCTTTCCTCCTCTGCTGACCTCTCCCACCTCCCATTCAACGGGCAGCCGAGGTCCAGCTGCACAGCGGGCAGGGCAAACAGGCTGCAATGGAACACCTTCGTGAGCAGCTGATCAGCATCTTCCAAGAGCAAATGGACATGCGGAGACGCCTGCTGGATCTGGAGAACCGCGGAATGGAGCTGGAGATAGATACCTCTCGCCACCTGCTCACCATCGCCAGGTAAGCACCGCTGGCCTGGGATGGGAGCCGGGAGCTGGAGCCGCACCTTATGCCCCCCCACACACCCACCATGGCCTGAATCCCCCGTCTCCTTTGGGGTTGGGGCTGCGGCAGCTGGAAGCATAAGTCACGCCGGGCACTCAAGCGGCGGGAGGAGCGTCGGAAGGAGTCCTTCACTAAGGACACCAGGAAGGACGTGGACACCGGCGACAACCAGCCAGACCTCAAGGAGCCCATCGAGGTGGTGTCCGCCCGCGAAAGCGTCGCTACCCTGATGACTGAGCAGAAGAAACTGCGAAAGCAGAAGGTGCCTGGGGCTCAGGGGCTGGGCAAGGGGGGTTGAGAGACAGCAGGAAGGGACTGGGGGAGGCTTGTGGGAGGAGTGAAACCTGGGCTCTCAGGCCACAAATCCCCTGTGACTTTGCATCTCTCTTTCTCATCTGAGGGCTTCCCTGGTGGCTCAGATGGTAAAGAATCTGCCTGCAATGCGGGAGATGCCGGTTTGATCCCTGGGTCAGGAAGATCCCCTGGAGTAGAAAATGGCTACCAACTCCAGTATTATTGCCCGGAGCATCCCATATGCAGGGGAGCCTGGCAGGTCACAGAGTCAGACACCAGTGAGGGACGGACGCTTTTTGTGTGTGCGCTCAGTCGGGTCTGACTCTTTGCTACCCCCTGGACTATATAGCCTGCCAGCCTCCTCTGTCCATGGGATTCTCCAAGCAAGAACTCATCTTTAAAACGGGAGTGGTCAACCCTAGTGGGGTTGATGAGAAGACTAAATCCTTTCACATATTAAAGACTCAGAAAACTGTTAGACAACATTTTAATTAGGATTTTCCAGATCTCCCTTCTCTCTTCTGGAGCATAGCCATACCAGGGGGCTTCAGGGTCCACCAGTCCAGAGGGCATCAGATGGGCGGGGGTTGAGCTGGTCCACGGAGCTCACTTCCCTGGACTCAGATGGTAAAGGGTCTGCCTGCCAATGCGGAAGACCGGGGTTTGATCCCTGGGTCAAGAAGATCCCTTGGAGAAGGAAATGGTAGCCCACTGCAGTATCCTTGCTTGGAGAATCCCATGGAAGAAGGAGCCTGGTGGGCTGCAGTCCATGGGGTCGCAGAGTCGAACAGAACTGAGCAGAACTGAGCGACTTCACTGCACGGAGCCTGTTTCAGGGATGGGTTGCAAGAAGGTGGGCACAGAGGAGTCACTTAGGAGCAGTCCCCGGTTGCAGAGTTCAAGACACAGCTTCGAAAAGCGGGCCTCGGAGTGGGGCTTCAGCCGGCCGCCGAGCATTCTGGGGCTTGGAAGGGCGAGGACCCGCTCAGTGGCGGGCACGGGCGGCCCCTCGCCGGCCACCTGGTGCTGACGGCTCGCTTGGCTCCCCAGCTATCGCTGGAGAAGCGGTGCCGAGAGCTGCGCGCGCGGGGCCGCCGCCTGGAGGAGACGCTGCCGCGGCGCGTCAGCTCGGAGAAGCAGTGCGAGGCGCTCGGCCTGCTTTGCCGCGTGCATGAGCTGGAGCTGGAGAACGTCGAGATGCAGTCGCAAGCCCTGCGCCACGACAGAGTGCTCCGCCACAGCCGCGAGGCCCTGCGCCACCTGGAGCAGCGCCGCAGCCTCTGCGAGGAGATCATCCGCGCCCAGCGGCAGCTCATCCAGGGTAGGGCCCCCACCCCGCGTGTCCGACCCGCTGAGGGCCCGAGAGCACACACTGAGCCCTGCCTCTCCCCTCCCCCACCGCAGACTGCAACCTGGCCGTCCCGCAGAACCTGAAAGAGCTGTACGAAGTGTACTTGCGGGAGCAGGAGGAGGGCAACCTGGAGCGGGCCACCATGATGGACCGCCTGGCCTCTCGGGCCCTGCAGGTGGGTGCCCAGGCCGGACCATGAGCACCTGTGCTAGGGGAAGGGCTGATGCCCAAGGCAGCGCCTGCCATCAACTAGGGTGGCCTCGGGACCCAGCTGGCTGGCCCCCAGAAAACTGACTCCTCCTCCTCCTCCTCCTCCTTATTGGACCCAAAGCCTCGCCAAGCTCCCCTCCCATGTTTTTCTCCCACGTGTCCCCTCCAGGGCCTGAGGATCAGGGTTGGCCATCTGAGCCATCACTAAGGGCCACAGATGCCCTCCCAGGAGACCAGGCAGTGCCACTGGGGATGCCTAGCAGACCACAGCTGGCCCCTGGGGACTCGGAACACGAGCCCCCCTGTCTTCTGGAGCTCCCAGCCCAGATTACAGCCCAGGCTGTTTACTCAGTCCCAGACTAAGTCTTCCGACTGCCCTCTCCTTCCTTTTCCCTCCCCAGGACAGTGCCTTGCCCAAGATTAGCCCCCCAGGAACCGTGCCAACCCCGGAGGAGTCTGACCTAGAGACCATCAAGATGCCGAACTCCGAGTCCCCGCACCAGCACAGCAGCTTCCTCCCTCTGCTCAGCACTGAGAGGTGAGCCTAAGGACCACTTCCGGCCATCCAGCCCACCTGAGCCACCAGGCCGTGTCTCAGAGATGCCAGCTCAGACCTGGCTTCCCAGGGAGGATGGAGCAGGAAAGAGGGGAGGGGGCACAGGTCTGGAGCCAGGACTTTGGGGTCCTCGTTCCCACAATGCAACAGTTCTCAGGAGGGGTGGCGGCGGGACCCCCGTGGTACCAGCCTGGGCAACAGCTGCCCATCCTCCTCTGCCGACCTCAGTGAAGCCAACGACCCACTCAAGACCAGCTTCCGGGCCTGGCAAGCGAAGGGCTCCTCTGTGCCCACCCCACCCCCTATCCTGGCCAGCAACCTGGTGACGCAGGAGGTGAGCAGTGGGCCCCACGGGCCCCCGGACATGGGTGGGAGTACCTGGGAGGGACACCCAGTGGTTGGGATGGAACTTTTCCTCAGCCCTCTGAGGACATAGGGTCCCTGCTGGGTCCAATGGCTTCTCTTCCCAACCCATTCATCTCACAGGCCACCACTCAGGTCAGTCTGAACAGCCAGATCAGCTTCTCTGAAAGCATCAAGAATCAGTCGGAGAGCCCCCTGTCCCACAAAGGTGTGTCCCCTGCCTTGCCCCACCCCTCCCATCAGCCTGAGCCTGGCATCATCTCAGCAGCTCAGAGCACCCAGCCCGGAGCCCCTTCCTTCCCTCTGTCCACACAGAGCAGGGGACACAACTGGAAACCAGAATGGGGAACATACGCCCCCTCCACTTCCCACTTGAAAATAATTGTTACAGCAAATAGAGTCCGAATCCTCCCTACCCTATGGCCACAGGCGACCCTCATTATCTCAGCAATCCATCCTCAGAACCTGGGACTTCCCTGGCAATCCAGTGCTTAAGACTCAGCACGTCCACTGCAGTGGGTGAAGGTTCGATCCCCAGTCAGGGAACTAAGATCCCATATGCTGCGTGTCATGGTCCCCCCTCCCCCAAAAAATCTTCACAACCCAATGGGGTTAGTTTTACCATCATCAGTTTACAGATGAAGGCTCAGAAACTTGCCCAAAGTTTCTCAAACAGCAAGCAAGTTGGGGTGAGCTGCAGCAGAGAAAGGGGTGTTGGAGGTGCAGGAGGGGGAGGAAAATGTGGCTTTGATCCCGGGCTGGGTGCCCCTCTGTCCCACCGCAGGGAGGAAGGAGACCGCCGCCGACACCAAGAGCATCACCGTGAAGGCTGCCCAGCGCCGCTGGCAGGCCCTGGGGGCCGAGGGGCACCAACTGCTGGCACCCACCATGAAGCACAGCAGCCTGTCCCTGCACTCGCTGGGCACGACTGATGACATGCGGCCGCCTGGACCGCTGGCCTGCAAGCGGCCGCCCAGCCCCACCCTCCAGCACACCGCCAGCGAGGACAGCCTGTCCAGCAGCACGGGCGAGGCACCATCCCGGGCGGTCGAGCATCATGGCGATGGCTCTTGTCCTGCGCTGCAAGCCCAGAAAAACCTAAGCAAAAAACGAGGGGAAGCAAAAAGGAAGCGGAAGTCCCAGTCCTTTGAACAAGTCCTAGGACAAGGGGTGAGCCTAGGGGGACAGGAGCTGGGGGTGTCTGGGTCCCCTCCTTGCAGGGTTCTGAAGGCTGGACTCCTCCAGAGGCCCCAGGGTACCCCTAGCTGTGCACTATTCTCCCTGGAGTGTCCCCCAAGTGAACCTAACACCTCCTTGTATCAGATCCCCACGCAGCTCCCAGCTCATCTGGCTCTCCAGCCAACGCAGCTCTCCCGCCCCAAGATGCACGTCACTGGGCCCCGTCCCATGGAGAATCACACCTCAGAACAGAGGTTGCCAGTGGTTGGGCACCTGACCCCTACCATCCAGCACATGGGAAAGGCCATGCTGCCTATGGCCAAGGTCAAACTCCCTCCATGCCAGAACGTGGGTGAGTACCAGCAAGTGTGTGTGTGTGGGGGGGATAGCAATGGGGAGAGGGGCGCCCTTGGCCAGGCCAGGGAGGAGGCTGGCTGAGCTCCTTGCCCCTATGGCTGCCCCTTGCTGGAAACTGGGTTCCTGAAGACTATCAGTGGGACTGGCCTCAGGCGAGGGAGGNGTGTCTCAGAGATGCCAGCTCAGACCTGGCTTCCCAGGGAGGATGGAGCAGGAAAGAGGGGAGGGGGCACAGGTCTGGAGCCAGGACTTTGGGGTCCTCGTTCCCACAATGCAACAGTTCTCAGGAGGGGTGGCGGCGGGACCCCCGTGGTACCAGCCTGGGCAACAGCTGCCCATCCTCCTCTGCCGACCTCAGTGAAGCCAACGACCCACTCAAGACCAGCTTCCGGGCCTGGCAAGCGAAGGGCTCCTCTGTGCCCACCCCACCCCCTATCCTGGCCAGCAACCTGGTGACGCAGGAGGTGAGCAGTGGGCCCCACGGGCCCCCGGACATGGGTGGGAGTACCTGGGAGGGACACCCAGTGGTTGGGATGGAACTTTTCCTCAGCCCTCTGAGGACATAGGGTCCCTGCTGGGTCCAATGGCTTCTCTTCCCAACCCATTCATCTCACAGGCCACCACTCAGGTCAGTCTGAACAGCCAGATCAGCTTCTCTGAAAGCATCAAGAATCAGTCGGAGAGCCCCCTGTCCCACAAAGGTGTGTCCCCTGCCTTGCCCCACCCCTCCCATCAGCCTGAGCCTGGCATCATCTCAGCAGCTCAGAGCACCCAGCCCGGAGCCCTTTCCTTCCCTCTGTCCACACAGAGCAGGGGACACAACTGGAAACCAGAATGGGGAACATACGCCCCCTCCACTTCCCACTTGAAAATAATTGTTACAGCAAATAGAGTCCGAATCCTCCCTACCCTATGGCCACAGGCGACCCTCATTATCTCAGCAATCCATCCTCAGAACCTGGGACTTCCCTGGCAATCCAGTGCTTAAGACTCAGCACGTCCACTGCAGTGGGTGAAGGTTCGATCCCCAGTCAGGGAACTAAGATCCCATATGCTGCGTGTCATGGTCCCCCCTCCCCCAAAAAATCTTCACAACCCAATGGGGTTAGTTTTACCATCATCAGTTTACAGATGAAGGCTCAGAAACTTGCCCAAAGTTTCTCAAACAGCAAGCAAGTTGGGGTGAGCTGCAGCAGAGAAAGGGGTGTTGGAGGTGCAGGAGGGGGAGGAAAATGTGGCTTTGATCCCGGGCTGGGTGCCCCTCTGTCCCACCGCAGGGAGGAAGGAGACCGCCGCCGACACCAAGAGCATCACCGTGAAGGCTGCCCAGCGCCGCTGGCAGGCCCTGGGGGCCGAGGGGCACCAACTGCTGGCACCCACCATGAAGCACAGCAGCCTGTCCCTGCACTCGCTGGGCACGACTGATGACATGCGGCCGCCTGGACCGCTGGCCTGCAAGCGGCCGCCCAGCCCCACCCTCCAGCACACCGCCAGCGAGGACAGCCTGTCCAGCAGCACGGGCGAGGCACCATCCCGGGCGGTCGAGCATCATGGCGATGGCTCTTGTCCTGCGCTGCAAGCCCAGAAAAACCTAAGCAAAAAACGAGGGGAAGCAAAAAGGAAGCGGAAGTCCCAGTCCTTTGAACAAGTCCTAGGACAAGGGGTGAGCCTAGGGGGACAGGAGCTGGGGGTGTCTGGGTCCCCTCCTTGCAGGGTTCTGAAGGCTGGACTCCTCCAGAGGCCCCAGGGTACCCCTAGCTGTGCACTATTCTCCCTGGAGTGTCCCCCAAGTGAACCTAACACCTCCTTGTATCAGATCCCCACGCAGCTCCCAGCTCATCTGGCTCTCCAGCCAACGCAGCTCTCCCGCCCCAAGATGCACGTCACTGGGCCCCGTCCCATGGAGAATCACACCTCAGAACAGAGGTTGCCAGTGGTTGGGCACCTGACCCCTACCATCCAGCACATGGGAAAGGCCATGCTGCCTATGGCCAAGGTCAAACTCCCTCCATGCCAGAACGTGGGTGAGTACCAGCAAGNCGGACCGCTGGCCTGCAAGCGGCCGCCCAGCCCCACCCTCCAGCACACCGCCAGCGAGGACAGCTTGTCCAGCAGCACGGGCGAGGCACCATCCCGGGCGGTCGAGCATCATGGCGATGGCTCTTGTCCCGCGCTGCAAGCCCAGAAAAACCTAAGCAAAAAACGAGGGGAAGCAAAAAGGAAGCGGAAGTCCCAGTCCTTTGAACAAGTCCTAGGACAAGGGGTGAGCCTAGGGGGACAGGAGCTGGGGGTGTCTGGGTCCCCTCCTTGCAGGGTTCTGAAGGCTGGACTCCTCCAGAGGCCCCAGGGTACCCCTAGCTGTGCACTATTCTCCCTGGAGTGTCCCCCAAGTGAACCTAACACCTCCTTGTATCAGATCCCCACGCAGCTCCCAGCTCATCTGGCTCTCCAGCCAACGCAGCTCTCCCGCCCCAAGATGCACGTCACTGGGCCCCGTCCCATGGAGAATCACACCTCAGAACAGAGGTTGCCAGTGGTTGGGCACCTGACCCCTACCATCCAGCACATGGGAAAGGCCATGCTGCCTATGGCCAAGGTCAAACTCCCTCCATGCCAGAACGTGGGTGAGTACCAGCAAGTGTGTGTGTGTGGGGGGATAGCAATGGGGAGAGGGGCGCCCTTGGCCAGGCCAGGGAGGAGGCTGGCTGAGCTCCTTGCCCCTATGGCTGCCCCTTGCTGGAAACTGGGTTCCTGAAGACTATCAGTGGGACTGGCCTCAGGCGAGGGAGGTGCCCCTAGGGAGTTCAGAGCCACTGTGGGTGACGAGAGGGGCATGGAGAGGCATGCCTTAAAGCACAGCTCCTGGCCCTTCCCCGTTGCAGGCCCTGAGGACCCCTCCCCCCTCGCCGCCCCCTCCAACCCGGCGGATGTTTCCGAACGGGTTGCTCGGATGCCCCGCCTGCCCCATGGCACAGGCACCCAAGGCAAAAATGGACGCCTGGAGCACAACTGAGGGCCCTGCCTGGAACCAGCCCTCCTGCCTGCCAAGGCCTGATGGGGTGTGGCAGGAGAGGGAGGCGGAGGCTGGGCATACGGGGATGACTTGGCATCAGGAGCTCGGGATCTCAGAAGGCTGGGGCCCCTGGGGCCCAGGAATCATGGGGGTGCCTGACCCCCACACTTCTGTGCCTTCAGTGTCACCGGGAACGGGGGCTGAGCCCAGGAGGCATGGCCTGGATGGCAGGGCTCCCTGCTTCCCAGCCCTGGATCCCAGGGCTCTCTGGGCAGAGACTCCTGTTGCTGAAACTCTAAGATCTGCAATCAGGCTTGGCTTGAGGAATGTGGGGTGGGGGTGGAGCAGGGAGGGACTGTTAGTGGGATTAGGGCTCCTGGGCCCACATCTGGGACAAGGGCATGCTGGATGGTTGGGGAAGGGCCCAACGGGCATTTCCCTTACTGTGGCTGGGGGTCGGGAAGGAATCTAATGTTACTTGGCAGTCGCTTCCACCTTCCCCCTGCCCAATTCCTTTTTAACAATAAAAATCCCATCAGAGTTTTGTTGGTTGTTCCGGAAACTAGACCTTGTCTGAAAGGTGGGGTGTCCTGACAGACTGGGCTTCCCTTCCCGGGTGGTGCTAATGGTAAAGAACCTGCCTGCAATGCAGGAGATGCAAGAGACGTGGCTTCAATCCCTGGGTCAGGAAGATCCCCTGGAGGAAGAAATGGCAACCCACTCCAGGGTTCTTGCCTGAAGAATCACATGGGTAAAGGACTGGCGGGCTCCAGTCCATGGGGCTACAATGAGCCAGACGCGGCTGAGCGACGGAGCACATCACTGATTGAGATTCAACCCGAGTCCCCTCTTCCCACCACACCCTCTTCCTCTCCTGCTGGTTGTAGAACACCAGTCAACAAACTCCTGGGGGAAAGCGGTTTTCCTCCGGACTCTGAGGTCTCTGCCCAGACCTCCTCCCAGGAGAGGTCAGAGACTTAGGTTTGTGCTTACCCCTCCCACCCCAGGAAGTCAGGGCTCAGAAATTGCTCAGCTGAGCCCCTCAGTTTCAGGTGAGAAAGCTCCCCCAAGGCGCACCTGGCCATCGTGATGCTTTTACCTGCCCCGTCTCCTGTGGGGACGGGGGCCCTTGGGGAAAAGCTAATGAACGATGGGGAGTCCCTGCCCTGTGGAGCCCTCCTTGGGCTGTTTTTAC
>SJYW01045185.1:0-11576 GCA_006410735.1 Raphicerus campestris
TCTTCCCAACCCAGGGATCGAACCCGGGTCTCCTGCATTGCAGGCAGACGCTTTATCCTCTGAGCCACCAAGAAAGCCCCTAAAAATACTTTCTCTTAGAAGCAATCTATCTTCTACGTCAGAACTTCTAAAACTGTACCAAGTAACATACCTTATTAATATGTAAATCTAGATCTTTGTCCATAAAGAAAAAAATTAAAAATAAGAACATCTACCTATTGGCTTAAAACATCTGGCATTATTTATGGAGTGAGGAATTCTGAGGTCCATACAATTTCAAAAGCATGTTTTAAAGTTAATTTGATTATCTTCAGAATATCATGTTATGCTTATTTGATCTGAATTTTTGCTAGATATCCATTCCTATCTTAAAGCTTATGGTTATCTTAGGATAGCTGCCTAAATAGCCAGTGAGTGGGTTAACTGAGGGGCAAAGAACTTCTACTACACAAACATTTTCAAAGTCAACAATAGCTAAGGGGATTTTTTTTTTTTTTTAACCACTGAATCTTCTTCAGAAATCTCTTTGGAACAACAGTAAACATAATCCTATTCTCTTGTCTATTGTTAATGTTATTGCTAGTTGACTTAATTTTGGCTAAGCCCTAAGGATAAAAGGTTGAGAAATGTACAGTTAGAATTATTGATGGAATTTATAAAATCAAATGGGTCATTAGAGTGCAATCTACTCTGATCCCTTTGGAAGAATTCCATTTTCCATTATCTCTTGTTCTATTTTTCAGCCTTCAGAGCTCCTACTGTGATTGTTACCTCTTAAAATGCTTTACTTACCAATGTTATTTTTTCCCTTTCTTATGGTGTTATTTTTTTTTACTTTGTTTTTCTTCCTAAGCATTTTCCACTGGGAATTTCAAGGATTAAAAACTGGTATAGCTGGAAGATTATTATATTTTTGTAAATGCTATTACTTGAGTGTTATATTTTCATAGTTTTGCTGTAGCACATATTATTTATATAACATGTGAAATTTCTTTAATAAATGAATTTTAATTTGCAGCAAGAAAGTACCCATATATACTAACTTTAATCTAAACTTACCATCTTCACCTACTTTCATTTATAAATCTATTGTATCAAAACTGATTTATTATTTTCCCAGAAATATTATTTTGAATTTCTCTTTTTACCAAATCTTTTTACTTTTCTCTAGAGAATGATAAAGACATCTTTATGCTCATCTTTTCTTTAAACTCTTCCTTAAATATCTCAGTCCTCAGTGATTTTTCAATTTCATCAACTGATTAATCTCTTAAGCATTTTAGTATAGAGAGCGAACTGTTAGTAGTACTACTACTAGTAGTAATAGTAGCAAGAGATGTAGTGATAAGTAACATTTATTGGAAGTGATAAGTAATTAACATTTATTGGAAGCTTAATATGTTAGATGTCCAAAATGCACACATTCTGATTTAATGTTCTTAATAACCTAGTATATTGAGATCTTTTAAGAAAAATTTAGAAACCAATGATTTTAACAAATAACATAAAGTTATACAGTTAATCACAAATAACATAAATAAAGTTACACAGTTAATCATATTAGAATAAAGATTCAAACCCAGTTTTTCCAATGTAAGACCTAACACTCTAAAGTAAACCATCAAACTACATATAGCATTTTTAATTGTCTATGTTTTAAAAATTCTTATCTTCCTAATTATATTAAAAGCTCTTTGAGAGAAATGATAATGTCATATATTTCTTGATCCATTGTAGAAACTAATTTCATGTACACCAAAAGCTCTCAATGAATATGAAGTAATTAATTGAACAGTTGATACAGTGAATTATAAAATATGCTGTTTAACAAAATATAAATATCAAGAGTAATAATATAGCAACCAATAGTTCAGTTCAGGTCAGTCACTCAGTTGTGTCTGACTCTTTGTGACCCCATGGAATGCAGCATGCCAGGCTTTCCTGTCCTTCACCATCTCCTAGAGTTTGTTCAAACTCATGTCCATTGAGTCAGTGATGCCATCAAACCATCTCATCTGCCAACCCTTTCTCCTGTCTTCAGTCTTTCCCAGCATTAGGGTCTTTTCCACTGAGTCAGCTCTTTGCACCAGGTGGCCAAAGTATTGGAGCTCCAGCTTCAACATCAGTCCTTCCAATGAATATTCAGGGTTCATTTCCATTAAGATTGACTGGTTTGATGTCCTTGCAACCCAAAGGACTATCAAGAGTCTTCTCCAACACTGCAGTTTGAAAACATCAATTCCTTGATGCTCAGCCTTCTTTAAGATCCAAATTTCATATCCACACATGACTACTGGGAAAACAATAGTTTTGATTTTATTGACCTTTGTTGGCAAAGTAATGTCTCTGCTTTTTAGTACGCTGTCTAGGTTTGCCATAGTTCTTCTTCCAAGGAGAAAGTGCCTTTTAACAGAATAAAGACAGTGAAAATCTGAAGCAGGTACATGAAAATAAGAACAACAATAAGTCGTGACTGACTCTTTGCGACTCCATAAAATGTATGTAGCCCACCAGGTTCCTCTGTCCATGGGGTTGTCTGGGCAAGAATACTGGAGTGGGTTGCCATCTCCTCCTCCAGGGGATGTTTCCTACCCAGGGGTTGAACCCTCAACTCTTATGTCTGGCACAGGCGACCTTCACCACTAGCGCCACCTGGGAAGCCCAACTTTCACATCCATATATGGCTGCTGGATAAACCATAGCTTTGACTAGATGGACCTTTGTTGGCAAAGTAATGTCTGCTCTTTAGTATGATGTCTAGGTTGGTCATAGCTTTTCTTCCAAGGAGCACATGTCTTTTAATTTCATGGCTGTGGTCACCATGTACAGTGATTTTGGAGCCCAAGAAAATAAAGTCTGCCGTTGTTTCCCTATCTATTTGACATAGAGTGATGGGACTGGATGTCATGGTCTTAATTTTCTGAATGTTGAGTTTTAAGCCAGCTTTTTCACCTTCTTCAAGAGGTTCATTAGTTCCTCTTCACCTTCTGTCTTAAGAGTGGTGCCATCTGCATACTTGAGGTTATTGATATTTTTCCCAGCAATCTTGATTCCTGCTTGAGCTTCATCTAGTATGGCATTTGACATGATGTAGTCTGCATGTAAGTTAAAGAGCAGGGTGACAGTTTACATCCTTGACATACTCATTTCTCAATTTTGAACCAATCTGTTGTTCCATGTCCAGTTCTAACTGCTGCTTCTTGACCTGCATACAGGTTTTCCACGAGGCAGGTCAGGTGGTCTAGTATTCCCACCTCTAAGAATTTTCCACAGTTTGTTGTGATCCACACAGTCAAAGGCTTTAGTGTAGTCAATGAAGCAGAGGTAAATGTTTTTCTGGAATTCTCTTGCTTTTTCTATGATCCCACGGATGTTGGCAATTTGATCTCTGGTTCCTCTGCCTTTTCTACATCTGGCTTAACCATCTGAATGTTTTATGTTCACATTCTGTTGACACTTAGCTTGGAGGATTTTGAACATTACCTGCTAACATGTGAAATGAGTGCAATTGTGCAATAGTTTGAACATTGTTTGTCATTGCCCTTCTTTGGGATTGGAATAAAAACTGACCATTTCCCGTCCTGTGACCACTGATGAGTTTTCCACATTTGCTGGCATACTGAGTGCAGCACTTTAACAGTATCATATTTTAGGATTTGAAGTAGCTTATCTGGTATTCCATTGCCTCTACTAGCTTTGTTCATAGTAATGCTTCCTAAGGCCAACTTGACTTTGCATTCCAGGATGTCTGGCTCTAGGAGAGTGATCACATCATTGTGGTTATCCAGGTCATTAAGATCTTTTTGTACAGATCTTCTGTGTATTCTTTCCACCTCTTCTTAATATCTTCTGTTTCTGTAAAGTCCATACCATTTCTCTTCTTTTTTGCACCCAATTTTGTATTAAATCTTCCCATAGTACCTCTAATTTTCTTGAAGAGATCTTTATTCTTTCACATGCTATTGTGTTCCTCTTTTTTTTTTTTTTTTGCATTGTTCACCAATAGTAGCCTCCTTTTTTGCAGCATCTCCACCTGTTAACCCACTTATAAAATTAAACACAACAGAAAAATGTGATGGTTCTCATATTTAAGCTTGTATTTGAATTCCTTGAAGGGATTATCATAGCACAGATTGCTGGACCTTCAGAGTTTATGATTCTTGCTCTGGTGGGAAAGTTCATGCTCAGTAAATCTTTAATCCAATTTTCTGTATATCAGTGGGCCTGTGTTTTCCTCTTTGTAGTTTGGTCTGTGGCCAAACTATGCTAGGAGTAATGGCAGTAATGTAGACTTCCTTCAAAAGGACTTATGCCAGCACACCATGGCTCCCCGGACTGTTGTAGTTGATGCCCTTGACCCCACAGCAGGCCACTGCTGACCCATGTCTTCACCAGAGACTCCTGAAAACTCACAGGCAAGTCAAGTTCAGTCTTTCGTGGGGTCACTGCTCCTTTCTCCTGGCTCTTGTTCCACACAAAGCTTTGTTTGTGCCCTCCAAGAGTCTCTTTCCCCATTCCTGTGGGAGTTTTGTAATCAAATTCCACTGGCCTTCAAAGTCAAATTCCCTGAGGATTCTCAGGTCCCTTGCAGGATTCCCAGGTTGGGAAATCTGTTGAGGGCCCTAGAATTTTTGCAATACTGCAAGAACTTCTTTGGCATAATTGTTCTCCAGTTTGTGGGTCATCTGTTCAGCAGCACTATAGTGAAGCTAATGGCAACCTCTTCCAAAAAGATTTATGCCATAGGCCACACTTAGCTCAGCTGCAGTCAGAGTCCCTGTCGCTGCAGCAGGTTACTGCTGATCTGTGCCTCCACAGGGGACACTCATACACTCAAAGTCAGGTCCAGCTCAGTCTCTTATGGAGGTCGCTGCCCCGTTTCTTGGGTTTGGTGTGCACGAGGTTTTGTTTACACCCTCTGAGCATCTCTGGAGGGTCTAAGATTTGATTTTAAAAGCAATTTTGCCTCTCCTACCATCTTGTTGGGGCTTATCCTTTGCCCTTGGACATGGAGTATCTTTTTTCGGTGGGATCCAATATTCTCCTGTCAGTTGTTCAGCAACTAGTTGTGATTTTGGTGTTCTCACTGGAGAAGATGGGTGCACGTCTTTCTACTCCACTATCTTAAGTTGGGGGTCTTCCCAACTCAGGGATCGAACCTGCTGACAGGGAAGCGCATAAAGACTGGAGTGGGTAGCCTATCCCTTCTCCAGGAGATCTTCTTGACTCAGGAATCAGACTGGAGTCTCCTGCCTTGCAGGAGGATTCTTTACCAACTAAGCTACCCGGGAAGCCCCATCAAGATTTCACATCTTTTAAAAAGAAGGAAATGGCAACTCATTCCAGTATTCTTACCTGGAGAATTCCATGGACAGAGGCACCTGGATGGCTACAGTCCATGGCTTCACAAGGAATCGGACGTGACTGAGCGACTAAGAATTTTACTTTCAAATATAGTTTTGTTCTACAAAAGTTAATTTTGTTGATATTTTCATATTTACTTGTTTATAATTATTCATGATATTCACTTATACTTTTAAAAATTATGTATCTGCAATTATATTACTTATTTCATTTCAGTGTTATTTTATTGAAATTATCCGCTGCTATTCAGTTGGACACGACTCAAGGACTGAACTGAACCGAATCTTTTTTCCTCCATTTGTTACCTTGTCATGTCTATTTTCCTTTATTTTTCAAACAACAATATCTAAAGGTATTAATTATTCTGTATGCTGTATTTCAATTCATTTTTTACTTTATCAAATCTGCTTGTATCATTTTCTCTTATTTTGGGGGGGATATTTGCCCTTCATTCCTAGTAACAAATAAAATTGATTGATATTATATCTATATTCCAATACATTTAAGAGTATAATTTTTATTTCAAAGGTGTCCTTAAATTCATTTCCCATGTTTAGATAACTAGTGTTTCATTGTTTAAATATATATTATTTTTATTATGATTTCTTTTTCTTTTAATTAATTTATTTTTTATTGAAGGATAATTGCTTTATAGAATTTTGCTGTTTTCTGTCTTTTTATTGCAATTCTTTATCTAATGTGTACATTAAAAAAAAATTCTCCCTTTATCATGTTTGGGAGTTATCATATCCTTATCTGAATAAGTAACTAAGTGCTTTGAGAACATGCTCCATATATTTTCATCTATTAGGTATTTCTGAGACCTTTTCTTTGTAACCTGATCAGGTTTGTTAAAACTTCCGTACATGCTTGGATTCAATTTCATTCTTTTATATGTGAGGCAAAGGTCTCTTTCTGTAATTGTGGTAGCTTCTTATGACCTGCACCAGCTTATGCTTTGCAGTCAAGTTTACTGTGTACATTTGTCTTTATCTATGTTTAGATGTATGAGTTCAGACTGGGCACTTAACCTTTCACCTGCTTCAGTCACCTTGTGTGTACAGTGGACCCTCTTGTTTGGTTGTGATACATAGTGAGCAACCCGAACAGCTGGGCTGGAATATATTACGTGACATAATGTTTGCATTTCACATTTCAAAAGCTCAGAAATTTATCTTCCTGTTGTCAATATGCATAATGACGCTCTTTGTGATGAAAAATGGTCTTTTTTTTTTTTCTCATTTTGTCTAATGTTCCTATCGTTTGTGACTCCATAGTGTACTTTCTTATTTTTTGCCTTTAATCTTATAGCTTACAGAGGTGTCTATTTTTTTTTTTCCCCAGAGGTGTCTATTTTTAAGATGTATATATTTCCATTGAGTATTATTTCAGTATTTTAAGAGTAGATTTCACTTGTACTTTTGATTACTAATATTTTGAATTTAATTATTTTGTCTATATTTTGTGATTGTACTGTCAGTGTTTATTCTTTCTCCCCCTTCTCCTTTCTGGACATCTATTCATTGATAGGATTTTCTGTATTAACTTTTATTACCTTTCTTTATCTTCACTGGTTTGGAAGCAATACCTTATATTTATGGAAGTAATACCTTGTATTTATGTAGTTTTAATGTTTGTGTATATTCTTTGTAGCTTTAGTGTTTGTGTGTATATCTGTAATATGAGTATTTGGCATGGCAGCATCTAAAGAATTATGTACCCCATTATCTTTCCAATAACATCTGTCACTTAGATTAGTTAACTCCAGGGACTTTTCTTACACATGGTATATTATTGTTGCCCTTTATTTTATTTCTATGTTAAATTTAATCTCCTTTACTAGTTCCCACTATTAATATTGATATTTATTGTTAATTATATATAGATTTCCCTACATAACTATTAATTTATTTGCTTATAATTGGTATTTGCCTGCATTTTCCCCAGAGTTAAAATTCTTGAATTATACCTTTGTGGTAGTTCTTTAGAAAAGGCTTATAAATAAACTGTCTAGTTTTATCTTTTATTTTGCCAACTTGTATCAGTGTTTGTTAATCTGGTGATCTGAATGGCAGTTATTTTTCTCAAAAATTTATGCATATGATGTCATTGTTTTCTGACAGTTATGTTGAATTTGGGAAGTCTGCTATAAATCTCATTGTTATTGATTTGTAGTTAATCTATTTTTATTTCTAGTCTTTTACAATTTTCATTTAGTGTCTGATAATCTACAGTTTGATAATAGTGTATTTATATGCAGATGGTAAGGAACAAAAATGCATATGTGGATCTTATTAGGTAACTTTTTTTTCAGACTGTGAAGTTAGAATTCTTAGCAATTATCTCAAATAGCATAGATCTTTAAACATATAGCTGATTAGGTTAAGACAAAACAATGGCAATTACTTCATGAAAACACATAATTAGTTTAAAAAATCCTTTGTATATTAAATTTTCAAAGACTATCATTTTTATAGTTTGACAACATTATCAAACATTGCCAAGGTTTCAATTAAAGAAAAAATGTCATGTACAACTCAGGGAGTAAAAGTCAGCAACATATCTCTTTGGAGCAAAACATCAACATATGAAAAAAGCTGAAAATGTATTCATATAGATTGACTCAGTAGTTTAACTTCAAAGAATTATTCATAATGATAATTTTATTCAGAGGACTATGAAAAAGATACTTAACACAGTTTTAAATAAAATAGCAAAAATGAAAAAAAAAATCCTGCAGTTAGCCTGCTTAAAACTTGCTGTATGTCTAGATACTGAAGTGTTTATCTGGCTATTAAGGTAAATTTCTGAGGAACTTTGGGGAAACGACTTGTGGCTAAGTGATAAAGACTCTGCCTGCCAAACAGGAGACATGGGTTTGATTGCTGGGTCAGGAAGATCCCTTAGAAGAGGAAATGGTAGTCCACTCCAGTATTCTTACTATACCAGGATAATACCAGGCACAGAGGAGCCTGACAGGCTACAGTCCATTTGTCTCAAAGAATCAGACACAATTGAAGTGACTGAGCACATATTAAAAATTAGTTTATAAAGGAATACATCCCATGGACTGTAGCCTGACAGGCTCCACTGTCCAAGGAAATTTCCAAGCAAGAATATTGAGGTGGGTTGCCATTTCCTCCTCCAGGGGATCTTCCTGACCCAGCAATCGAATCTGCAACTCCTCGGTTTCCTGCAATGGCAGACGGATTCTTTACAACTGTCCCCTGGGAAGTGCATAACAATATGCACAATGAGATAAAAATTTGGTCAAATTAATTGAAAACACATTGATAGATAAAACATAAGAAAAAGAATGAATAACATATCAACTAGTGGTAGTTTCATTATTTAGGTAAAATGGTTCAGTAGTAAAGAATCCATCCGTCAATGCTGGAGACACAGGAGATGTGGGTTCAATCCCTGGGTCAGGAAGATCCATTGGAGAAGGAAATGGCAACCCACTACAGTATTCTTGCCTGGGAAATCCCATGGACAGAGGAACCTGGCAGGATACAATTCATGGGGTTGCAAAGAGTCAGATATGACTGAACAACTGAGCACATGATGAATACTTTTAATTTTCTTCCTGCTTTCTAAAGTTTCTAAGCTATTTGCATGAATCACCATTGTGAGCTAGTGAAGCAATTATTTTGAATGGGAGGAACAAGATACCTAGTAAAGTGAAGTGAAAGTCACTCAGCCATGTCCGATTCTTTGTAACCCCTATGGGCTGTAGCCCACCAAGTGCTTCTGTTCATGGGATTCTCCAGGCAAGAACACTGTAGTAGTTAGTCATTCCTTTCTCCAGAGGATTTTCCTGATCCAAGGATCAAGCCTGGATCTTCTGCATTCCAAGCAGATTCTTTACTGTCTGAGTTACCAGAGAAGCCTCATAAACCTAGTAAAAGTAGATGTAAATAAGGTGTTTGTAATATAGCATATCAGTTCAACTCAGTTCAGTTACTCAGTCATGTCCAACTCTTTGTGACCCCATGAATTGCAGCATGCCAGGCCTCCCTGTCCATCACCATCTCACAAGTTCACTCAAACTCATGTCCATCGAGTCGGTGATGCCATCCAGCCATCTCATTCTCTGTCGTCCCCTTCTCCTCCTGCCCCCAATCCCTCTTAGCATCAGAGTCTTTTCCAATGAGCCAACTCTTTGCATGAGGTGGCCAAAGTATTGGAGTTTTAGCTTTAGCATCAGTCCTTCCAATGAACACCCTGGGTCAATCTTCTTTAGAATGGACTGGTTGGACCTCCTTGCAGTCCAAGGGACTCTCAAGAGTCTTCTCCAACACCACAGTTCAAAAGCATCATCTTTGACACTCAGCTTTCTCCACAGTCCAAATTTCATATCCATACATGACCACTGGAAAAACCATAGCCTTGACTAGATGGACCTTTGTTGGCAGAGTAATGTCTCTGCTTTTGAATATGCTATCTAGTTTGGTCATAACTTTCCTTCCAAGGAGTAAGTGTCTTTTAATTTCATGGCTGCAATCAGCATCTGTAATGATCTGCGAACCCCCAAAAATAAAGTCAGCCACTGTTTCCACTGTTTCCCCATCTATTTCCCATGAAGTGATGGGACCAGATGCCATTATCTTTGTTTTCTGAATATTGAGCTTTAAGCCAACTTTTTCACTCTCCTCTTTCACTTTCATCAAGAGGCTTTTTAGTTACTTTTCACTCTCTGCCATAAGGGTGGTGTCATCTACATATCTGAAGTTCTTGGTATTTCCCCCTGCAATCTTGATTCCAGCTTGTGCTTCTTCCAGCCCAGCTTTTCTCATGATGTACTCTGCATAGAAGTTCAATAAGCAAGGTGACAATATACAGCCTTGACGTTCTCCCTTTCCTATTTGGAACCAGTGTGTAGTTCCATGTCCAGTTCTAACTGTTGCTTCCTAACCTGCATATAGGTTTCTCAAGAGGCAGGTTAGGTGGTCTGATATTCCCATCTCTTTCAGAATTCTCCACAGTTTATTGTGATCCACACAGTCAAAGGCTTTGGCATAAAATTAGCTATTATTATTAATTTATGAGAGCACTGAAAAATGGAGATTGAAAAGTTAGAGATTTCAGACCTAGAAAATAATAGAACAATTTCTAAGTGTGACACATAAATGACAGGTAGAAAAGGAAATATCAATGAATTTGATTACATAAAACTTTAAAATTCTTGTATTGATGATATAGTAAACCAAACTGAAGACAAATAACAAACCAGAAAAAAAAAAAAAAAAACACCTGGCAGCTATATGACATTAAAAAACAGAGACAATACTTTGCTGACCAAGGTCCGTATAGTCAAAGCTAGGCTTTTCCAGTAGTCAGGTACGGATGTGAGAGTTAGACTATAAAGAAAGCTGTACTCCAAAGAATTGATGGTTTCATTTGTGTTGTTGGAGAAGACTCCTGAGAGTCCCTTGGGCTACAAGATCAAATCAGTCAATTCTAAAGGAAATCAGTCCTGAATATTCATTGAAAGGACTGATGCTGAAGCTGAAACGCCAATATTTTGGCCACCTGATATGGAGAACTGACTCATTGGAAAAGACCCTGATGCTGGGAAAGATTGAAGGCAGGAGGAGAAGGGGATGGCAGAGACTAAGATGGTTGGATGGCATCACCAACTAGAGGGACATGAATTTGAGCAAACCCCGGGAGTTGGTGATAGACAGGAAAGCCTGGCGTGCTGCAGTCCATGGGGTTGCAAAGAGTCAGGCACGACTGAGTNTGGCAGAGACTAAGATGGTTGGATGGCATCACCAACTAGAGGGACATGAATTTGAGCAAACCCCGGGAGTTGGTGATAGACAGGAAAGCCTGGCGTGCTGCAGTCCATGGGGTTGCAAAGAGTCAGGCACGACTGAGTGACTGAACTGAACTGATATGACAGCAAGAGGGCAAAGTATTTTACATAAAATACCTCTTAGAAACCAATAAGAGAAAGTGAAACAGACCAGTAGAAATTAGTCAATAAATGCATAAATAGCCAATAAGCATATCAATGTACAAATAATTACAAATTATAGCAAAATACATCATGTTTATTCATATGTAAGGTAAAAATGGAGAAGTTTACTAACAGCCAGTGTGATTGGGAATTTGGGAAAGGAGTTGGTTGTTTTAATGTTTTGATGAGCATGCAAGTTATAATAGTTTTTTAGTTATTTTAGTGGCATTTTGAAAAAGAATATCCA
>SJYW01045188.1:10571-64548 GCA_006410735.1 Raphicerus campestris
AGTTTTGATTTGCATTATCTCTGATAATTAGTGATATTGAGCATCTTTTCATGTGCTTTCTGGCCATCTGTATGTCTTCTTTGGGGAAATGTCTGTTTAGATCTTCTGCCCATTTTTGATTGGGTTGTTTTTATGATAAAGAGCTGCACAAGATATTTGTATATTTTGGAGATTAATCCCTTTTCAGTTGCTTCATCTGCAAATATTTTCTCCCATTTTGTGAGTTGTCTTTTCATTTTATTTATGATTTCCTTTGTTTTGCAAAAGCTTTAAGTTTAATTAGGTGCCATTTATTTTTGCTTTTAGTTTCATTACTCTAGGAGGTAGATTAAAAAGGATATTGCTACAATTTCTGTCAAAGAATGTTCTGCTCATGTTTTCCTTTAAGAATTTTATAATATCTGGACTTCTATTTAGGTCTTTGATCCATTTGAGTTTATTTTTGTGTTTGGTGTTAGAGAATATTCTGATTTCATTCTTTTGTGTGTAGCTATCCAGTTTTCCCAGCACTACTTATTGCAGAGTCTGTCTTTTCTCCATTGTATATTCTTGCCTCCTTTGCCATAGATAAACTTATCATAGGTGCATGGGTTTATTTCTGGGCTTTCTATTCTGTTCCATTGATCTATATTTCTGTTTCTGTGTCAGTATCATACTATTTTGATTACTATCGCTTTGTAGTATTGTCTGAAGTCAGGAAACCTGATTCCTCTAGCTCTGTTTTCTTTCTCAAGATTGCTTTGGGTTTATATGCAGTATAATTAAGCTGTTCATATGCAGCCAAGGTAATAAGTGAATTCAGAGCTTAGATAGGGAGTAGTAGTGCTGGCAGTTAGAAGTTGGAAAAAGAGTCAAGGAGAAGGTGTGACGTGAAGTTGCATCTAGGTGACTGAAAAATTTTGAGTTCCAGGGATTGGAGGAGATGCATTCCTCCTTCTTCCAAGCCCCTCCTCACTGTGGGAGATACTTAGAAGGGGGCCAGGGTAGGCACCAACTTTGCCATTGTTCCTGACTTGGGCTCCCATTAGGTTTCTTAGTGGTGCCAGGGGAGGTGCATGGTTCTCTCCTTGGTGGTGCCCTTCCAGCCCTGTATGGAGAATTTTCCAGGGATACCCTACCTTTTTGTTCCTCAGCACAGACGACAAGGAAAACAAAAGCTGTCCCCTGTCCACTCCCCCCCAGCCACTGGATGGGGCCTCAGGCTAAAACTACATTTAGAGGAATGAACTTGGACATGCTATGCTGTCAGGAAGCATTTAACAGGAGGCTTCCTCGGTGCTGTTTTGAATCTGTCAGGAATTCTCTGTTCCTTATTAATTCCTGAATATTCAGGAATTAAGAGGAGAGGCAAGCCTCTCCCGGGGGCTGAGGAATACAGGCATTTCCTTCGTTAGTTTTTCTATACGGTGATAAGTATCCTCTTCCTTCTTATGAACCACATGGTAAAAGTGATTATTGACAATCCTCTCTCTTTCATATGGATGACCTCATGTTTCCTTGATAACTTGTAAGTTTTGATTTTATCTTTGCTGAAAATAGCTATCTTGTAAGAGTATAAATATGTACAAAATGTTGAATAAAACACCTTTGCACCATCAGAGCTTTTCTTGTCTTGCTTTCTCTCTCTCTCTCCCTGCTCCCTCCTCTCTCTCTTTTTCAGGCTGATCCCCTGGAGTGCAGAGGCTCTCTGAGTTCATTTTCCTGCCGGGGCTTCTGGGCTCTTCCAAGATCAGGGATTGGACCCGTGTCTCCTGCCCCAGCAGGTGGATTTTTTACCATTGAGCCACCAGGGAAGCCTACTTGCTGACCTCTTAACTGTGGATGAGTTATTGATTCTTATTGGGGTCCAGCTTCCAGTCTCACTTTAAAAATGAGAATCACACCTTCCTCATGAAGTTGTAAGGATACAATGTTAAAAGGTAAAGCACCTGGCTTTGACCACATGATTTATGTAAAACATGGGAGCCAGGAAAAGGAGAGGGATACAAGTTTGAGAGCGGGGGAAGAGTTACTCTTTAATAACAGTATAGGCTTAAAGTTGAAAAAATGAGCACTGCATTTCAAGTTTGAATCTAAGAGTAATTTAGGTAACTATCAGGAATGCTAAGATAGAAACATAATCACTTGCTGATACATTCTATCTTACAAACCAACCACATAGTTATTTTCTAAAATAAATTATTTTCAATTTTTTTTCTTAAAATTTTTTCTATTAGTTTTTGTTCTCAATTTTTAGTATGCACCTGAACAATTCAGGATGGAGGTAAAGCAGTGGGGTGATAAAGTAATGCAAAACAAATTTAGTTGGAGAGTTTGTTGAAATACAAATTGCTCTCTGTATACATCCTGGAAACTCTGATTCTGAAGATCTGGGATCGAGCCCAGTAATCTGCATTTTAAAAATTTCTCCAGGTGATTCTGATAATAGTGAAAGAAGCTGACCTTCCTAGTATCTTATCTGAGGTTTGACCCTGGCGTTCTCATGCACGTGTCACAAACATGAGTGGCTTCCCAGGGGTGGCAATGTGAACCCAACACAGAGGGGTTGAAAGTGGTCCTTTGCTCAATCATCTACTTCCAATGTGGTGTGATGACTGTCCTCCCAGGTCATAGAGTTAGAAAGAAACAGAACCAGAGCTGAAAGCTGTATGACAACAAGCTGTCAAACCAATTAAAGCCACAAGAAAAATGGTGGAGCTGACAACCCTGAGAGTAAGGGCTTTTCAAAGCCATGTTGTGAAACAAAAACAATGATCTAAGTAGACCTGACAAGGAGATTAAAAAAAAAAAAAAGCCTCCAAAAACGATACAAAAAACAACCACATGCCCCAAAATATTGACATTGAAATTATCAGGAAGTCAAGACGTCTATGTAGACTATGCATTTATAAGCACCTCTTCCTGGTAATAATGCCTTCCCTAAGTGCATTATGGTGTATTCAGATTTAAGCTAATGAAATGAAGTCATATGGATGCACAAGACATTTAAAAACTAAGCAGTTGATAACGTGTCAGCAAACCCCTACACTTTTTAAAAGTGATGTTTGAAATCATAGGGTTCTGAATTCAACACCTTATAAAATTCACTAAACTTACCAGTAAATGTTTAGAGGGTTTTGTTTTTCTTTTTTTAGTTTTCTTACTAGCAAACAGCCGCATGCCATAATGACTAAAATAAAACAAGAAGCCACACAGTGCAAAAAAAATAGGTACATGCTTGTCTGGGCTCACTGTTGGAAGATGCACAGAAAATATTGTCAAGTGTTTGAACAAATTATGAAGCATTGGGCATCTGGATAAAATATAGATAAAAAACCCAATATGTCTTAGCCTACGGTACTTGTTGAATCACTTCAGTTATGAAATATACACGCAGTTGCTCTTTCTCTTTCTATGTGTCCCATTAAAAAAAAGAAAAATGTACCAGTGAAGATATATACTCAACAGAAAATTACTTTTTAATAAAACCAATACTTTGGAAAAATTGTGGAAATGTCTTCACTAATCGAGTAACTGCATTAACTAGAATAAAAGATTCCTGGGTAAGAGTGCAAACACAGCATCATCAGTGAAATTCTTTCACTGTATCATTTGTTGGCAAACTGTCGCAGCAAAGCCAAAAGTGTACAGGAGGAGATAGGATATTATCAATGTGGTTATTGTTTCTAGAGCCAGATTTTTAAGTGTCATAGAATCCTTCTAACATTTTGTAAGGAGATGGGGAGTCACCATGTAAATATTTTGGCAATGTGCTTGTAAAAGCCACCAAGACTAAAGATGAATTATGCATTTTTAAAGCCAATAGACAACTGTTTCAAACTTGCTGACCTTTTCTATGATGACAACTGGCTGTTGATAATGTTACCTAGCATATATTAAAAAACAAAACAAAAAAAAACCCTCACTTCATGGAAATGGAGAGGAAGTAATTGCTTCCAGAAAGTAAGTTGTAGAGTGTGATATGCAAAGGTACTCCTTAAAAACAAAAAAAAGACTTCCCTGGTGATCTAGTAGTTAAGAATCCACCTGCTGATGCCGGGGACACAGGTTCCATCCCTGGTCTGGAAACTAAGATCCCACATACTTTGGGGCAACTAAGCCTGTGTGTCACAACTACGGAGCCTGAGCACCAGAGCCCATAAGCTGCAACCACTAAGGCCATGGGCCACGACTATTGAGCCCACATGCCCTAGAGCCTATGTTCTGCAACAGGAGAAGCCACCGCAAGGAGAAGCCCTGTGCAGCTAGAGAGTAGCCCTCACTTGCCGTAACTAGAGGAAGCACGCACACAGCAACAAAGACCCAGAGCAGCCAGAAGCGAAATGATAATAATAAAAAGAGCAAAGGGAGGGTTTGGGAAGGAAAGGATTGGGAGTTTGGGATTAACAGATGCAAACTATTATCTAGATAATGAATAAACAACAAGGTCCTGCTGTATAGCACAGGGAACTATATTCAACATCCTGTGATAAGCCATAATGAAAAATAATATGAAAAAGAATCACTTTGCTATACAACAGAAATTAACACATTGGGCTTCCCTCATAGCTCAGTCAGTAAATCATCTGCCTGCAATGCAGGAGACCCGGGTTTGATTCCTGGGTTGGGAAGATCCCTTGGAGAAGGGAACAGTTATCCACTCCAGTATTCTTGCCTGGAGAATCCCACAGACTGAGGAGCCTGGCAGGCTACAGTCCTTGGGGTTGCAAGAGTCACTTAGCAACTAAAACTACCAAATCAACTATGATTCAATAAACTAAACTTTTAAAAGTCAATAAAATGACAACAAAGGTGGTGGTGGGAGTTGACTTTGAAAGTAGATGTTTGGAAGCATTGTTACTATTATGTGATTGTGCTTCTGACAGTCATGAACTTCCTCCATAAATTCTCGTATCTGTGTACATTAAAGAAATCTAGGAGGCAAACTTCAAAACTTGAAAATGGCTTCAACTGTGGAGTATAAGCCCATTTGTAAAAAATGGGACACTTTTCAATTAGTTTGCTAAAAAATAAAAAGATTAACTTTAGGAAAAAGTATTTCATGAGTGACATTTAACAAAAATCTTTACACGATTGAATGAGAATCATGACTTAGCATAACCAACCAGGTACATCTTCTGTTTGGAACTATCCATCTTGGTGAGGAATCTTTTTTCAGCCATGACCACGTTTTGCTTTTTTAAAATCCTGCCTGGATTATATTTGTCTTTATGCCAAAACACTTGTAAAATATATTATTTAATTTTTTTTTTTTTTTATGGAAGAAGGTACCCATGAAGACAAAGTGTCTAAGGATCATGGAAGTCACAGTGCAGTCCTGCACACAGTCCTGGGCCCTAGAAGGTGGTGATCATTTGTATCCCCCAGCCCTGCCCAGAGCACAACCAGTATTAGTAGGGATTAAGGCAAAAGTGTTTTAACACCTTCTGTGCACCAAGCTCTGGGAAGCAAATGAAAGCAACAGGGTGTCGTGTTCTGCCTGGGAAGAGGCGATGTACACACAGGAAACCAGGAGCAGGGCTAGACAGGATGCCTCTCCTACTGTGGTCAGTTCTTTCTTCTATCTCTTCTTATTTTTGAGCCGTGACTACCTTTGAAGACAAGTTTACAAAGAAAATTAAGCTAAAACCAGACCTTTGCATAGTCATAACACAAAGCTTTCAATCAAGATTTTATTTTNTCTAGATAATGAATAAACAACAAGGTCCTGCTGTATAGCACAGGGAACTATATTCAACATCCTGTGATAAGCCATAATGAAAAATAATATGAAAAAGAATCACTTTGCTATACAACAGAAATTAACACATTGGGCTTCCCTCATAGCTCAGTCAGTAAATCATCTGCCTGCAATGCAGGAGACCCGGGTTTGATTCCTGGGTTGGGAAGATCCCTTGGAGAAGGGAACAGTTATCCACTCCAGTATTCTTGCCTGGAGAATCCCACAGACTGAGGAGCCTGGCAGGCTACAGTCCTTGGGGTTGCAAGAGTCACTTAGCAACTAAAACTACCAAATCAACTATGATTCAATAAACTAAACTTTTAAAAGTCAATAAAATGACAACAAAGGTGGTGGTGGGAGTTGACTTTGAAAGTAGATGTTTGGAAGCATTGTTACTATTATGTGATTGTGCTTCTGACAGTCATGAACTTCCTCCATAAATTCTCATATCTGTGTACATTAAAGAAATCTAGGAGGCAAACTTCAAAACTTGAAAATGGCTTCAACTGTGGAGTATAAGCCCATTTGTAAAAAATGGGACACTTTTCAATTAGTTTGCTAAAAAATAAAAAGATTAACTTTAGGAAAAAGTATTTCATGAGTGACATTTAACAAAAATCTTTACACGATTGAATGAGAATCATGACTTAGCACAACCAACCAGGTACATCTTCTGTTTGGAACTATCCATCTTGGTGAGGAATCTTTTTTCAGCCATGACCACGTTTTGCTTTTTAAAAATCCTGCCTGGATTATATTTGTCTTTATGCCAAAACACTTGTAAAATATATTATTTAATTTTTTTTTTTTTTTATGGAAGAAGGTACCCATGAAGACAAAGTGTCTAAGGATCATGGAAGTCACAGTGCAGTCCTGCACACAGTCCTGGGCCCTAGAAGGTGGTGATCATTTGTATCCCCCAGCCCTGCCAAGAGCACAACCAGTATTAGTAGGGATTAAGGCAAAAGTGTTTTAACACCTTCTGTGCACCAAGCTCTGGGAAGCAAATGAAAGCAACAGGGTGTCGTGTTCTGCCTGGGAAGAGGCGACGTACACACAGGAAACCAGGAGCAGGGCTAGACAGGATGCCTCTCCTACTGTGGTCAGTTCTTTCTTCTATCTCTTCTTATTTTTGAGCCGTGACTACCTTTGAAGACAAGTTTACAAAGAAAATTAAGCTAAAACCAGACCTTTGCATAGTCATAACACAAAGCTTTCAATCAAGATTTTATTTTATTTTTTGGCTGCATCATGCAGCTTGCGGAATCTTAGTTCCCCGACCAGGGATTGAGCCCATGCCCTAGGCAGCAAAAGTGTGGAGTCCTAACCTACCAGGGAATTTCCACAAGATTTTGAAAGTAGTGAAATATATGCAATCAAAATGCTCTCTTCCTCCCGAACTACCTTGTTCTTTACAAAGTCTATTTTTATGTGTTTTGTAACTGATATATTAATATATATATATCTGTCTCCTGATATATATGTAGGAGATAGAAGAAATCTGGGTTCGATCCCAAGGTCAGGAAGATCCCCTGTAGGAGGGCATGGTAACCCACTCCAGCATTCTTGCCTGGAGAATCCAGTGAACAGAGGAGCTTAGTGGGGCAATACAACTTATAAATAAACATCTCTCCATTGTGGTTCATGTGCTAATATGTTTGGCAGGTACATAATTGAAAGAGTGTGGCAATGCCTTCAAGCAGACTATAAATACCTTGGAGATGACCTATCTTTCTTGCTGAGGTTTACTCATGGCCCACACAGGACACATGATTATGAGCCTCAGTTCCATAGACTGGCTAGCTGACTGAATGAAAACAATTGGTAAGTGTTTCTGTCGTAGGAACAACATAAATATCAACTCGGGGGGGAAAGGACTGAATATATAAATAAGCATTTGGCAGAGGGACAAAAACAATCAAATATGAAGCCTGAGGTGCATCCTATGAAAAACACTTACTAGTAGCTAAATTCATGGAGTGTTTACTCCGTGCCAGGAGGGTTCTGTGCTTAACACTTAGACTCTCTCGAATTTTCACAACGGCCTAGTGATATGCACCAGCACAGGGCTTGCTGTCGCAGGTCCCTGTGCCGCCTTCTAGAAGGTGAACTATTCTGGGGATCATTTCTGAGAACTATTTCCTTGTCTGCTCAGGGGATTTCAGACCCAAAGAGATCCCGATCGTGTGCCTTCCTGTGTAAAATGAGTTACAGAAATAGAGCTGCAAGAGAAAGGTCGAAATGGAGCCTCCATGTATAATGACATTATCATTGATTTCCTGGGCACAGGAGATATGCTCTGAGTGATTTTTCCAGCAAGTGGAAAAAACCAACCTGCCCTGCAGGCCTCCTTGTGGATAGGGCATCCTCAATTCTACTCCAGGGCCTGGCACTTTCTCTCTAGGGGGCTGATGCCCTTTGGCCTCCTCTGTTCCTCTGCCCACAAATGGGGAACAGGGGTGCAGGGAGGTCCTGTCTGGCTTTTGAGAGCACAGAGCACTAAGTGGTCTAAGGCAGGGCTAGCCTTTTCACTTCTAAACCTAGGCAGGTATAGAAATGGACTAAAACCAGACTTTCTTCCATGACAGAGTCCCCTGATGGAGTGGGCAGAGAAGACAGCTGCTTCCCAGGTGATGTGGGGACCAAGAGGTGTGAGTCTGCCCTCCTTTGTATCCTAGACCCTGAGATATTCCCCAAGTCAGAGGGACCAAGATGATAATGCTTGGAAGGAGGCAGTCCTGTCAACCTCTTTCATATCCTTTTGGGATATCAGCAAAGACAGACAATTCCAATTAAATTAACTCATGCTCAGAAAGGAACCATCAGAGGCACTTGCAGCCACCCTGTTCACCTCTGAGTGGGAAACCCCGGCTGCTGCCTTTGTTGGTCTATCCAGAGGAGAGGCCTCTTCCGCTCTTCCCCTTCCAGAGGAGGCTGAGCTTTTGCTGGGAGACCAATCATTTTATTCTAGGTTGAGAACCCAAGTGGACAATGCAGAGTGGCTGAGGGTAGGGAGAACAGGGCTCGTGGACATGCTATCAGCCCAGTTTGCACACAGGAGATGAGAAAAATGACAGCTGCCATTGATCTAACTCCTCCTCTGCCAGGCCCTTTTCATACATTTTCTTCATTTAATCTGCTAATAGCCTTTTAAGGTAGACGTTATCCCTGCTTTATTGCAGTTGAAGAAAGAAGGTCAGTCCTAATAATTCAGGATGGGAATCGTTTTATACTCCTGTTCCCCAGCTCCCCTCCTCCCAGAGCCCGCAGGTGCTCGAGACTTTATTTGATCATAAAGAATGGAATTCAAGCTACTGAAACACCATCCAGGTGAACGTATTCGGGAGAAGCCTCTGCTTTCTCCTGCTCCTCTCATTGTCCTCACTTCCTGCTCACCCAGCANTTGAATCTAAGAGTAATTTAGGTAACTATCAGGAATGCTAAGATAGAAACATAATCACTTGCTGATACATTCTATCTTACAAACCAACCACACAGTTATTTTCTAAAATAAATTATTTTCAATTTTTTTTCTTAAATTTTTTTCTATTAGTTTTTGTTCTCAATTTTTAGTATGCACCTGAACAATTCAGGATGGAGGTAAAGCAGTGGGGTGATAAAGTAATGCAAAACAAATTTAGTTGGAGAGTTTGTTGAAATACAAATTGCTCTCTGTATACATCCTGGAAACTCTGATTCTGAAGATCTGGGATCGAGCCCAGTAATCTGCATTTTAAAAATTTCTCCAGGTGATTCTGATAATAGTGAAAGAAGCTGACCTTCCTAGTATCTTATCTGAGGTTTGACCCTGGCGTTCTCATGCACGTGTCACAAACATGAGTGGCTTCCCAGGGGTGGCAATGTGAACCCAACACAGAGGGGTTGAAAGTGGTCCTTTGCTCAATCATCTACTTCCAATGTGGTGTGATGACTGTCCTCCCAGGTCATAGAGTTAGAAAGAAACAGAACCAGAGCTGAAAGCTGTATGACAACAAGCTGTCAAACCAATTAAAGCCACAAGAAAAATGGTGGAGCTGACAACCCTGAGAGTAAGGGCTTTTCAAAGCCATGTTGTGAAACAAAAACAATGATCTAAGTAGACCTGACAAGGAGATTAAAAAAAAAAAAAAGCCTCCAAAAACGATACAAAAAACAACCACATGCCCCAAAATATTGACATTGAAATTATCAGGAAGTCAAGACGTCTATGTAGACTATGCATTTATAAGCACCTCTTCCTGGTAATAATGCCTTCCCTAAGTGCATTATGGTGTATTCAGATTTAAGCTAATGAAATGAAGTCATATGGATGCACAAGACATTTAAAAACTAAGCAGTTGATAACGTGTCAGCAAACCCCTACACTTTTTAAAAGTGATGTTTGAAATCATAGGGTTCTGAATTCAACACCTTATAAAATTCACTAAACTTACCAGTAAATGTTTAGAGGGTTTTGTTTTTCTTTTTTTAGTTTTCTTACTAGCAAACAGCCGCATGCCATAATGACTAAAATAAAACAAGAAGCCACACAGTGCAAAAAAAATAGGTACATGCTTGTCTGGGCTCACTGTTGGAAGATGCACAGAAAATATTGTCAAGTGTTTGAACAAATTATGAAGCATTGGGCATCTGGATAAAATATAGATAAAAAACCCAATATGTCTTAGCCTACGGTACTTGTTGAATCACTTCAGTTATGAAATATACACGCAGTTGCTCTTTCTCTTTCTATGTGTCCCATTAAAAAAAAGAAAAATGTACCAGTGAAGATATATACTCAACAGAAAATTACTTTTTAATAAAACCAATACTTTGGAAAAATTGTGGAAATGTCTTCACTAATCGAGTAACTGCATTAACTAGAATAAAAGATTCCTGGGTAAGAGTGCAAACACAGCATCATCAGTGAAATTCTTTCACTGTATCATTTGTTGGCAAACTGTCGCAGCAAAGCCAAAAGTGTACAGGAGGAGATAGGATATTATCAATGTGGTTATTGTTTCTAGAGCCAGATTTTTAAGTGTCATAGAATCCTTCTAACATTTTGTAAGGAGATGGGGAGTCACCATGTAAATATTTTGGCAATGTGCTTGTAAAAGCCACCAAGACTAAAGATGAATTATGCATTTTTAAAGCCAATAGACAACTGTTTCAAACTTGCTGACCTTTTCTATGATGACAACTGGCTGTTGATAATGTTACCTAGCATATATTAAAAAACAAAACAAAAAAAAACCCTCACTTCATGGAAATGGAGAGGAAGTAATTGCTTCCAGAAAGTAAGTTGTAGAGTGTGATATGCAAAGGTACTCCTTAAAAACAAAAAAAAGACTTCCCTGGTGATCTAGTAGTTAAGAATCCACCTGCTGATGCCGGGGACACAGGTTCCATCCCTGGTCTGGAAACTAAGATCCCACATACTTTGGGGCAACTAAGCCTGTGTGTCACAACTACGGAGCCTGAGCACCAGAGCCCATAAGCTGCAACCACTAAGGCCATGGGCCACGACTATTGAGCCCACATGCCCTAGAGCCTATGTTCTGCAACAGGAGAAGCCACCGCAAGGAGAAGCCCTGTGCAGCTAGAGAGTAGCCCTCACTTGCCGTAACTAGAGGAAGCACGCACACAGCAACAAAGACCCAGAGCAGCCAGAAGCGAAATGATAATAATAAAAAGAGCAAAGGGAGGGTTTGGGAAGGAAAGGATTGGGAGTTTGGGATTAACAGATGCAAACTATTATCTAGATAATGAATAAACAACAAGGTCCTGCTGTATAGCACAGGGAACTATATTCAACATCCTGTGATAAGCCATAATGAAAAATAATATGAAAAAGAATCACTTTGCTATACAACAGAAATTAACACATTGGGCTTCCCTCATAGCTCAGTCAGTAAATCATCTGCCTGCAATGCAGGAGACCCGGGTTTGATTCCTGGGTTGGGAAGATCCCTTGGAGAAGGGAACAGTTATCCACTCCAGTATTCTTGCCTGGAGAATCCCACAGACTGAGGAGCCTGGCAGGCTACAGTCCTTGGGGTTGCAAGAGTCACTTAGCAACTAAAACTACCAAATCAACTATGATTCAATAAACTAAACTTTTAAAAGTCAATAAAATGACAACAAAGGTGGTGGTGGGAGTTGACTTTGAAAGTAGATGTTTGGAAGCATTGTTACTATTATGTGATTGTGCTTCTGACAGTCATGAACTTCCTCCATAAATTCTCGTATCTGTGTACATTAAAGAAATCTAGGAGGCAAACTTCAAAACTTGAAAATGGCTTCAACTGTGGAGTATAAGCCCATTTGTAAAAAATGGGACACTTTTCAATTAGTTTGCTAAAAAATAAAAAGATTAACTTTAGGAAAAAGTATTTCATGAGTGACATTTAACAAAAATCTTTACACGATTGAATGAGAATCATGACTTAGCACAACCAACCAGGTACATCTTCTGTTTGGAACTATCCATCTTGGTGAGGAATCTTTTTTCAGCCATGACCACGTTTTGCTTTTTAAAAATCCTGCCTGGATTATATTTGTCTTTATGCCAAAACACTTGTAAAATATATTATTTAATTTTTTTTTTTTTTTATGGAAGAAGGTACCCATGAAGACAAAGTGTCTAAGGATCATGGAAGTCACAGTGCAGTCCTGCACACAGTCCTGGGCCCTAGAAGGTGGTGATCATTTGTATCCCCCAGCCCTGCCCAGAGCACAACCAGTATTAGTAGGGATTAAGGCAAAAGTGTTTTAACACCTTCTGTGCACCAAGCTCTGGGAAGCAAATGAAAGCAACAGGGTGTCGTGTTCTGCCTGGGAAGAGGCGACGTACACACAGGAAACCAGGAGCAGGGCTAGACAGGATGCCTCTCCTACTGTGGTCAGTTCTTTCTTCTATCTCTTCTTATTTTTGAGCCGTGACTACCTTTGAAGACAAGTTTACAAAGAAAATTAAGCTAAAACCAGACCTTTGCATAGTCATAACACAAAGCTTTCAATCAAGATTTTATTTTATTTTTTGGCTGCATCATGCAGCTTGCGGAATCTTAGTTCCCCGACCAGGGATTGAGCCCATGCCCTAGGCAGCAAAAGTGTGGAGTCCTAACCTACCAGGGAATTTCCACAAGATTTTGAAAGTAGTGAAATATATGCAATCAAAATGCTCTCTTCCTCCCAAACTACCTTGTTCTTTACAAAGTCTATTTTTATGTGTTTTGTAACTGATATATTAATATATATATATCTGTCTCCTGATATATATGTAGGAGATAGAAGAAATCTGGGTTCGATCCCAAGGTCAGGAAGATCCCCTGTAGGAGGGCATGGTAACCCACTCCAGCATTCTTGCCTGGAGAATCCAGTGAACAGAGGAGCTTAGTGGGGCAATACAACTTATAAATAAACATCTCTCCATTGTGGTTCATGTGCTAATATGTTTGGCAGGTACATAATTGAAAGAGTGTGGCAATGCCTTCAGCAGACTATAAATACCTTGGAGATGACCTATCTTTCTTGCTGAGGTTTACTCTTGGCCCACACAGGACACATGATTATGAGCCTCAGTTCCATAGACTGGCTAGCTGGCTGAATGAAAACAATTGGTAAGTGTTTCTGTCGTAGGAACAACATAAATATCAACTCGGGGGGGAAAGGACTGAATATATAAATAAGCATTTGGCAGAGGGACAAAAACAATCAAATATGAAGCCTGAGGTGCATCCTATGAAAAACACTTACTAGTAGCTAAATTCATGGAGTGTTTACTCCGTGCCAGGAGGGTTCTGTGCTTAACACTTAGACTCTCTCGAATTTTCACAACGGCCTAGTGATATGCACCAGCACAGGGCTTGCTGTCGCAGGTCCCTGTGCCGCCTTCTAGAAGGTGAACTATTCTGGGGATCATTTCTGAGAACTATTTCCTTGTCTGCTCAGGGGATTTCAGACCCAAAGAGATCCCGATCGTGTGCCTTCCTGTGTAAAATGAGTTACAGAAATAGAGCTGCAAGAGAAAGGTCGAAATGGAGCCTCCATGTATAATGACATTATCATTGATTTCCTGGGCACAGGAGATATGCTCTGAGTGATTTTTCCAGCAAGTGGAAAAAACCAACCTGCCCTGCAGGCCTCCTTGTGGATAGGGCATCCTCAATTCTACTCCAGGGCCTGGCACTTTCTCTCTAGGGGGCTGATGCCCTTTGGCCTCCTCTGTTCCTCTGCCCACAAATGGGGAACAGGGGTGCAGGGAGGTCCTGTCTGGCTTTTGAGAGCACAGAGCACTAAGTGGTCTAAGGCAGGGCTAGCCTTTTCACTTCTAAACCTAGGCAGGTATAGAAATGGACTAAAACCAGACTTTCTTCCATGACAGAGTCCCCTGATGGAGTGGGCAGAGAAGACAGCTGCTTCCCAGGTGATGTGGGGACCAGGAGGTGTGAGTCTGCCCTCCTTTGTATCCTAGACCCTGAGATATTCCCCAAGTCAGAGGGACCAAGATGATAATGCTTGGAAGGAGGCAGTCCTGTCAACCTCTTTCATATCCTTTTGGGATATCAGCAAAGACAGACAATTCCAATTAAATTAACTCATGCTCAGAAAGGAACCATCAGAGGCACTTGCAGCCACCCTGTTCACCTCTGAGTGGGAAACCCTGGCTGCTGCCTTTGTTGGTCTATCCAGAGGAGAGGCCTCTTCCACTCTTCCCCTTCCAGAGGAGGCTGAGCTTTTGCTGGGAGACCAATCATTTTATTCTAGGTTGAGAACCCAAGTGGACAATGCAGAGTGGCTGAGGGTAGGGAGAACAGGGCTCGTGGACACGCTATCAGCCCAGTTTGCACACAGGAGATGAGAAAAATGACAGCTGCCATTGATCTAACTCCTCCTCTGCCAGGCCCTTTTCATACGTTTTCTTCATTTAATCTGCTAATAGCCTTTTAAGGTAGACGTTATCCCTGCTTTATTGCAGTTGAAGAAAGAAGGTCAGTCCTAATAATTCAAGATGGGAATCGTTTTATACTCCTGTTCCCCAGCTCCCCTCCTCCCAGAGCCCGCAGGTGCTCGAGACTTTATTTGATCATAAAGAATGGAATTCAAGCTACTGAAACACCATCCAGGTGAACGTATTCGGGAGAAGCCTCTGCTTTCTCCTGCTCCTCTCATTGTCCTCACTTCCTGCTCACCCAGCACTGGGTGACAGTGTTCTGATGGCAGCGGGCGTGTTCCTAGATGGGACACCCATAGCCCAGTAGGGGTGGACCCTGGGCCTCCAGGAAGGCACACGTTCCCTTGGGGTGTCACAGTGCCAGCTGCCAAATAGTGGGAGAAGCTTCTAGTGACAAGTCTTCCGGATTTCGCATAGAGCACAGCAGGCACACACTTGAGTGGCCTCCCGTTGCTGAAGCCTGGTGAGGCCTGGCTGCCACCAGCAATGCCCTGCGGCTCAGGTGTGCTTTGTCGCTCAGTCATGGTCTAACTCTTGCGACCCCGTGGACTGGAGCCCGCCAGGCTCCTCTGTCCATGGGATTTCCCAGGCAAGAATACTAGAGTGGGTTGCCGTTTCCTACTCCAGGGGATCTTCCTGATGCAGGAATGGAACCTGCATCTCTTGCTCCCCTACTTTGGCAGACAGATTCTTTACCTCTGTGCCACCGGGGAAGCTCATGCTTGCTCAGGAGCTGGCCTCAAACTGATCTGCTGCAGGGAGGCAGATTCCCTGCTAGCTGGATGTGGGATCTCTTTTTCTTTGCCCAGGTCAACTTTGACTTCTATGTATTTCACTCAGGTGACTTTGGAATGAGCACTCACAACTTCTGTAGGTGGTACTCAGGAAAAAAACCCCTCCAACTGGTCACTGAATGAATAAGCAGTTTAATTTAGCTTGGTTCTTTTTATAAAAACATCTTCCTCCTTCCTTCTTTTAACTTAAAAAATATGAAGTACACATACAGAAAAAGTCTGAAGTGTATATACATTCAATTACAAGAACAGTAATCAAGCAAGATCTTGTGAAACTACCACCCACGTTTAGAAATTGCCATTCCAGTATCTTAGAAGCCTTCTGTAGATCTTTCCTCAATTGCCAACCCCTCCTTCTCTCAAAAGTAACATTACTGATTTTTCTGATAATTGTTACACTAATTTCCTTGACTACTTCTAACTCCATGTTTAAATGGAGCTGTATTACATGTGTTCTTTGCCATACTTTCATTCTGCTCAGTTATATGTCAGTCACTCAAGATGATGAATGGTAGTTATTTTCACTGATGCATAAATACTTAGATTAATATACCATAAGTTATTTTCCCAGTCCATTATTGGTGGATATTCATCTCATGTCTGGCTTTATTGTTTTTATGAACAACACTGCCACAAATATTCTTGTACACATCTCCCCAAAGAGACACATTTGCAAATGATTGTTTGAGAACCATCACCTAGGGATGGAATCAATGGATCATTGCTTTCCACTTGTTCAACCCTATTAGGTTTTTATAATATATCCTATTGTTTTATATATTTTCTCATAATTAAAAAAGTTTTTCCCTTATGAATTTTAAGAAGTATTTTCAAAAAGTTAAAAATTCTCAATATAGGATGAACATAGGTCTAGACTTTTCGGTTCAGTTCAGTCACTCAGTCATGTCTGACTCTTTGTGACCCCATGGACTGCAGCACACCAGGGTTCCCTGTCCATCACCACCTCCTGGAGCTTGCTCAAACTCATGTCCACGAGTTGGTGATGCCATCCCACCGTCTAGACTTTAACTCAGTTATTAACGAGGGAATCATCATGATGGTCAAGTTTGGTTTAAATGAGAATTTGAGGAAGGAGATTTACATTGTTAGTTGGCCAAAGGAATGCTGAAATATGTTGCTAATAGAAAACTGGTTAATGTTCTACAGGGTGATAAAATCATAACCTTGATTTTATCTTTTTTATCAGTCAGAAATATGTTAACATTAGTTAATATAATTTCAGAGTATCTGGGCTCTAATCAAATAGAAAAGTCAAACACAAGTGTATTTTAGATAACAATATTTCTTTAGAGAGCTTGTTCAANGGAAGATTCTCAAAGTGGCCCAGCTTTTCTTCATGTTCCTGAGGCCTCCCTTCTCTACCTTCAGCTGCTGAGGACTCTCCTACAGGAAGATGCTCTTGGGCGGCACTGGCTGCTCCATGCAGGGACCAGGCTCCAGGCAAGATTGGAACCATCTGGTTACCTTCCCAGCAAATCCATTTGACCCCAAATAGGGCTTCTTAGCAACCCTGTAGAATCTCCTCCCTCATAAAAACCTTCACAGGAACTCTGGGCAACCCTCTGGCCTTAAAGAGGGCAACTTCCTGCAGGGTCAAGGCTGAGCTTTAACAAATTCCAGGCCAACAGAGATTATTGCATGATGTAACTTAGCTCTAAGACTAGCTTTCAAGGCCAGTCCTAAGAAGTACATTATAGCTACTATTTCCTAAGTGCCTGCCTAAGCGGGACCATGCACTTTACATGTGTTTCCCCTAGAAGTCACCTCTACTTCCCCAGGAGATTTTTACATGTGAGTAAGAGGCCCAGAGAGGTGGTGTGGTTTGTACAAGGTCTCACAGCTTCTGAATGGCAACGCCAGGATGTGAGGCCCAGTAGATCTGTCTTGAAAGCTCATCGCCTCATGCTGCCTCTCAAACAGGAAACAACTTGCTGAAGTTGGGGTTTGGCACCACAGAAATTCTGGAGCCCTCACGATCATTTCCAGAAAGGCAAAGTGAGGTCCAGAGAACTGAAGCAACTTGCATACAGTAGGCATTCAATAAGGTAGCAACACTTTAGAATGGTTTTCCAAGCTCCTGGCTAATTGTTGATGTTTGCCCCTTGAACAGGACTGTCCAGCTCTGCCAGTATCTGTCTCACCCGCTGGCATCTGAGCCCCATTCTCCCTAGGTGTCCTCGCCTCGGGACCACGTCTGTCTACTTACTGGGCTGGCAGTGGCATGACACATTTTCCATCTTGACCCTGGTGCAGGTCAGCCAGCTCCATGACCTCTACCACATTGATGAAAGCCCGTGGAAGCTGTGGAGAGTAGAGGGGTGGGCTTCAGTGGTCCCCAAGCACTTTTGGGGGAGCAGAGCTTACTGCTGGAAAGGGGGATCGTCTACAGTGTACTTCCCCCTCCCCAATTCTACCAATAAACTGAGGCCAAGAGAGGGAACGTGCCTTATGTTATCTTGTGGGATGGTCTTTATTGGCCCTACTTTATAGATTAGGAAACCGAGACACAGTCAACTTGCCCAAAGTCACATGGCTAGGAAGCCACAGTGCCCGGCTACAAGTCAGGCCAACTGGCTCCAGAAGCAGGCTCTTCGCCACCCAACCAAGGGAGTCAGATCCAGTTAGACTCCACCCCACAGAGAAGCTTGGCAGCTGCCTCCCTCCCATCCCATCCATCCGGGTACTTGCTGCTGGGAGACTCTGTGCAGTGTGCATCTCACTGAACACAAGTCTTCTAGCTGTGCTCAGGGAGCAACTCCTGGTGAGCCAGCAGACCTCCTGGTTGCTGGCAGGAAATAGGACCCGGGAACATGCCGCTGTCCTCCCTACCTGCTTGTAGAGGATGTCCAGGGCCTGCCGGATGTACTTAACATACTCCTCAGCAGAGCGGGCCTCCTGTGAAGAAGGAAGGGGCTCTGCTCAGCTCCTGGGAGGAGGGGGAGAAGTTGGCCTGATGCCCAGCACAGGAGGGTCCTGCACCGGATGGGAAGCCCAACCCTTGTTGCTGATGGACACAGTCTCTGGTAAGAAGTCACTCCTTGGGGACTTCTCTGGTAGTCAGTGGATGCCAATGCAGGAAATGTGGATTTGATTCCTGGTTGGGGAACTAAGCCCACATGCTGCAAAGAAACCCGTGCCCAGCAACTATGGAGCCTGCATGCTGCAACCAGAGAAGCCTGCAATGAAGAGCCCACATACCATGACAAGGACCCAGCAAGGCTGAAAAAAAGAACAGTCATCCCTTGATGCCTACTAGGTACCATCAACGGCCCCACCCCACCATCTCCATGGTATCTCTAACCCAGATCCTGACAGTTCTGGCCCCTCTGCCACGGCCTCCCCATCACTTCTACCCTTGTAACTCAGCTTGCGGGCCTCTTCTCTTGGCCCCTCTCCCAACTGGAGGCTGATTTAGCCCCTTCCAAAAACATGGCCTGAATCCTGGTGGTGGCCCCAAGTCATTTCCACAAAGTGCTGTTCTCAGGAAGGTAAACCTGACTTTGCATGAAGACAGGTCTTCTGGGTTACTTCTGGCTCCCTGGACCCCACAGAGTGCAGGACACAATGACTTTTAAAATCCCATGGGGTTGGATCACTTCTGCCTCTAGTCTGGTCAGTGAGGAAGAGAGGTCCCTGTGTGGGGGAGTCTGGTTCTCATCTAGAATTTGGGGACTGTCTCTCTGAGCCACAAAGAATGATAAATGCCTTCTCCCTGCTGCCTGTGACTGTCAAACATTCTAGCACAACCTCTGAGTTAGGGCAGCTGCTTTTTTTTTTTTTCCTTGCCAAATAAAATATAGCACATCCTCAATGGAGAACAAGATGAATTCCAAAAGTTATTACCTCCCAAAGTTTGTAAGTCTGGACATATCTCCCAATGGAAACAAGGTTGGGAGTGGGTTGGGTTCATAGGCTGGCTGAAGGTGATTAAAACATTTTTGTCCCTGAAGGGCAGTGAGCCATGGATCAAGACTGGTTCAACTGTATCAGCCATATTTATGACATTGTTTCAGCCTCCCCCTGCAACCTCTCCACCCTGAAGAAACACCGAAAAAATGGGTAGAGATTCCAAACAGGTGAGGGGGCTCCCTGGTTATCCACTGGCTACCAGAGAACAGTATTTAAGGGTGTTAAGAGAGACCACCTCAGCAGTGCCTGAGAGTGGGGACGTCCAGACACGCCTGGAATTGGGCAGCCAGTGCAGCAGACACTCAGGAGTGGGGACGGCTGGCCTGCCCAGCATGTGGGAGCCGGGCTGTCTGGGCAGAGTCAGGTGCCTGGGAGAGCCGGCCTGGGCGCCTCCCACGGGGGACGTCCCAGCCTCGATACAGTGACCTTGGCCATCAGTTCCATCCCCCAGGGGGCTGGTCAGGGGCCTACCTCATTGTCACAGTAATGGCACAAGTCATTGCTCCCAATGAAGAGTGTGATCAGCTTCCAGTCTTTCTGTAGGTTGATTTCCTGAGGGGGCAGAAGAGCCCACTTAGGCCTTGGTGGGGGGCAGGGGGCACAAGCATGTGCTAGACACCCCTTCCCCCCAGCGCCTTTCATCCTCTGTGTCACAGTGGAGAGAAGATATCACGTGGCGCTCCCTCACCCTCACTTTGGTGCTGGGCAAGGACTCCAGTGTGTGTGTGTGTGTGTGTGTGTGTGTGTGTGTGTGTGTGTGTTCGTGTGTGTGTGTGTTCGTGTTCGTGTGTGTGTTCAGTATAGAGAATTTTTTCCCTTAGAGATCAAAGAAACCTGAAGTCCAGGAGGAGGTGGCTTGTATTAACATACTACTAAAGAGCTGACTCACTGGAAAAGACCTTGATGCTGGGAAAGATTGAGAGCATGAAGAGAAGGGGGCAACAGAGGAGGAGATGGTTGGATGGCANTTTTTTTTTTTCCTTGCCAAATAAAATATAGCACATCCTCAATGGAGAACAAGATGAATTCCAAAAGTTATTACCTCCCAAAGTTTGTAAGTCTGGACATATCTCCCAATGGAAACAAGGTTGGGAGTGGGTTGGGTTCATAGGCTGGCTGAAGGTGATTAAAACATTTTTGTCCCTGAAGGGCAGTGAGCCATGGATCAAGACTGGTTCAACTGTATCAGCCATATTTATGACATTGTTTCAGCCTCCCCCTGCAACCTCTCCACCCTGAAGAAACACCGAAAAAATGGGTAGAGATTTCAAACAGGTGAGGGGGCTCCCTGGTTATCCACTGGCTACCAGAGAACAGTATTTAAGGGTGTTAAGAGAGACCACCTCAGCAGTGCCTGAGAGTGGGGACGTCCAGACACGCCTGGAATTGGGCAGCCAGTGCAGCAGACACTCAGGAGTGGGGACGGCTGGCCTGCCCAGCATGTGGGAGCCGGGCTGTCTGGGCAGAGTCAGGTGCCTGGGAGAGCCGGCCTGGGCGCCTCCCACGGGGGACGTCCCAGCCTCGATACAGTGACCTTGGCCATCAGTTCCATCCCCCAGGGGGCTGGTCAGGGGCCTACCTCATTGTCACAGTAATGGCACAAGTCATTGCTCCCAATGAAGAGTGTGATCAGCTTCCAGTCTTTCTGTAGGTTGATTTCCTGAGGGGGCAGAAGAGCCCACTTAGGCCTTGGTGGGGGGCAGGGGGCACAAGCATGTGCTAGACACCCCTTCCCCCCAGCGCCTTTCATCCTCTGTGTCACAGTGGAGAGAAGATATCACGTGGCGCTCCCTCACCCTCACTTTGGTGCTGGGCAAGGACTCCAGTGTGTGTGTGTGTGTGTGTGTGTGTGTGTGTGTGTGTGTGTGTTCGTGTGTGTGTGTGTTCGTGTTCGTGTGTGTGTTCAGTATAGAGAATTTTTTCCCTTAGAGATCAAAGAAACCTGAAGTCCAGGAGGAGGTGGCTTGTATTAACATACTACTAAAGAGCTGACTCACTGGAAAAGACCTTGATGCTGGGAAAGATTGAGAGCATGAAGAGAAGGGGGCAACAGAGGAGGAGATGGTTGGATGGCATCACCGACTCAGTGGACGTGAGTCTGATCAAACTCAGGGAGACAGTGAAGGGCAGGGAAGCCTTGTCGTGCGGCAGTCTGTGGGGTTGCAAAGAGCTGGACGTGACTTAACAACCGAATAATGATAAAATGTGATCCAAAGGCCTTCAAAGGAGCCCAGACGCAAAGACGCATCTAGAAGCAAAAGCCCAGAGCTGCCTGGGTCTAGAGAAGGGGTTGGACAGAGAGGTGAGGAGGGGGCTGGAGAGGTTCTAGGGAGCCTGCTTTCTACTCAGCAGTGCCATAATAGGAGTGCTGCCAGGCAGTGACTTCCAAGGCATAAACCCAGAGCACTGAAAAAAAGTGTTGGAGAGGAGGTTTAGAGGGGCCGGGTAAGAGGGAAGGAGGAAGGATTGGAATGAGAAGCCTATTTTTAGAAGCCCAAGTTTACATAATAGGGTTTGGGAAGCCAGCTCTTGGGTGCAATGGAAAGCTGCCAAAGGCCGCAGAGGCCTGCCACCTCCACCAGCCCTCTGCTCATCTCTCCTCCTGCAGCCGGCCTGGAGGGGAGGGTGCCTGGGGAAGGGGTGCAGCAGAGATGGCATCTTGGTGGCAAGACCTGCTCATCTGGTCCCTCGTAAAGATGAGCCAAGAGATTGAAGTGCAGCGGCGGAAAGGGGGCTCATTCAGGGCCACTTGCCCCCACCCCAGCTAAAGGCAGAGGGTAGCCCGGGGCCTGTACTCACAGGGCTGGTTTTCATTCGCTCCACGAGGTCCCGGGCCTGGGCTGGCATGTCCCTGGGCAGAGGAAGGGAAGGGAACATTAGAGCTGGTTCATGAGCAAGGGCTCAAGCTGTAGGATTTGCCCAAGAAATCTCAACCTATGAACAATCAAAGATTTGCTGTGGGTGTTGGAGCCCCAGTTGATCCTGACCCTGCCAGGGGGCTGACACACATCTCACCACCCTCTCCTGCAGGCCTGGTCCTCTGAGGCCACTTCGGCAGCAGGGATGGTGTGAGGGGGTGTTGGCGGGCAGGCAGTGGGGATCTGCTCAACCTTCCCGTCAGGGACGTTCCCTTATATTTCATCCAGCTCTTTTCATTGCAGGCTGAGCCTGTTCAGTTCTTATTCGGCTGCCTGTCTTAAAAATAACCTTTTGTATATTTGAAAAAAGCCATCACCCCAAATGATCCCTCAGCTTGCTCTTTTCCAAGCTTCATGAGTCCCTCAACCTTTACCTCTAAGTCCCAGTCTCTTCTTCTAATCCTTCTGTTTTTCTTCTCTATCATTCCTTTGGATTTCCAAACCAGTCCCCATCTCCTCACTTTCCCCGCTGGTAATGAAGCAGGATGAGGGAGACAAATACCAACAGGGCTAGTCCTCACTTCACCTGCTAGACGTGTGCCACGAATGCTTCTAGTTTAGAGAGAGGCGTGCCAATGGAACCCTACTCAGCAATCAAGGAGAATGAACTAGTGATACACATAACAACAGGGATGTATGTCAAAATAATTTTGCTGGGTGAAAGATGTTCGATAAGAAAAGAGTACACAGACTTCCCTCGTGGTCCAGTGGCTAAGATTCTGTGTTCCCAATGCAGGGGACCTGGGTTCAATCCCTGGTCAGGAAACTAGATCCTCCATGCCACAACTAAGGGTTTGTTGCCGCAACTAATGATCCTGCCTGTTGCAATAAAGATCAAAGATCCCACGAGTCACAACTAAGACCTGGTACAGCCAAATAAGGAAATATTTTTTAGAAAAGGGAAAAGAGTACATCATCTATGGCTCTGTTTCTATAAAATTCTAGAAAATTAAACCTAATCTATAGTGACAAGAAAGCAGGTCAGTGGTTACCTGGGTCCCAGGGAGTGAGTGGGGTAGAGACCGGAAGGGGCAGGAGGGAGGGACTGATTACAAAGCAGCACAGGGAAACTTTTGGAGGTGATGGATATAGTCATCATCTTGATTGAGGTGATGGTTGTAAAGGTATATGCATATAACAAACTGATCAGATTGCACCCTTTTAATATGTACAGTGTGAAAGTGTTAGTCAGCTGTGCCCCACTCTCTGTGACCCTAGCGCATTAGGCTCCTCCATCCATGGGATTTTCAGGGCAAGAATACTGGAGTGGGTTGCCATTTCTTTCTCAGGGGATCTTTCTGACCCAGGATTGAACCCACGTCTCCTGCATTGTAGGCAGACTCTTTACTGTTTGAACCACTGGGGAACTGGTACAGTGTACTTATGTCAATTATACCTCAATAAAGCAGTTATTTATAGCATATGTGTAACAGAAGGGATACAGCAAATGGAGGCTTCCATGGAAGAAGTCATAAAAGAAGGAAGTGGTACAGAATGGGTATTTTAAATCTTTGCATGTCCACAATAAGCTGGGCATGTGGCCAAGCACACATGGCACCGCCTGGTTTGGTTAAAGGTGACCACAGAAGTCTCTGTAATCTTTTTACAGGTTTGAGATATGAACAGGGGTATCTGTGGGTGATAAGCCCTCCAAGAACACTAGCGGAAGTCAGGAATGCCCTCTTTTCCCCTCTCCCTAGCCAAGTTCTTCCCACACTTCAAGCTCAGAGCAAGCCCTATCTCCCCTAAGAGCCTTCTCTCTGGGTTTCTTTACCCACATCTCCATTTCCTTTTTCAGTCTTGGCGTGCAGAGCCATGCTTTGGGAGCTCTGGGACCAGGGATCCCCTTCCAGCTCTGCTACCAGTTTGCTGTGGAGCTTTTTTCATCTCTATACAAAGAGGCAGGACTAGATGTTTTCTGGGGTCCCTTCTGGGTCTGTACCTGTCTGTAACTAGACTGCCCAGTTCACATTTTATACTTTTCTGTTTTCTGAGTACAAAATCATTTCAGTCTGCAACATTGCCATAAACAACACTTCTTCCCCCCAAAATTATTTCCTATTGGTTTAGGCTCCTTAACTAGACAGCAAGCTCTTTGTGGGCAGACNGCTGTGCCCCACTCTCTGTGACCCTAGCGCATTAGGCTCCTCCATCCATGGGATTTTCGGGGCAAGAATACTGGAGTGGGTTGCCATTTCTTTCTCAGGGGATCTTTCTGACCCAGGATTGAACCCACGTCTCCTGCATTGTAGGCAGACTCTTTACTGTTTGAACCACTGGGGAACTGGTACAGTGTACTTATGTCAATTATACCTCAATAAAGCAGTTATTTATAGCATATGTGTAACAGAAGGGATACAGCAAATGGAGGCTTCCATGGAAGAAGTCATAAAAGAAGGAAGTGGTACAGAATGGGTATTTTAAATCTTTGCATGTCCACAATAAGCTGGGCATGTGGCCAAGCACACATGGCACCGCCTGGTTTGGTTAAAGGTGACCACAGAAGTCTCTGTAATCTTTTTACAGGTTTGAGATATGAACAGGGGTATCTGTGGGTGATAAGCCCTCCAAGAACACTAGCGGAAGTCAGGAATGCCCTCTTTTCCCCTCTCCCTAGCCAAGTTCTTCCCACACTTCAAGCTCAGAGCAAGCCCTATCTCCCCTAAGAGCCTTCTCTCTGGGTTTCTTTACCCACATCTCCATTTCCTTTTTCAGTCTTGGCGTGCAGAGCCATGCTTTGGGAGCTCTGGGACCAGGGATCCCCTTCCAGCTCTGCTACCAGTTTGCTGTGGAGCTTTTTTCATCTCTATACAAAGAGGCAGGACTAGATGTTTTCTGGGGTCCCTTCTGGGTCTGTACCTGTCTGTAACTAGACTGCCCAGTTCACATTTTATACTTTTCTGTTTTCTGAGTACAAAATCATTTCAGTCTGCAACATTGCCATAAACAACACTTCTTCCCCCCAAAATTATTTCCTATTGGTTTAGGCTCCTTAACTAGACAGCAAGCTCTTTGTGGGCAGACAGTTCACTTTTTGATTCTTAGTAACCTCCATGGGGCTCAGTCCTTCCCAGGTGCTCAGTGAATTATTGCTTATTGATTGATAGAAAGGAAGTTTGATCTTAAATAAAACTTTGAAACAATATACCCTAATTATGACCATTTTGGTTTTTTGTTTTGATACATATTATAAACTAGGTGGGTTACTGGCCTCATTGAATCTTTGCAACAGCCAAGAGAAGTAGGTACTATTATTATCTCCATTTATAGATGAGGAAACAGGTTCAGAGATACTAAGTGACTTGCCCAAGGTCACACAGCCAGCAAGGCTGGGGGCTGGACAGAGATAATCTAACTGGAGGGCTCATTATCCTGGTTGCTCTGCTGTGGCATTCATCTCTCTTTAGGTGAACTTATCCTTTTCCACACCATGCCACATGACACAGGGCAGATAAGGAAGGCTCACAGAACGGTGCTCCATTCTTGCTTACTTAAGCTGACTAATGGCTTGCTGTCCTTTCCCCTAACACAGGACCTCCGAGATCCTAACAAGAAGCTGCACGTGTCGGCCACTTCCCCTGCCACTCTTCGTTCTCACGGAGACACCAAGCAGTAGTGAAACAGAAAAGGCAGTTTAAGAGAAGTGAAGCAAGAAAGGGGAGAGGGGCTTGAACGTCAACAGACTAAAGAATCAATTCCTGGTTAATGAAGCCTGAGCTCTATAATGATATTCATAAAACCGTAATGATCATCATCATAATAATGGCAATACCAGCAAGTAGATGTTAATATTACAGCCCCAGGCAGCCCAATTTTTCACAGAAAAATAAGTTCTTCCTGCTTATGACGCTGAGGAACTGACATTGCTTCCTGTGGCTCAGAGACTCAAACCTAGCAAGCGTGGGGCCCTCCTTACCGTGTCTGAAAGGAATGCTGCCTGTAAACAGAGTGAGTCAAGCCGGTTCTGTCTCCCTGGTGATGTGACTGCAGCAACCCTTCTACAAAGCAAAGACCCAGCACACTCCGTGCAGAAAATCAATGAACTCTGTCAGGCATTTCAATTTTAATTATCTGGATTGTTGTCAACCACAGAAATCCAAGTGAAAACAAACAACTGCCTCGGTGTTTTAGGGGCTCTACCACCTAACTCCCTAGTGTCAGATACCAGCCTTTTCAGAGTCCAGCACTAGAGGCTCAGAGGCGAGAAGAGAGAGAAAGGAAGGGTGGCCCTCTGTCAGGCCCTGCTTTGCGTTCCAGGGGTGCTGAGAGTCCCCCAGGCATTCGACTCTGGTTTCCCCTGGGTGGGGAGGTCAGCTGAAGTCAGCAGGATGCATCCTGGGCCCCGGCCACCTGCCTGTTGTCCAGCCACCCTCAAGTTCTTCCTCCTGCTGCCCTGAGAGGTGTTAACAGTGCCGCAGGCAGAGCGAAGGCTCCAATTCAGCCTGTTTCATCCTGGTTTCTCCGGGCATTTGCGCTGATGACCCTGAGCTGTTCAGAAAATGGTTTAAGCTTCTGGGTCCTTATGCTAATACCCATCTCAAAGTGGGCGAGGATTTCAGGAGATAATCCACATGAGGGGCAGCTCGGGGCTGGGTAGCAAAAGCATTCCATCCACAGCCACTGGTACTGCTCAGATACCACACTTCTCTCCTCCCCATCTCTCAGGCTTGCCCTCCTCTGTCCCTCCGGTACCCCCGTCTACTCACCGAGCCCTGGCCCCTTCTGTGGCTACATTCAGCCCCGCTGTCTCCTCCTGGGTGCCAGTGGAGAAGCCGAGGATGTTGGGGTTGAACTTCTTCAGAATGTCTTTGAAAGAGGAGATGGAAGAGTGCACAGGTGAGAGGGAGATGGATGTACAATGTTGGGGCACAGGTGTGGACCGGATGCTCCTGGTCTTTTCAGGGTGGGCTGACTCCCCCCTTATAGATAACCTTCTCTTCCCTTGCTCAGGGGAGGGCCCTGGCCACAGCGAGGGGTTGTTATGGCCACAGTGATGGTGCTTCTCTGTGTTGCTACTTACTGGGAAGTGTGGTGTGGGTCCCTAAGTCGCCATCCCCTCCAATGCTGGGGAAGAGAAAGCACATTTGTTAAAATCACCAGTTATCATGTTTCTGAGTCAGAACCAGAGAGGCTGCCGCAAGGCAGGATTTCCATCCCCCTTAGGACTAGCATGAGCATCAGGGCATTGCCTTGCATTCCAGCGCTGGGCCATGGGTATCTGGCCTCATCTCTGTCGAGTGATGGGGAAACATACCACCCATGCCTGTATGGGGAACATCATCAACAAAGATGAGAGAACACCCTCACCTCCAGGAGAGTCCTCGCCAGGATGTGGGGAGGTCACTGGAGTTGCTGGGTCGGGCTCCTACTGCTGTCTGAAAAAGGCAAAGAGAAGGCTGTAGAGCTGGGCTGGGTCAGGGGCAGGCTGGGGGAACTGGGGAGAGCCCCTCTGGCCCTGGGGTAGCAGCTGGGACCTGGATTTACCTTTTCTGAAAATGGTACCAGTTTTTCTCCAGGCCGCTTAATCTCTGAGTTGTCCTGACTCCCCAACCGTCCACACACAACCAGTAACCAAGTCACGGAAGAAGCAAGATGCTTCCTCCCATCTTCTCTGGCTTCCAGCCCTTTGTGTTCCCTCTGCCATACTCCCTGGTGAGACTCTCATCTCCTTGCCATGGACGGCCCTGGCCCCATTCGGCCCTAGCCCCCAGTGTCTCTTCCCTTCTCACTCCGTTGCCCACCTGCTCCTCCAAGCACATCTGCTTCTTCACACTTCCCCTGACTCTGATCCTTCACCAACATTCTGAACTCACCACGACCTGGTTTCCACTTTCCTTTCTTGTTCACCCCCCTTTCCTGTCCACACACACCTTCAGGTCTAAACAAGTTGATCTGAAGCGTGAGAGCCTTGGGGCAGCCTATTAACAGCCACTCCATCCCTTTCCAGAATACAAAACTTCCTTTCTAGCCCTTAAGTCTCCAGTTCATTCCGTAAGACCTTGGTCAGCTTCTACTTCCTCCATCAAGCTTTACCTAAAGGCCCTACTAATAAAAAAGAGAAATTCCTCTTTGAAACTTATAAAAGTAAGTGAACCAGGGAAATAATACAAGGATTTTTTAGTTAATAATTTACCCCTACTTTAATAACCTTGCCTCCTGCCACAGGTTCTACATCCCTCCTAACCCCTTACCCACATATACATACCACCAGAGCCGATGAATGGTTAAGAGCCTGATGTGTATCCTTCCACAGCTAAGACGCACTCACACACATATGGGGAAGTTGTTTTTCTATGGACATGAACACCTGATTTCAAGAGTCCTATTTGTCACCTATCTGGATAGATGTCTCCTTCAGTGTAAGTTTTTTATTCCCCCAGCTGGACAAGTTTTAAGAGGGTTAAGACCACATCTCATACTTCTTTTCCCTCTGAAAAGCTAGCAGACTATCTCACACATAGCAATAGCAAAATCTTGGGCTGGCCAATATAATTCCTTTAGTGAAACTGAACTATGTGCAGGAATTGGGTCCCTTCTGCCCCCAAGAACACATTTTTGAATGGGGTGAAGGGGAGCTGGGTGGTTTGTGGGTAGACCCACCACCCGAGGAGGGAGTGAGGGAGATGAGTTCCCTAGTGATGTTGGGCAGACTTGGATAAGTACCTTAGCACATACAGATGAAATGCCTGGGAACAAGGGGGAAGAAGGGATGGAATGGCTTCGATCTGGGTTGGAGGGAAGCCTCATGGGAGGAGGTGGTGTTGGAGCAGGGGTGTGGAAGGGTGGAGGGCAGGGCTTCTAGATTGCCTGCTGATGTCTCGTGGCTCCCTGGCTGTGCTTCAGTGCCAGATACAGGTAGGTTCTCGACAGTCAGCTAGATGCTGAACGCTCTGTACTCACAGTCAGTGAGTCACCCAGGGCAGCCACCACTTTGATATCCGCTGGTCGGAGCTCGTGGACTAAGGAGACAGGCAAAGAGATGAATGGTTGGCAGAGGTCTTCCTTTTAAATTATTAACTTGACTAGAAGCCTGAGATTCCGTTCTCATCCCATCCATCCCCATTACACTTATTTCCAGCCTAAGGCTTTAGAAAATTTGTCTCTTCCATGCATCCCAAGCAACCAAGGCACTGAAGATAATGGGCGTGATGGCTCTTAGCCATCTGGAGAGGAGCCCAATTCTTGAGGGGTCCAGGAAAGTTCCAGCTGTGGGGATCATGAGCACAGGCAGAGAGGACCCTCATCCCTGACTGTACCTACCTCACTAGGCAGGGAGCCCTGAGGGGTTGCCATTAGGAATAAGTTGAGATAAGAAGTGTGGTTTGTGGAGCACCTGGGAGCCCAGCCGTGCTGCAGGCCAGCTCGTCATGGGCTGCCCAGGATCAAGGTCTACAGTGCACAGGAATCAGCAAGGCCTGCTCAAAGCTCCAAGATGTGCTTGTTGGTTCTCCCAGCAACCTGCCAATTAGCCCTTGACTGAAGGGGGTGATGACGTTCATACTCACCTGACGTGGGGACACCCTTGGAAGGATTCTGCTTCGTACACAGGAAGTCACTGCCCCAGTTCTAAATCGACAAAAGCANTGCCAATTAGCCCTTGACTGAAGAGGGTGATGACGTTCATACTCACCTGACGTGGGGACACCCTTGGAAGGATTCTGCTTCGTACACAGGAAGTCACTGCCCCAGTTCTAAATCGACAAAAGCAAACACACAACAGCAGACACTCACGGTGCAGGAAGGTTAGCCCAAGAAGAGCTAGCTAAAGAATTCTCCCCCGCACACAGCTGTTCCCTGAACATGGTGCCTTGATGAAAACCAGCAGAGGCAGCTGAGAGACACTGGCATCCAGGCTATAGGGCATTGATTCTTTCATGTGAAATCCAGGGAAGATCCCCTGGAGAAGCGAATGACAACCCACTCCAGTATTCTCGCTTGGAGAATCCTACAGACAGAGGAACCTGGTGAGCTACAGTCCATGGGGCCGCAAAGAGTCGGACACTACTGAGCAACTAACACATCCACTTTCACTAATCTAGAATCTATCCTAAGATTCTGTATTGACACCAACATAAACACAAATGCCGCCTCAACCTTGTTCCAGCCTCCACCAAGAATTCCTTAGCTAAAACTATGTCACTGTAGAGGATCATGTGAGGCAAAGAGCTGTGGGTTGTGGATGGAGTGAGAGGGGAATCAAAGAGAAAAAGGGTGTTTGCCACCTCCCCATGCACGAAACAGTGCTTGGGTCTCATCCCCAGAAATTCTGACTCTCTCTGGGGTGGCACCTGGATTCGATACCTTTTAGTTGCTCCCCAGGTGATCATTGCATAGAGTTTGCAAACTACTGTCTTAGATCTCCTCTCCATAGGGCAACCACAGGGTTCCACATGGGTTTAGGTGGTGTCATTTAATGTGAAACTAATGAACACTAATTACAATGCTAGGACTAAACAATAATTACAATATTTTTAGGAAAGGTGAAATTTTTACAGATGCAAAGTTTCTAGTTTCTGTATATCATTTCTGAATGTGTGTATGTCTTTTTGTGTATTTAATAGCCAACCAGTTCCTTGCATGTGTATAAATGAAAGTCTATAACTTGGATTTTTTGTTTGTTTTCTTAGTTGCTAAGTCATGTCCAATTCTTTTGCAACCCCATGGACTGTAGCCCACCAGTTTCTTCTGTCCATGGGATCTCCAAGGCAAGAATACTGGAGTGAGTTGCCACTTCTTTCTCCAGGGCTCTTCCCCACCCAGGGATCAAACCCACATCTTCTGTACTGTCAGGCAGATTCTTTACCGCTAAGCCACCAAGGAAGCCCGTGACCTGTGTGGGCTTTTAGTCACACTCTCTTGACTCTGGAATACAGAGCACACTTTCCAAGTGCTGGTGGAGGGGATGAGGTAGGAAGCAGAGGGTATAGCAGCTGGGAGAGAAACAGACATCCTTCCCTAGTGTGCCAGACACCTGCATGTCCCCAGAGGGGCTTGAGGGACAAACCCAGTGCTGAGTGCACAGGAGGGCTCCACACACAGGTGCTGTCTGGTTGGCTGATTCTCTAGGTGTGTGGTTGCCAAACCTTGGGAAGTTTGTCTCTTTCATCTGATCAGAGGCTGATGCAGACACACCATGTTAAAACACTCCTCTCACAAGGGAGCAACAACACACCTTCCTTTACATACTATTTGCTTAATCTGATGTAAATGAGTTTATTCCAAGGAACTGCTCAATTAGTCATTTTGATGGAGTCCTTATTCTGTGTGGAGGTTCTATTGAAATCAAGAGCATGTTTGTGTGTAGATGACAAACATCCAGAGAAGATGCAATTTAAAATAATTCTACAGCCATGAGTGCTTTAGAAAACATCTCAGAGAACTGATGAGCCAGAGACAAGCCCATCCCCTGCAGGCCAACAGATGCAGGTCGGAACTGGAGCACGTTCGTCTGTCCCAAGGGAAGAACTGCTTAGGGTGAATAGGCTGCACCCTACGCCAGGGCACCCAGATCGCCTGCAGGTCTTGGGAAATGCAGGTCCTGAGTCAGCAGGACTGGGGTGCCACCCAGGACTCTGCATTTTTAACAAGTTCTCAAGTAATGTTGATGTGGCCCGTCTGTGGCTAATTTTAATAGCAAAGTATTTTTTTAAAAATCACTTTCTGTGCCTGAGTTTTTCAGTCTTCCAGCAACAGAAGTAAAGGCATGTGAGACTAAGATCAAAGACAATGGGCCAGAACCACTTAGTTCATCAGTGTGTATCTGGCACTTAGCACAGCACCTGCCCCATTTAGGCATCCAATAAACACACATGTTAGATAAATAAACAAGTGCCTAACTGACAAGAGGCAGCCGACATTTCAGTTCTAATGGATTTTGGTCCACGACTGGCCTGAAATAAGCCTCTGTTGGGCTAATGTGAGCCTGAGAGAATTCGGAGAGGCTAAATGGTGGCCTTACCCCAGCCATGAAGCTGGTGTGGCCTGTATCTCAGAGCTGAGCATCTGACGGTTCTTCAGTCTTTTCCTGTAAGTTAGTCTCAGTGCTTCAGTTGGCTTATAAAAGGTCTTTCCTCACTCCTGCTACTCCCCCATCCATTTTCCACACTAATTGGGAAGCTCTTTTAAAAAGCTCCCAGATTTTACCAGATTATACCACTTTCTCCTAGAACCTCCAAGATCTTCTCACAGCTCTCCACCAAAGTTCAACCTTCTTTCTCAGGGGTTCAGATTCTGTATGATTATGCCCTTGATGACCCCGCTTATCTCATGACCCCAAACTCTCCACTTCATTTACACGCCCATAGCCATGCTGACTTCTTTCTCCCCTCAAATGCCCGCAACTGAGCCCCAGTTCTGAGCCTCTGCAATCGCTGGTCCTGGTCACAGCTCATCAGAATGTGCTTTCCTTGTCCCATCGCACCTTCTCAAGACTGTCCTTACTCTCTGACATGACTATGCTTCGCTATCCATTGGATGCCTCCTTCAGTAGACTGTATGGTCCGTAAAAGGGATGGGCTCCATCTGTCTGCTCTATGGCTCTATCTTCCTGAAACAGTACCCAACACACAGGAGGTGCCCAGTCTGGAAATGACCTCTAACTCCCGAGGACAGAACTAGGTCTGACACTCCTCTGAATCCATGCTGGCCCCTAGCACAAGACCGGGCAAAACCTAGGTGCTCAGCTGACACTGGTGATTGATTCCCTGTCCAGGTGGCCTGGACCAAGCCTGTCCCGTGAGGCCTGGTGTGCTTCAGGATCTTCCAGGCCATCTTTGCAGCAACTGTCCCTAAAGCCATGGGCCTTAACTCCTCAGAGCTAGAATGATTGCCCTGAACCAGACAAGCCCTGGAGACCCACCTGCATATATATCAGCTTCCTGGGGGCCCAGTCCCTGGAACTGAGGCTCTTCCTACTCAGCTCCCACCTTACAGGAAATCGATGTGCATTATACCCACTGCCTCCCCCTCATCCCTTCTTGAAAGGCGGAGCTGCCTGATCAGAAATGACGTCTGTGCAAAGGTCAAAGATGACTGATCTACAGGCACTTCCTCTAGTTGGTTGCTGACGTCAGGAAAACACTTGAGAGCAAGTTAGGACAATCCTGGGACTCTGTGGTTCAGGAGCCTTTGTTTCACATTCCAATATCCAGTAGGTAAGTTTCTGCTTAAGCTACCTCTCTGAAATCCACACCACTCCCTGAGTCGCTGGGGGCGGGGGGTGGAAACGGTTTGTCTCTGAGAGAGGCAGACATGTGTCAGGAGTTATTACCTCAATGGCTGGCGTGGTGGAGTATGTGTAGTTACTGTTCCGGGGGGTTCGCAGGAAGGGCTCAATCTAAGGAAAAGAAACCACAGGGGGAGGTTACATGACAGCCTGGAAGACTGCTTAGGAAATATTAAGTACTAACAGTCCTGTCCTCTAGGTTCATTTAACATGATTCTTCTGCATTTAAATAGAAAGAATCATACAGACAGAATTTCATTCATTCCCTAGAGGGTTTTACATAACAGCTGTGACAAGGGATGCACAATAAAAGGACTAAAAAGGGTTCCATCCACTTTTTTTTTCCGGGTTCTGTGCTTTTCTTTTCACCCTAACAATGGAACATCTCCCTAATCATCAGAATGACTTTCCCTTCTTTGTCATTGCTCTGGCAAAAGATTGATATTACAGGGATCTTTTTGTCTCCAAAAAATGTTATGATCATCAGTGTTTTTTAACATCTGTTGCTATGATTTTGCCTCCTTTGAGTTATGTCCCTTACCCGTTTCAGGTTGGCTTCACATACGCTGGTTGCATTTTTTTCTCATGAAACGGCCTCTTCATTCCCTGCTCACCTTTCTATTTCACCATTGGTTTCATACATGCCCCATCAAGAATCTAAGTGTATTCTGTTGTGGGTGATAAGTTAGTCAAAGAAGGAAGAAGGAAGTAGACAGAGGGGTAGCAAGGGAAAGCAGGTAATGAGAAAATGTGGAAATGATAGTGAAGCAAGAAAAAGTTCATAAGACAGAGATCAGCCCAGACAGCCCAGGGCTGTCAACGCCTTCACAAGTCGTGCTCAGTGGAGTAGAAGGGCCACGGTCTGAAAATCTGGGAATAAAATGTGAGTAAGTAGGAAAAATCAGAATGTTGGAGGAGATGTCATTGTATATCTGTTCCAGGGGTTGAAAGCCCATTGCCCATCTGCTTTATTTTGGCCTGAAAGGTGTTTAAAAAGATGAATGCTGCCACAAGAGGCGTGTACCCTTCAGTTCTGACCTGCCACTGTCTCTTGTCCATCTCACCCACACAGTCCTGTTCTAGGCTGGCACTGCATCTGAGCTTTCAACCCTGAGTGATCCCGCTTTACAGGTGAGGGGCAACTGAGGTGCAGGGTGGAGCAGGGACCTGCCCCAGGTGCACTGAGGGCAGAGCTGGGCCTGATCCATCAGGCCTCCTGACCAGCAATGCCCCCATTCCATGGCTCACACCAGGGTCAGGCCTGAAAAAGACCTGGGGCCAGACAGAGGGATGAGGAGGTGGTCTTAGCGATTCACTTGGAGGATGAAATCTACATGCACAAAACCCAACCCCCAGCCGTCAGCACAGACCTTGCCCCCTGGGGCATGTCACGCCTCTCCTTTGGTCTGAGTCCAGGCCCTCAAAACACAGGCCAAAGGAACACTCAGGGCCAAGGGCAGGAAGTGTGCCCTAGACCGTNACCTTGCCCCCTGGGGCATGCCACGCCTCTCCTTTGGTCTGAGTCCAGGCCCTCAAAACACAGGCCAAAGGAACACTCAGGGCCAAGGGCAGGAAGTGTGCCCTAGACCGTCTGCTAGAGTGCAAGGGGAGAGAGACCTTACAGCAGCATGTCACCACGGTTAACCAGACTTGTCTCCAGCCAGTGCTATTCAGTGTCCCCTGTCCCCTGAGATTCCCTAGCAGCTGAGGGCATGTAGCATCCTATAAGCAACTGACTCACCTTTGTAAAACCCCATGTGTTCAGAGCTCTGTTCTAGGTGCTGGATGAAGGGAGGATCCAGAGGCATACAATTCAGTGAGGCAGAAAACATGACAAGTATTGGGTAGCGAAGCATCAAAGAACAGTGTGTCCAGTAAGTGCAGTAACTGCCGAAGAAGGATTGTAAGATCTGGGAATGTGTGGTCCTTAAAGATGAGTCTCAGTGGCAGGTAGGCCACTCCTCATTATTCTCCCCCGACTTCCCAAGACCTGGATTGGGCACAGGGCCTGGGAGCCGGAGCTTTTCTCAGAGTAGCTAGCATAAGAGGAACCAGAGTGCAGACTCCACCTGCCCTTCTGCATGTGCTGAAAGTCAAGCTGGGGAGTTTGACCCAAGGGTAGAGGGAAGGGCCAGAGGAGAGAGACTGATCTAAGAGGTCAGAGGTCAGGGAGACACTGGAATGTGGTGGGAAGTGAGGCCACAGAAGGAACAATGAAAACAGGTCCAGGACAGGCCCAGGCAAGGGGCCCGAGCGCCTGGGGCCTATTTTATTGATTGTCGGCTGCATTGTGCATGCATGAGTCAGACTGGGGTGAAAGGCCTGGAACTCAGCAGATTGTCTGCTGGCTATCCTAGGCTCGGCTGGTAACACCAGTAAGCAGAAAGCGAAGCCCGCTGAACGCCTGCACGAGGAACTGTCCTCCTCGGTACAGCTGGGAAAAGATGGTGCAGCCTGCCCGGAGGCAGAGCCTGGTCAGCCACTGATGTGAGTCAGAAACATGAGTCAGTGGCTACCGGAAAAGGGCGTGTGCATCCTGGCCATGTTAACAGGTGTAAACTTCCACAGTGAAGGAGAGCTGGTGTTCTTCTGTTCTGTGCTTCTCNATGTGAGTCAGAAACATGAGTCAGTGGCTACCGGAAAAGGGCGTGTGCATCCTGGCCATGTTAACAGGTGTAAACTTCCACAGTGAAGGAGAGCTGGTGTTCTTCTGTTCTGTGCTTCTCGGACCAAACCAGGTGTGTATAGTCAAGCCCGGGCACCGACTTAAGTGGGGTCATATTCCAAGGACTCATATCTACTGTATATAGAGGCAGGGTTTGGAATAGTTGTCTGCCATAAATGGTTGAGGAAATTGAGGAGAAGATCCAGGAAAGGGTGGTAGTGGTAAAGAGGAGGACATAGGAGTACCCACCGACATTTCTATCCCACCCCATCATCCCATCCCAAACATGACCTACTAGGCTGATTCCACAAGCTGTTAGTGGATAGCCACTTGGCTGTTAGTAACACACTTCCTTGAGAGTGTGGAGCCTCTGCTTGCTTTGGGAGGATGTGGTACATGCATGCTAAGTCCCTTCAGTTGTGTCCCACTGTGCGACCCTATGGACTGAAGCCCTCCTCCAGGGGATCTGCCCAACCCAGGGATTGAACTCACATCTCTTTATGTCTCCTGCATTGGCAGGTGGGTTCTTTATCACTAGTGCCACTTGGGAAGCCTGGGAGGATGTGGTAGAATAACTCAACTATATGAGAGCTTGCATCAACAGGACTCCAAAGCCCTCCCCATGGAGATTCTAAAGCTGTAAAATTCTCTGTTGCTTTATGATGGAAAGGAGCAGGTAACAATTTTAACACCCACAGTGACAAGGACCTGAACTGGGGGNTCCCCCCCATCCTCTGAATCCATCTGCTCCCGGGCAAGGGGCAAGACAGGTGACAGACATGTGCTGGGGTAGGGGCGCGGGGGTTTGGGGACGGTGTAAAGGGAGATGGGCAGGGCCTGAGCTCTGGGTTTCTGGAGAGCAGCATTACCTGAGCAGGGCAGGAGAGGGGTATGTCTGCCATCAGATCCAGGGTATCTGTTTTCCTTCCCAGTGGTTCAAGCTGATGGGGGAGGAAGGGAGAGCCGTGAGTGTACTAATTTGTCTCCGCTGAAGTGAACATTCCCTGGCAGGGCATCCTGCAGTGGGGGAACACTCAGAACTTGATTTCAGGGGGGTTGGCTTCTCCTCCTGGCTCTGCCAGTCACCAGCTGTGGGATACCGGGCAAGTCTCTTAGCTTCTGCAGGATTCAGCTTCCTTGTAAACTTATAAGTCTTGCAGGGCTGTTGAGAAGCTTAAATGAGATAAACATGGCTTNCTCCTGGCTCTGCCAGTCACCAGCTGTGGGATACCGGGCAAGTCTCTTAGCTTCTGCAGGATTCAGCTTCCTTGTAAACTTATAAGTCTTGCAGGGCTGTTGAGAAGCTTAAATGAGATAAACATGGCTTAAACTGCCTAGCAGAGTTGTTGGCACATAGAAAATACTGAATAAACATGAAGGTTCTGCCTTGCATTCATATAAAGAGTCCTGCATCACAGTTCAAAGCCCGTCGGAGAGGATGCAGTTGATCCAGGAATCTTAAGGACTCTGTATTTCTCATTCTACATCGACTTCTACAGAGACACCAATCACTCTCCTCCACACCTTGCTTGCAAAGGGAGCCCCTCCATTCTGGAGGGGCTGGGGCTTTGCTCTAGACTAGAACCCCAGAGAACCAGGAAACCCCACTCATCTTACCATGTTGACCCAAAGGGCCCTGGAGAGCTGGGAGTGGAATTTCTGACTTGGGTGGAGGCAGTCTGGGGCGAAGAAGGACACATCTGGGCGCCCATCCTAAAAGAGAGAAATAGACATCTTTAAGATCCTGTTGGTGCCGAGGATAGAGAGTGGGGCTCACTGGCAGGCCTGCCCTCTGGAGTGGACCTCTCAACACCCTGCATCCCCAGGGGGGCACTCCCAACCTGCAGCTTCCTAAGGGCCAGCTCACTTTGAGAGCGGGCTCAGAGTAGTCCCACAAATCAACAACCTTGAGTGACCCCAAGCCCCCAACGTGCTTTCTGGATCTCACAATTCCCATTATTTAATTTAAAAAGTGTTATATATATATATATAAGGTGTATGTATGCAACCCATGCCATGGATGAGGGAATGAGATCCTAGTCCCTGAGGAAGTCTTAGCCAGTCAGCTGGGAACAGCTATTTCCCAACTCTTGACCAGTTGGTCCCAGTGAGCTTGGTAGGGAGAATAGGGCCTCAGGCCTGGGCAAAGTCTAGGTGCTTAAATCTTCTTCTGGTAGGCCCTTGGGATGGAGGCCCAGGTGGACAGACCCAAGTCCCCATCCTGGCCCCTTCACACAGCCCTTCTGCTCAGAACGGAAGAGTCGGGTGGAGAGCAGAGCCAGGGAGAGAAATAACAACCACAGTGCTGGGTATGGGGCCGAGAGTGAACAGTCTGGGGTTGGACGTGTTCAAATCTCAGCTCTGTCCCTTATTTCCTGCAAGCTTCTAGGAAGGATTCTTCATGTCTGTGGGCCTCTCTTATGTGGGGGTGATAAAGCTCACCTCAGAAGGTAATTGTGAAGATTTTACATATGGTATGCACAGTGCCTGGCATGTAGTAGGTACTTAGTAAAATGGAGACTGCAGTGAGCAGTCATGAGAACATTAAACACTGGGCTGCCTCTTGAATACAGTTCTGATGTTCAAGGAGGCTGAAGCCACCAGACCAGCAGCTAGAGAGCTGCCTGGGTCCACCCCATTTGTTCCCAGTCTATGGAAGCACTTGGCATTTTCACTTTGGATTTCCTCCTCCTTGTGGGAGCCCTGTCAGGGAGGGCAGGGAGCCTACCGCCAGGACAGGGAGCCGGATGTGGTAGAAGAAGGGCTGCAGAACCACAGAGAAGTCCTCCCGCGTCTCGTACCGACCGGACTCCACCAGCTCGCGCATGCTGCTCTGGGGACACACCCGTGGGCATCTTCAGCACAGGCCCGGGTGCTTCAGGTACCCATTAGCACAAGGCTGGGGGTGATGGGCAGTGATCTTGTGCCCATCTCCCTCAGCAGGTGGGCTAACTCAATTCTTCTCTTGAGAACACAAACACACTTGATGACAAATCTCTTTCCAGAGAATTGGAAATGGATTGTGCCTCCTTTTGGTTCTGGTTTTAAGTGGACTACAAGTTCTGAAAGGCCAGCAGGAAGTCCCAAAAGGAACAGCAACCTAGGAGAGGCCTCCAGAGGGCCCCTAGGCTTGGGACCTGCAACACCCTCATTGNCCGTGGGCATCTTCAGCACAGGCCCGGGTGCTCCAGGTACCCGTTAGCACAAGGCTGGGGGTGATGGGCAGTGATCTTGTGCCCATCTCCCTCAGCAGGTGGGCTAACTCAGTTCTTCTCTTGAGAACACAAACACACTTGATGACAAATCTCTTTCCAGAGAACTGGAAATGGGTTGTGCCTCCTTTTGGTTCTGGTTTTAAGTGGACTGCAAGTTCTGAAGGGCCAGCAGGAAGTCCCAAAAGGAACAGCAACCTAGGAGAGGCCTCCAGAGGGCCCCTAGGCTTGGGACCTGCAACACCCTCATTGGCTCCGTGGCCTCCCTGTTGGAGAGGTGGGGGGGTTGCGGGGGCAACTGGGCATCTAGGGGGCAGGGGAGGGAAAGGCAGTCCCATGGAGCACCCAGGGCTATTCCCCTTGTCAGGCCAAGGGTTGAGGCTGAGCCAGCAAGACAGCTCGTCCGTGAGGACTTTGTCACCTAGGTTCCTTTGTGAATCTGCCTGGGGTGCCTGAGATACCTAAGCCAGGAAGTGGCCTGGATGGTGATGTTGCCTCTCAAACTCTGAATGGCTCTTCCCTTCCTATGAGCCTCCCCAGGGGGGCTCTGGGCTGGTGTGCTGATCGAGGTGGAGAAGAGACCTTCTTGGTCTTACCTGGTAGGCTCGGGTGATGGACTCCAACTTGGCCAGCTCTTGGGAGTTCTCCCGCGGGCTCAGAACACAATTGCATAAAATGCTGGAAAAAGAGGGGAGACAGAAGGACCCAGAGGCAAAGCTGCGGTCAGGGTGGAGGTGGGGGAGTGGCTCGCAGGAGGCTCTGCTGCACATGCTCAGGGGCAGGTTTCAGGCCTGACCCAGGAATGCATAAGGGGAGGATACATAGATGGGCACCCTTTCACCTTAACAAAGTACTAAGTGTTGGACCACAGGCCCTGGGCCTTCAACAAATTACACTGAACAAATGCATTTAGGCAATGAGAAGCCCATGTCTAGTGTTTAAAAATAAGTACAAATGCACGTTTTGGCGAGCCTGTTGCTCAGGTCCCCAGACACCTCTGGAGTTCACACTAGTGTCCTGCTGTGTTCCCTTTTGTTTTATGATGAATTATTTCACACTCATAAAACCTACTGGATGTTAAAAAGGATCTCTCTTCTCAAGACAGAACCTGGTGCAGAGTAAGACTTTAAAAAGCATTTGTTAAGTGAATAAATGGATGTGTAAGGCAGGAGGAACAATAAAACACACACCTGTGTACTGCTCACTCCACTTAAGAAACAAAGCACTCCCAACGGGAAGTTCTGCGTGTCCCTCCCCAGGCCACTTCTTCCCCGCAAAGGCAGGTGAGCTTTGCTTTTGTTATGGTTTCATCGTGTGTGGACACACCTGTATGTCACTCCTTCTCACAGGCTGGGCTGCACTGTCTCTCCANTCCAACTATCGCAAAGCTGGTCCTGCCTGTCCCTTCCCCAGGTGGCTCTAGAGCTTTCCTCTTTGACCTATTTCCTGCCAGACACTCCCGATGCGGAGTCTGAGCTCAACTGGCTTCACTCTAGGCCATCAACCTGCAGGTGGACCTTCCCACTGGCCCCACGTGTCTCTGCTGAAATGCTCAGTCTGGCCACCTCTGGCTTCTTAATTCCCCTCCTGAAGAATCCACATGTGTTACCCTGCTCCTCTCCCTCCACTGGGCTCAGGCCTCCTCTCCCACCTGCTTCTCCCAAAGACAGAGGTGCTTCTGCACCCTCTTCTCCCCTCTCCATTCTCCTCCACTCCCCCCCATCCTCTGAATCCATCTGCTCCCGGGCAAGGGGCAAGACAGGTGACAGACATGTGCTGGGGTAGGGGCGCGGGGGTTTGGGGACGGTGTAAAGGGAGATGGGCAGGGCCTGAGCTCTGGGTTTCTGGAGAGCAGCATTACCTGAGCAGGGCAGGAGAGGGGTATGTCTGCCATCAGATCCAGGGTATCTGTTTTCCTTCCCAGTGGTTCAAGCTGATGGGGGAGGAAGGGAGAGCCGTGAGTGTACTAATTTGTCTCCGCTGAAGTGAACATTCCCTGGCAGGGCATCCTGCAGTGGGGGAACACTCAGAACTTGATTTCAGGGGGGTTGGCTTCTCCTCCTGGCTCTGCCAGTCACCAGCTGTGGGATACCGGGCAAGTCTCTTAGCTTCTGCAGGATTCAGCTTCCTTGTAAACTTATAAGTCTTGCAGGGCTGTTGAGAAGCTTAAATGAGATAAACATGGCTTAAACTGCCTAGCAGAGTTGTTGGCACATAGAAAATACTGAATAAACATGAGGGTTCTGCCTTGCATTCATATAAAGAGTCCTGCATCACAGTTCAAAGCCCGTCGGAGAGGATGCAGTTGATCCAGGAATCTTAAGGACTCTGTATTTCTCATTCTACATCAACTTCTACAGAGACACCAATCACTCTCCTCCACACCTTGCTTGCAAAGGGAGCCCCTCCATTCTGGAGGGGCTGGGGCTTTGCTCTAGACTAGAACCCCAGAGAACCAGGAAACCCCACTCATCTTACCATGTTGACCCAAAGGGCCCTGGAGAGCTGGGAGTGGAATTTCTGACTTGGGTGGAGGCAGTCTGGGGCGAAGAAGGACACATCTGGGCGCCCATCCTAAAAGAGAGAAATAGACATCTTTAAGATCCTGTTGGTGCCGAGGATAGAGAGTGGGGCTCACTGGCAGGCCTGCCCTCTGGAGTGGACCTCTCAACACCCTGCATCCCCAGGGGGGCACTCCCAACCTGCAGCTTCCTAAGGGCCAGCTCACTTTGAGAGCGGGCTCAGAGTAGTCCCACAAATCAACAACCTTGAGTGACCCCAAGCCCCCAACGTGCTTTCTGGATCTCACAATTCCCATTATTTAATTTAAAAAGTGTTATATATACATATATTAGGTGTATGTATGCAACCCATGCCATGGATGAGGGAATGAGATCCTAGTCCCTGAGGAAGTCTTAGCCAGTCAGCTGGGAACAGCTATTTCCCAACTCTTGACCAGTTGGTCCCAGTGAGCTTGGTAGGGAGAATAGGGCCTCAGGCCTGGGCAAAGTCTAGGTGCTTAAATCTTCTTCTGGTAGGCCCTTGGGATGGAGGCCCAGGTGGACAGACCCAAGTCCCCATCCTGGCCCCTTCACACAGCCCTTCTGCTCAGAACGGAAGAGTCGGGTGGAGAGCAGAGCCAGGGAGAGAAATAACAACCACAGTGCTGGGTATGGGGCCGAGAGTGAACAGTCTGGGGTTGGACGTGTTCAAATCTCAGCTCTGTCCCTTATTTCCTGCAAGCTTCTAGGAAGGATTCTTCATGTCTGTGGGCCTCTCTTATGTGGGGGTAATAAAGCTCACCTCAGAAGGTAATTGTGAAGATTTTACATATGGTATGCACAGTGCCTGGCATGTAGTAGGTACTTAGTAAAATGGAGACTGCAGTGAGCAGTCATGAGAACATTAAACACTGGGCTGCCTCTTGAATACAGTTCTGATGTTCAAGGAGGCTGAAGCCACCAGACCAGCAGCTAGAGAGCTGCCTGGGTCCACCCCATTTGTTCCCAGTCTATGGAAGCACTTGGCATTTTCACTTTGGATTTCCTCCTCCTTGTGGGAGCCCTGTCAGGGAGGGCAGGGAGCCTACCGCCAGGACAGGGAGCCGGATGTGGTAGAAGAAGGGCTGCAGAACCACAGAGAAGTCCTCCCGTGTCTCGTACCGACCGGACTCCACCAGCTCGCGTATGCTGCTCTGGGGACACACCCGTGGGCATCTTCAGCACAGGCCCGGGTGCTCCAGGTACCCGTTAGCACAAGGCTGGGGGTGATGGGCAGTGATCTTGTGCCCATCTCCCTCAGCAGGTGGGCTAACTCAATTCTTCTCTTGAGAACACAAACACACTTGATGACAAATCTCTTTCCAGAGAATTGGAAATGGATTGTGCCTCCTTTTGGTTCTGGTTTTAAGTGGACTACAAGTTCTGAAAGGCCAGCAGGAAGTCCCAAAAGGAACAGCAACCTAGGAGAGGCCTCCAGAGGGCCCCTAGGCTTGGGACCTGCAACACCCTCATTGGCTCCGTGGCCTCCCTGTTGGAGAGGTGGGGGGGTTGCGGGGGCAACTGGGCATCTAGGGGGCAGGGGAGGGAAAGGCAGTCCCATGGAGCACCCAGGGCTATTCCCCTTGTCAGGCCAAGGGTTGAGGCTGAGCCAGCAAGACAGCTCGTCTGTGAGGACTTTGTCACCTAGGTTTCTTTGTGAATCTGCCTGGGGTGCCTGAGATACCTAAGCCAGGAAGTGGCCTGGATGGTGATGTTGCCTCTCAAACTCTGAATGGCTCTTCCCTTCCTATGAGCCTCCCCAGGGGGGCTCTGGGCTGGTGTGCTGATCGAGGTGGAGAAGAGACCTTCTTGGTCTTACCTGGTAGGCTCGGGTGATGGACTCCAACTTGGCCAGCTCTTGGGAGTTCTCCCGCGGGCTCAGAACACAATTGCATAAAATGCTGGAAAAAGAGGGGAGACAGAAGGACCCAGAGGCAAAGCTGCGGTCAGGGTGGAGGTGGGGGAGTGGCTCGCAGGAGGCTCTGCTGCACATGCTCAGGGGCAGGTTTCAGGCCTGACCCAGGAATGCATAAGGGGAGGATACATAGATGGGCACCCTTTCACCTTAACAAAGTACTAAGTGTTGGACCACAGGCCCTGGGCCTTCAACAAATTACACTGAACAAATGCATTTAGGCAATGAGAAGCCCATGTCTAGTGTTTAAAAATAAGTACAAATGCACGTTTTGGCGAGCCTGTTGCTCAGGTCCCCAGACACCTCTGGAGTTCACACTAGTGTCCTGCTGTGTTCCCTTTTGTTTTATGATGAATTATTTCACACTCATAAAACCTACTGGATGTTAAAAAGGATCTCTCTTCTCAAAACAGAACCTGGTGCCGAGTAAGACTTTAAAAAGCATTTGTTAAGTGAATAAATGGATGTGTAAGGCAGGAGGAACAATAAAACACACACCTGTGTACTGCTCACTCCACTTAAGAAACAAAGCACTCCCAACGGGAAGTTCTGCGTGTCCCTCCCCAGGCCACTTCTTCCCCGCAAAGGCAGGTGAGCTTTGCTTTTGTTATGGTTTCATCGTGTGTGGACACACCTGTATGTCACTCCTTCTCACAGGCTGGGCTGCACTGTCTCTCCAGCACTAGCCTGTGTCCCAGCTCTGACCTCTGCCCGGCAATTTCCCCCATCACAGAGGTTCAATGGTACCCTGAGGTTAGGGAAGTGGGGGCCCTGACTTTGACCTCCCAGAAGCAGGTGGTCCTGGCACAGAACTCTTAATAGATGCACACAGACAGATCAAGTCCCAGAGACCCCGAGGAGTTCCCACCATGTGAACCAGATCAGCAAGCACCCGCTTACCTGGCCTGATGCACGGGACACTTGTCGGGGTTCCCCAGGAACACCTGCCTCATGATACTGGGGCTCATGAAGTCCACAAGGTTGACCAGCGCCCGGGGTACCTATGTGCGAGGCTCTGGGTGAGAGAGGGCCTGGGAAGCTTCTTTTGCCAGCTGCCTTAGGACCCTGAGAAGTGGGACCAGACTCTGGGGTCCCTGAGTGGGGTTCTGGGAGGTGTCAGCACAAGGCGAGCACCTAGAGCCCCACAGTCTTTGCCACCCACATGCGCAGTAGTGTGAACGGGCCTCCCAGAGTGGGCCAACATGGCAGTCTTGGGTCTGAATGCTGAGGGTTCAGCTCATAACGAATCTGCCTTCAGTGCAGGAGACCTGGTTTGATTCCTGGGTTGGGAAGATCCCCTGGAGAAGGAAATGGCAACCCACTCTAGCATTCTTGCCTGGGAAATCCTGAGACCCTTGGAACTGGTCCCAGATAGCATGAGGCTTCCTTGGGGGTACCCCCAAACTATGGAAAGGACAGGAGCCCATGTCCTTGTCCAGCTCCTTGGAAAGAGGGTGTTTTACTCTTCTCCCCACCATACTTGAGCAGTATCCAGTTTGTGGGAGCCCCCACCCACCTCTCTATGTAGGATGTCCAAGGCGTTGCGGAGATGGTCAAAAAAGTTGTCTGCAGAATAAAGATTCTGGAAGAGATAGGAGAGAGAAGAGAAGCTGGTTAGGGAGAGAGGGCAGTGGGCAGAACTGGGTGTTCCCCCTGGCCTCCAGCTCCAGCCCCAAGGCCTTGGTCTCCCTTGGCCTCCAGCTGTGACCAGCTCATGACATCAGAATCTGAGATGAACAGTTGGGTACTCGCTGGGCCAGACAAAAGCCTGCAACCTTCAGTTGGAGTTTTACTTCAGGAGTAGGACGTGTCAAGTCCCACTTCTAACTGCTTAGAGTTTACTGTTTGTTCTCTTTCTGTCAGGAATTGTAAGAGAGGGGAACAGAAGCCCTGTATATCTGCCACATGCTGACTCACACTACCTGGGACAGGGAGGTGGGGCCAGAAATTTGAGGGGCTGGGGAAAGAAGTGTGTGTGTGTATGTGCACGTGTGTGAGTTGTGTGTGCATGCACACACACACAGGTATCCTTGGACAATCCGAGGTTAATTCTAGGAACTGTTCTCAATGAGGCTCTCCAGGGCCCACAGGTCAAAGTCAAGAGTAATGCGTAGGCCTGACCCACCCCCATTACCGAGTCCGTGCAGTAGTCACATAAATCACTGCCTCCAATCAGCACCGTGATGACCTTCCAGTCCTCATGGAAATTTACTCTCTGTACAGAGGGAGGAAAATGCTTGATGATTTCCAACAAACCAAAAAACAACACAGCTCTAGGAAATCTATTCAAACCTCTAAAACTTCCTTGCCCTTTTGAAATAACAGGATCAGAACCTCAGAGCTGACTGCACTTCAGAGATTTATTTATAGACCACAGATTCTTAGCATCAGAAGGACTTTCAGGGTCTCTGTGATGGCGACAAACCTCCCTCTGGTTGACGTAAACTCCTCCAGGCAGCCTTCGACAGAGGCTGCCCTCTGCCACTTGAATGCCTCTAGGGACCAGGGGCTCACTGTTTTCATGGCCAACAATTCCATCTGGGGATTTTACTGGCAAGCTAGTATTTAAAGATAATCATAAATCTGACTTACATGGTCGGATTTCATCTTCTGTATCAGAGTCTGGACTTGGCTTACAAGTTCCCTGAGGAGGAGAAGAAATCAGTCCCATTGAGGAAGAGCCCCTGAATCTTTCATCCTAAAAGGCCTGAACTGGAGGCTTCCACAGCATTCACCCCACCTCTGACCCCCCACGCTCCAACATGAGCTGGCAGAGACGCTGAGGCTCAGGGACAAGAAGCTACTTGCCTCTTCGGGAGAAGTTTTTACAACAAATAACCCTTCACAAAACTAGCTGTGTGTTTGTCCTAAGCCTCTATAGTCAAGGGTACTGCCAATTATATTCATCACGCATGGTCTCCTTTCTAGGACTCCACGCGCAGTGTCTTTAATGATTCCGTGTAGGAAACTGTTCATCTCCTTTAAAGGACTGGTATAGACTCTGAAATTAGATCTAGGAAAGTTTTAGCATGCTTCCTCTTTTACCTTGGCTGCCAGGAAGCTGAACATTTGATGCTCAAGCACAGTAGTTAAAAGTCTCATATTGACACAGCTCCTTCTTCCCCTCCTCCCCCAACCAGTGGCTGTGATTTTTCTTAGGTATATGTTAGTGGTGTCATTTTTGGTAATAGCACAACTTAGCTAAATGCTTCTCTTAGAAAGAGGTCACAGCAACCCACTCCAGTATTCTTGCCTGAAGAACCCCATGGACAGGGAGCCTGGCGGGCCACAGTCCATAGGGCTGCAAAGAGTCGGAGGACACGACTGAAGTGACTGAGCACACATGCACAGAAAGAGGTGGGTAATAAACACACCCTACACACACCTGGGTTTATAACTCAAGGAAAGACTAGCTCTCAGCACCCTCGGCTCCTCACCAGTTTTGGTCCCTGTTTTAGTGTGAGATGCAGCCACAGACCAGAGGTCTCCTGGCACCTGGTGGTGGGTCCATGTGTACCATCATCTTGGCTGTTTCTATTACCAAGAAGGGTCTTCCCAGGCTGGGCCAGGAGTGAGGAGACCCAGGTGGCTGAAGCCTCGAGGAGTAGGGCGTGGGAGGAGGGGTCTCCTTGGAGCTCAGCCTGGGGGGCTGAGTGGTTGGCACCAGCAGCCTCTAGCTTCTCAACTGCATTTCCTGCAGCCCCCCACTGGGTACAAGGACAGGACGTGACTCACCACTCCTCTGAGCAGCTCCTCTAAGCAGCCTGTAACATGGAGACTCTGTACTGCCCATACATTTGGTTGATACTCCCTGATCTATGAGGGGAACTGCCACTCATGAGGCACTGGAGAGAATACCATTTTGCCACGGTAAGCTTTAAAAATTGGATATGGTGTGTCAGGTAGCTGGAAGATTAGAACATGCTGCATAGGAAAGCAAGGCCAAATTCACGCTCTAGGATCATGGTCTCTGTCCAAGAGCCAGCCATCCAGCCTCCCCACAGTCCCAGAGGCAGCCAGTGAAGAGAATGGCCAAGAGACTCTCAAATCACTGCTGTAAATAAAGGCCCCCTGTGTACACAGAGGTCAGAATTACAGCCTTGAAGGGAATGATGTGCCTCCCACTCCCTACCCAACAGCTCCCTCCCCTCAAAAATGCATACTCAGCCTTAGCTCCAGGAACAGCTTGATTGAGGAATGCATTTGTCTCATTGGCATCTCCTGTGCCCACCGCATAGCCTGTGAGATTCCCATTAAACTTCCGAAGGATATCTGGAAGAGAAGGGGGTGCACAGGACACAGAGAGCTTAGGGTGGGAGGTGGAGTATGCCCAGAAAGGAGTTGAGGCCTCAGATAACTTGACGACAGGCTGAGCCAAGGCAGCAAGAGCCTCCCAGCTTTTCTTTTCTTTCTTTACACTTTGCAAAAGTGCAGCAAAGTATAAAATTGGATATGGTGTGTCAGGTAGCTGGATATGGTCTCTGGCTCATCTTTACTTTCTGGCTCATCTATCTTCATACCCTTTGGGCTGGGTGAAGAGATCTGAGGCTCAGGGTGTTTGGTAACTTGGCCCAGGTCACCTGGCCAGCATATAGAAGGGCCAGGGTTTGAACCTAGTGTTTTCCATCCCCTTCAATGGCCTGTCCGCAGGTCTCTCCTCTCATTTCAACGGCAGTCCATAAGGAAGATGTCATTTCTCCCTTTCTTAGCCAAGAGGCACTTTCAGGAAGCCTGGGCATGAGATGGACCCAGTGGACAGACTCAAGACACTCGTGGTTACTTACTTGGTAAGGTAGTCACGTTCTCCAGGGAGCTGTCCCCTCCTGAACTGTAGAAAGTGAGCAAGTCAGTGAGAGAGACTGAATCAATGTACAGGCTTTATAGAAAAGTGCCCCCATCTTTTAAAGACACCCACACCATCAGCATCTGTCATGCTCCAGAGCCACCTCTTTGTGTTTGAGGGATTCTGGAAAAAATGTGAATTCCCCAAGAGGCTGGCTCGTCCAAATCCAGGATTTGAAGGTGAAATCTGAGGGCTGTTTTTTTTCTTTTGCAAATCAGGAGGGCGCATACTTAGCTGATTCTATACTATGCACCCAGCCATGCTCTACATTAGTTATCTCATATATCCAAACAAGCTTGGGATATAGATGAATTATCTCCATTTTACAGAGTAAGAAGCTAAGGCAAACAGGGGTTAATCAACTTTCTATAGAAACTTAAAACCATAAAGGTAACTAAAAACCAGCTTGAAATGGAAATCTTTAGAAAATGGATAAGCTCTTCTCTGCCCAGTGGTCAGGTAAATTCCCCTGGAAAGTTCAGGGGATGGCCTCGCACTGCCTTTCAACACCTGATCTAATTTCATATAATCTAGTTTTATGGCCCTCAATCTAACTTCAAGACACACTCAAAGTTTCAGTTTCCTTCATGCATTTAAACTGAACACATGTGGGAGGCAAGGGGAGAAGTATTTCTGTTTTAATGAAGTCCACTGTTCAGATGTACTATATTTACTGTTATTTTTCTTCTGTGACTCCTTCCTCCATCCCAGTATATTATTCCAGGCCAAGAGGTTTCAGAGAATACAGTGTTAGCATTCAGCCCACCAGTGTAGACTTTCGTAGGACAGGCCATGAATCAAAGTTATGGCTGTTCTTCATTCAAGAGAAGGCTTGGAGTGAAATTGACTATTTTATACTAGGGTGGGGTCAAGGGCTTAAGTCAAAGGGTCAAGATCCTCAAAAGGTGGAGAGAAAAAGCAGCCAGGTAAACTCTACCCTTCTATTCTCACTCAAGTATCTCTCTCCCACCTCCCATCCAGTGTCTGAACTGAACCTGGCCTTTGGTTGGGCACTGCTTTTAAAGCTTCTGATCCTTTCCCAACTCTGCGTGAAGCTACTACTTTAGCTGCTTCCCGAGCCTTCCTTCTTTGGACCAAAAGCATTTCATCAATACTTTTCACTTGGCAGGAGATGACAAAGACTTATACCTCCTCCCATCACTGTCTTCTAACCCTGCCTCCTTTCCTCCTTCTAGAAACATATAAAAGCTAAAAAATTACAAACACAGAAATGTATAAATGCATACACATCAAGTACATTCTATTGCAATTTCTTATCTAAAATTATCTTTGTTCTACAAAGTGTGGTAGGTGATTAAGACAATAGGCTACAGAAATCTCTCAGAGCCCATTTCCAGGAGAAAAGAGAGAATTATACAAATAAATAAGGAGAAACAAAAATATGAAAACCCTCATTTTGAGCAGAACTATAGAAAACATGAAAGAAAACCGACCCACATGAAACAGCTAGTTTAGACAAGACCCTTCAGATGAATGGAGTTCATATTACACCATGAGCTCAAAGGACGGGCTTTGTTCCGGAGTCATTCACAGTATGCAGAGAAATGTAAAACTGATGCTTGATAACATTTATCAAAGGAGTTTCAATAATGTGAGACTGAACTCCTAATTAATAAGACAAAGAGATGGTTTTTTGATAAATAAATTTTATTTTGGTCCTTTAAATCAGCAATCAAGCCAACATTTCAACTGAAGGAAAGGCAATTCTCTGAAGACCTCCAGGTTTGGCACACCAGTAAGCTAGCCAGAGCTGGGCCTTTCACTGCCATGTGATTCTTACAGGCCAAGAGGCCTTGGAAATGTTCATAGCCTAACCTCTTCGTGCTCATAGCTACCCACCTACCAAGAACTCTTCTCCCTAGTCTGACTCCGTGAGGTCCACTCCCTCCACTTTGTTTCCTTGGAGAAAGAGGCTCAAATTGCATTCTTAGTTTACCTAGAATCATTAATTTCCTATTTCCTATCCAGAAGCTTTAACAGCTTCAGAAAATTGCTTTTTCTCAGCTTGGTCTACTACATGGACATTTCCCAGGAGATGCTAACAGGTACTCTGAACAAACAAAGTGTTCTGGGATTAAGGGAAATATTGGATTAAACAGACACAATTTAAATAGATTTCTTCATTGTCCGGCTTCTCAGAGCCTTTAATATGCTTATATGCATGTGAATCTCCCAGAGGAAGGATATAGTAGGAAAAATTTCCCCCAAAACACAAAGATCGGGGCTAGTGTTTTATAGAACACAGTTTGGGAAACATTACATATTTTATGAAGAGTCAAACTATCTCTTAGACTCTGACCAAGAACCTCTACTTTTAACACATGTGGTTTTGGGGGCAGGTCTTTGAAACACTTAGAATAAAGGGTTTAAAGGGACAGAAGCCATTGACTATATGAGGCCTTGAAAACGGAACCAGAAGATTAAAACATCAGGCCTTACTAGACCTCACTCATAGGAAGAAACNTATAAATGCATACACATCAAGTACGTTCTATTGCAATTTCTTATCTAAAATTATCTTTGTTCTACAAAGTGTGGTAGGTGATTAAGACAATAGGCTACAGAAATCTCTCAGAGCCCATTTCCAGGAGAAAAGAGAGAATTATACAAATAAATAAGGAGAAACAAAAATATGAAAACCCTCATTTTGAGCAGAACTATAGAAAACATGAAAGAAAACCGACCCACATGAAACAGCTAGTTTAGACAAGACCCTTCAGATGAATGGAGTTCATATTACACCATGAGCTCAAAGGACGGGCTTTGTTCCGGAGTCATTCACAGTATGCAGAGAAATGTAAAACTGATGCTTGATAACATTTATCAAAGGAGTTTCAATAATGTGATACTGAACTCCTAATTAATAAGACAAAGAGATGGTTTTTTGATAAATAAATTTTATTTTGGTCCTTTAAATCAGCAATCAAGCCAACATTTCAACTGAAGGAAAGGCAATTCTCTGAAGACCTCCAGGTTTGGCACACCAGTAAGCTAGCCAGAGCTGGGCCTTTCACTGCCATGTGATTCTTACAGGCCAAGAGGCCTTGGAAATGTTCATAGCCTAACCTCTTCCTGCAAGGCCTGCTCATAGCTACCCACCTACCAAGAACTCTTCTCCCTAGTCTGACTCCGTGAGGTCCACTCTCTCCACTTTGTTTCCTTGGAGAAAGAGGCTCAAATTGCATTCTTAGTTTACCTAGAATCATTAATTTCCTATTTCCTATCCAGAAGCTTTAACAGCTTCAGAAAATTGCTTTTTCTCAGCTTGGTCTACTACATGGACATTTCCCAGGAGATGCTAACAGGTACTCTGAACAAACAAAGTGTTCTGGGATTAAGGGAAATATTGGATTAAACAGACACAATTTAAATAGATTTCTTCATTGTCCGGCTTCTCAGAGCCTTTAATATGCTTATATGCATGTGAATCTCCCAGAGGAAGGATATAGTAGGAAAAATTTCCCCCAAAACACAAAGATCGGGGCTAGTGTTTTATAGAACACAGTTTGGGAAACATTACATATTTTATGAAGAGTCAAACTATCTCTTAGACTCTGACCAAGAACCTCTACTTTTAACACATGTGGTTTTGGGGGCAGGTCTTTGAAACACTTAGAATAAAGGGTTTAAAGGGACAGAAGCCATTGACTATATGAGGCCTTGAAAACGGAACCAGAAGATTAAAACATCAGGCCTTACTAGACCTCACTCATAGGAAGAAACATCAATGGCTGGATTTTTTTTCGCTGCTGCAGAGAGAAACGTTCAGTGGAAGATGGTCTGTCTGTATCTGAATCCTGGGAATCTGCGCAGTAACTGTGAAGTTAGGCAGGTCACCTTGCTCCCCTGACCACACCAGGAGTAGCTCACCTGTCAACTGCTGGCTGGCTTGTCTGTCTTATTATCTGTTTTCCCACACGAGGATGCGACAACACTGCCTCCTTCTTTAGCTCAGACCAAGTAAAGTTGCTCCTACCTCGTGTTTTTTTCTGACTATAATACCCTCCGCTTTCCTGCTCCTCCCTCTGGTTTGTCTTTCTCCTGCAGCCTCGGTAATTCTCAGCACCCAGTGGGTAAGAGGCAATCTTGACTTTGTTCCTCAGGGACCCCCCGCCTGAAGGTGGCTGAAGGTGTATGGGACCTCACGCACCAGGAGGCCTGTAGCTCAGCTCTCGCTAGCTGATGTCCCCACACTATCCACACCTGCGTCCTCTCTGTGGGTGGCTCCTGACTGAGTGAGGATGCCCCTCACCCAGGAAAAACTTTCTCTCTAGGATGGTCCTCAGGGCCGGCCAGGGAGCTGCCACAGCCTGCATTAGCTGCACACTGTTCCCGCTCGCTTCCTTGAAAGAAACGTTTCATCTGATTCTCTCTGCAGAAAAGGGAGGGGCGGCCCTGGGCTACCCCACTTTCCATCAGTGCTCTGCCCTCTCGTGGCAGAGTCCTGAGCTCGTCACCAATGACTTCCAAGGGCTCATAAACATGGACTTTGTTAGGAGAGAAAGAGACAAGAATACTCACGTGCAGCGACTCTCCTGACATGCCTTAAGCTTCCCTACTTCCTGTCTGGAATACTCTTCTCGCCTACCAAACTGCTAACATGTCAAGGCCTAACGGGGTACCACCTTCTCTGGGAAGCCCTCCTCTCCCACCTGGCAGGGTTGAGTATCCCCTCTTCTATATTCCTGTAGCATCAGGCACTTGCCAACTGAGCATAAGGCTTAGCCTGTGCTTCCCATACCACCCTCCCCCACTACCCCATTATGTAGGCACAAGGAAGGGGCCCTGGAATCCTATTGGTTGGGGATTTTGACTCGGCTGATTCCGCCTGAAGTGGGTGCTGCATTTCAGAACTTTCTGTACAGATGTATGCATATACATAAAGGCAGAGGTGTGGCTACACAACATGAATAAGCAACATGAATAAACACAGACAGTAAACAAGAAACGTAGGAACAACCACATGGGCACGTGTATACATGCAAACGGGCAGGTGAAGACTCAGAGATCTGGTGCTTTTCTGGTGCATTTCATGTTGAATTTGTTGACCCAGAAGTCTGATAAGAACCTCAGTTTGCTTCTTCTGCACAATTAAAAGAAGAGAGTTATCAAAGATCAAAGAAAAATACCTTCTCCACTCATCAAATTGTTCCATTTTTCCAGAAATAAGATAGGTTTTCCTTCTGAAAGCCCCCTCCAGACCTGGTCCTTGCTCTTCGATATTTATACATTTTACAGGAGACACATCCCCACTC